>JARKIC010000193.1:0-387292 GCA_029378375.1 Mycena olivaceomarginata
TGTCAAATCCCGCGAGATATATAATGCCACTCTTGAATCTTGGATATATGCCAACTATGGTTCAGACTATTGGCTTGCTCAAGCAAATCATATTTTCGAGCGGATGCAGATCATATCAAATTACGAGGACTATGGTGATTCATCTCATATTATCTATTGGATTTGTAAGGCTGACCTTGGACAATAGTAATTGTCGGCAATATTGGTTTCGGCTGTACATTTCAGCACCAACAAAACACCCTCCAGAGGCATATTTATTGTCTGTCCTCCCGAACACTTTCGAACTGGCCCAACCTCATTTAATGGCCCAACTGTCCATCATACTGGTCCCTGAACCCACTCGGGACTGTCCCTCTGAGCGCTGAAGAGGCAACATGTCTTGGGTTTCCCTTGTATAACACTGACTACGGATGTCCAGACGAAATCTTGGGATTGAAAGTGTCTACACTGGACTGCGTAAAATTCCACCAGGCAAAGGGCTTTGATCCAGATAGCCAGGACCTCGCGTGGGATCTGGGGCACCCATTGTACCACCTTTCCAGCAAAATTGAGACACTGTTCGCACATGGTAAGACACACTTGTTGCCTATTCATCTCATTCATGCTAAGATCTAAATATGAAAGTCAACGACCAGGTTTCCGGGGATGATGACTCGGACAAAACAGGTGATCTAACCATTGACATCGAGGCTCAGACTGAAAAAGCTTCGGAGTATAGTGAGTGGAATATTATTGTGCGTAGATCTGCTCCTAATGTGATACATTCAAGCCTCTGAACCGAGCCACCATGCCCATGGTCTTGAGCTGCAGCCGATCCCCCAAACTGAACAATTCCACACACCTAATCACCTCCTCGCAATGACCTCCAATATGCTTATTCCCTCTCCCCACGTTCCTGGTCCCAACTTATCCATGGAAGAATTCTGCACAACCTATGAGGTAGACAAGGACATTTTCCAACGGTTGAAAGAACAAAGGTTCAAACACACAAATGCGCTCAAGTTCGTTAAACTCGCTGATTTGCAGCAAATGGGTTTTATGCCGGGGGAGGTCGCTGAATTGAGGGTTGCAATTGCGGCATGGGCGCAGATGCCTGAGTAAAGGTTCAATTACCTCATGTGCAAGTACCTGTGGGATTATAATTAATCCATTCAGTTTTTCCCCAATTGGTGTGAATGTGATTCAAAATAGGAGAACCACACATCCAGTTTCGATCCGTTCACCCCAACCTTTTACGCCAGGGTCCTTGGGTGACGAGCAGCTGTGATGATGCGCAAGCCACCGGATAGCGCAGGTGGCGATGACGTTGGATTAATTGTGTCTGCTTAACCCATCTAGTTCGACCACGAAATCCCATCGAAAATCCGGCGACGGTCTGATACCTGCGCAAATGAGCGATCACCCTCACACCTATGAACAGCACCCACCAGCCACGGTCCAGAGAAGAATCCAAGCAGGCACCACTGGATGTGTGGTGTACGAGCGGCAACTCCGATGCATCCCACAGCAAAATTAAAGAACGACTGCTCGCAAAGATGTTGTGCGCCCGAGATCCAGCCAAGTCTACTTCATGCGTGTCTGCTGTGTTGATACGTCCAAGGAGATCTGGGCTGGTCAAGCCGTGACCAAGGGCAAGGAGGGTGGTTCCGGCCGCCAGCCCGGAAGATAAAAAAATAAACGGCGAAAGAGGTAGAACACGAGAAAAGAACTAGCGACGAGAGAAGAAGCGACAAGGACCACGGGCAGCATGTTCCTTCCCAGCAAAGAAATAATGGCGATAAAAGAAAGTTCGAAAAAATGATTGTAGCAAGCCACAGGCACATCCCGACGACGACGAATAAGTACGACGAGCAGCCAAGATTACCCCACGCAAGAGTCAAGAGTCACGTGGTGCATGAAGAAGATCAGTAGTACGTAATTTTTTTTTTTTGAAAAGCGCACTATATTTGACAAGAGGCTAGACTCGTGAAACCAGTCGGGTCCCAAGTTCACCTCCAATATGTGGCTGTGTGATTTCATCAATTCTCGACACGTCAACCAATCTTTATACTACACCTCGCCATCGCCGTCCTCCAACTCAGAGGACTCGTCAAATCTGTTGAGGGTACCACTCGGGAATGCCATCCTGTCAAACTTGGCATCCCGCTCTAAAATTATGGGAAATGTATGTATTCACCGGGAAAACAAGTGGGGCTCTATCAATAGAGAATGAAAAATTACCCCACTTCAATTAGAGGAGTTCGAGATGAATTTTAGGTCTTTTTGAGGTTTTTTTTGACAAAGTCCCCACCTTTTGTTTGGCAGGATCACCAAAACACGTGACGAGGGGGCCCAGCCGGTAAATCAAGTCTCCTTCGCCGTGATCTGTGTACGTGTTATTGCTGACTCTTTTGATTGATTTACCGGATGGGGACGAGCCTAACAAGAGGCCCGCGATCTGCTAAGCGAGCCCACTCTGATGGGCACATGCTGGTTGAGCACCTTCCATATCCGGGATATGGGAGTGGGGCAGCGATGGAGATCAGATGGGGCCGTCGGCTAGCTGCACAGCTGCATCAAACTTGGTCTTCCTCTTGTCGGGTGCGCGGAACTCAATTCCTGCCTCAGGTGAAGTCTAGAGACCATGGTAAATTCATTAAAAGGTTTGCTATATATTATTTTGAACACCTAGAGCCTCAATTATAAAAATGGAATTAAATCTGAATTACTCCTCCATCTCCGCCTCCTCTTCGTCTCGCCACCCCTCTACAATTGCAGGAAACAAGGTCTGGAACAAGCACAGGGACGACGGCTACCATACTAGGCACCATATTCACCCTATACCACGCCTCTGCTTCCTTGAGGGCAGTGAGCTTATCAGCCTTCAAAGGATATTTGGTGTTTGTGAGAAGATTTGGAACTCCCCGGACACGGTAATGCATCTAGCTGGTCGTGGATGAGCGCTATGGTCAACACAGCCATCTGGGATGGTGGTGCAAGCTCTCGTGCAAGGTTCTCTTGCAGCTTCTTAGCGACTTTCTGGGTTTTGCAAGGGCCTTCGTCTTCGGCAGCTCAGCCGTGCTGATGCGAAAATCAATATCGCGGCGCCTCTGGGCCTCCTCCCCACTGGTGTTGATTCGGCGTGCCTCTCGCATGATATAGGTGTGGTCCTCTGCCATAAAAACAGTGTCCATGAAGTTTTGGGTGTTCTTACGTCGAAACATCGCCAGGGCATTGTACTGGTGCAATGTGAGTGTTGGTTTCCCCCGAATTGCAACACGGTATGCTCCGAGACACCCTTCATTCGCGTCATTTGTTGATGGCATCCACGCTAGCTGGCGCTCCGTGGCGGTTAATAAATTGATGACGCCCCCAGGAGCAAATTCCGCAGAAAAGCGAATCCAGGTGGTCAACGACCTGCGCAAAAATGCAAGGGTGATTTCCTTGACATGGGGCAGGGATAGAACAAGATTGAAGATCGCCTCTATGGTCAAGGGGTCGCTCCACGGCAGCCCATCCAGAGTGGCCATCTCGTAGGAAGGCTTGGAACCAAAAAGAAGGTCAGGGTCGTCGAGAATAGACTGAATGTGGTCGCGAACCTCGCGGTGAAGCGGACCTAAGTCCAGCAGGTTTATGTTTTCTGTTCCTGGCCCGTGGACCTGGTGAAGATATGGGTGGGTGATAATTATTTGATACAGTGCCATCGCCACGAGCTCCGTGAGAGTGGGAATATCGCGCAGAGCGTCGAGCAAGTTCTTCTCGATGTTGGTGAGGGAGGGTACGTGTTTTGACCACTCGATAACTTCCAGGATGTCAAGATATTGTGGTAGATAGGTAACGAGCTCTGCAGCAGCGTCACCGTGGCTTCCGAATCGAGTATTGCTGGTGTCGGGAAATCTGTGGTGTTGTTTCCTAAGCACGCACATCATAAAGTCGATGTGCTGGTCTCCCTGCCCCTTCTTGTCGTCTTTATTGTTGAATATTGCACCAGCCAATGCACACGCCTTGACCACCTCCGCGGGTAGACGCCTGGAATGCGCGGAACTGATCCTCTGTCAGCTCGGTGTTCGGATGAGCTGGATCGAAGACGTGGCAAAGTAATGCGGCTTTCTCCTTGTTGGCAAGGAGAACCGGTGTGGGAACAGCAAGCTTCTTCCACTCTGCCATCATCTCTGCATTCCCCCCCTTGAAGCTATTCAAGTCTTTATGCATGCAGCATCCACCCCAAACAAAGAGATCCAGGACTTGGTGGTCTCCCATGTCAAGCGCGTAGTAGGCTTCCTTTCCCAGGGCTGCCACAATGGTCTTCATCAGCTTCGTGTCGCGGTCAGACTGTTCTGCTGCAGAAAGCGTGTTCCATCCAGCGGTCCCCCCTGCCTCCACTATCTTCTTCGCATTCCAGGCGCCCAAGTATTCCACCAGGTCCATATAAGCTTTCCCCGCTAGCGCCTGCTCTCCAAGCTCGTTAATCGCTTTGTCGTGTTTGAGGTTCTGGATCCCCTTCGCTGTGCTCTTCTCATTTGATGCATGATCCCTGTTCATGCCCTTCAAAATTCGGAGGAAGTCTTGCACAGAATACTTCTGCGCAAGACGCTGGGCCAACGGACTGCGATTGAAGAGGTCACAGAATTCCTCGACACGGGTCTGCCAGCCACGGATCAATTCCGCGCTGGTGTGGTCAATGGTTTTCTCGACGCTGAGGAAGCGTACTTTGGGTGTGGACTGCAGGTCAACATCCCTCTTTCCTGCTGCGTAATCTGGGACGTGCGTGGCAAGGTGAGCCCCTTCAATATTTATCCCACGATTAGAGGTGCTGTCAGCGCTGATTGTTACGCCTATGCACATTAATTAGCTGAATAGTTGCAGCAGATAGGACAGCCTCAGTGTACCGTGGTTCAACGACAGCTCAAAGGCTAGCTGCATCTTGGCTGCCACACCACCCCTCTCCGATCGCGCGGCCCACGGTTTCTTCGGCTCATAGCACGGTCAATACGGACACCAAATATTGCCCCAATGTGTTCCATCATAGGTCCAATCTTGCCGCGAGCGCATCCGCCGTCTGCCATAATTCGTGCGAGCTTCCTCGCTTTGCGCAGTGTAAATCCCCTTCTGTGTAAGTCGGCAAATACTTGACTTTTCCTTCGCGCGCGCAACAGCGCATGAAAAGCCCCAAATGGAACACCGAACACGCTGCTTCAAGGCCTTGATCTGTTTGCGCAGGGTGTCCGTGGTCCCAGTTGAGTCAGTAGATTTCTTTTGCCCCTCAACTAGGAATTTCTCCATAATTGCACTCAATTCTGCAATACGCTTTGAGGACAGCTCTGCAGAGTGTTTGGTGGCCGCAATCCTTGAGTTTGAAGTCCACCAGGCTCGCTTCAAGCTTCCGCTGCTGGTTGAGTGATGTCCGGTATTTGCGGCGAAGCTTCTGGTATGATTCCTTCCAATCCGTCGTGGGTTTACATGGTTTTGTAGGCGGTGGAGGTACAAGAGTCGGGGGAACATTCTCCTTGTCTGGGGCTGGCTGTTTGCGAACAAAGGCATCGAATTGGGCAATGCAAGCGGCCAAACACTTCTTAGACTTGGGCTTTGTCCGACTTTTGTTTCCGCCGGTCATGAATCCCGAGGCAGAGGCGCCGTATGTCTACCTGAACAAATGATGTGATGGTGGCCTCCAAATCCCCTGTCAGGTAGTATAATGTCTGTATAATTCAAATACAACATGTTTCAGTTAATACGGACCTGTGTGAAACAGAAGTAAACTCAGTCGGGCACTTCAAGGTGAACGACTTATTAGTATCTACCTGTGAAACAGAAGTAAACTAATAGAGTTGTAAGTATAGGACAGAAATAAAGTGGGATGAGAGAACGCACCTCAGTCGGGCACTTCAAGGTGAACGACTGAGGCGCATTCCATAGGTACGGGGTTTATGTATGCGATTGGTAGGTAAGGAGTGAATGAAACAGATGAAATGGGTATGGAATAGGGGAAGTAACGGTGCTGAAGGGCGACGAGAGTCGCCCCGGCTATAAGGCCGCCGAGCCATGTTCAACACTCCCCCTGGCGCAGTGGTCCGTATAGTAAGTAAGTACGTAGTGAGGAAGGAATGTAAATAAATGGAGAAAATACGCATCGTGAGCAAAGGCCATGGGCATCTCCGCCCCTCCGTACACCCGCCCCCCTAATCAATCAACCCACAAGAGCGAGGTGCGCGTCGCGGGGCAGCGCTTTCGTGAAGATGTCGGCAAGGTTATTTGCCGACTCCGTACGAACGACCTCGATGTCGCCGTCCGCAACGCGCTCGCGAATAAAATGTTCGCGTATGTCGATGTGCTTGACGCGCGCGTGCCCCTTCGCATCCACAGCTAGCGCGGCTGCCCCCATATTGTCGCAGTGAAGTACAGCGGGACGCTCCTGGGGCATCCTGAGCTCCCCCAGGAACGAATACATCCACATTGCCTGCTTTGCGCCTCGCGTAAGAGCAACGTACTCCGCCTCGACGGTAGATAGCGCGACTGTCGCCTGGCGCTTGGCCGACCAAGAAACGGGCCCGCCCGACATCATGAAGACTTCACCGGACGTGGAACGACGCGTCTCGAGGTCGGCGGCGTAGTCCGCGTCGACCCATCCAATGGGCTTGATGCCCGAGCCCCCACCGCGTCGGTAAGTGATCTTGTAATCGAGACTCCCCTTCACATACGCAAGCACATGTTGGACGTTCTTCCAGTGCTGCGGTTGGGGGTTCGAGACGCAAGTGGCGAGCCGGCCGACGCTGAAGGCGAGATCGGGGCGTGTGGTATTTGCGGCGTGCTGCAATGATCCTACAGCCTCGCGGTACGGCTTGTCAGCCATGAAAGTACGGTCGGCGTCGGTGAGGGCATCCTTCGAGGCAGTAACAGCGGCGCCAATGGGTAGCGGTGTGGACTTCGCGTTGCAGTCGGACATCCCGTAGCGCTCAAGGACACGCTCGAGGTAGGGCCTAGAAGAGATAGATAGGATCCCGGCGGTTTGGTCGTACTCGATCGTCATTCCCAGGACTGTAGCAGTGCGCGGGACGTCAGTCACATCATAGACAGACTTAATGCCTGCCTGCGCTTCCACCGCCGCGGCCGTCGTCGTCGAGATGCCCTGCATGTCGTCCGTGTATACACCCACGATTGAAGTTCCAGCGTCGGTGATGCGAATGCGGATAGCGGGGTCGGCGCGAGAACGAATCCACTCGAGCGCGCCAAGCGACTCGTTGAGGTGTTCCGCCCCAATTGCGGCCCGACTGCATGAAGCCGTAGAGGGAGCGTTTCATGTGGCAGACCTGCCCCTCGCGCCCCGGTACCGCGAAGCCCTCCGGCTGGCGCATGTACACGGTCTCCCTCATCTCGCTATTGAGGTACGCACTCACCACATCCATTGCCCACATCATCCAGCCCGGCTCCTCCACCGCAATCGCCCACAACATCCTCAGCGACTCATACCGGACCACCCCTGCGTACGTCTCGAAGAAGTCGACACCCTCGATTTGCTGGAACCCCTTCGCCACCAGACGCGCCTTCCATTTGATAACCTCCCCCTCCGTGTCGTATTTGACGGCGTATACCCATTTGCAGTCGACAACGTTCGCACCGGGGGGCGCGTCGACAAGGATCCAGGTTTCATGACCAACGAGCGCCGCGTACTCCTTCTGCATCGGCGGCATCCAGACTTCAGGGCTCATCATAGCCTGCTGGTAGTTCTTGGGAACCAAAGCCGTCGACGCAGTCGAAATATTGAGGGCAGCAACTGCCCGCGGCTTCCTGGTTTTGCCGTCGCCTCTCGCCCAAGGCTCGCGCGCGGCCTTCGCAGCTGCCTCCTCAGCCTGCGATTCGCGCGAGTCCTGGAGGGCCTTCGATGGGGCGTGTGAACGCGTCGAGCGGCGGATTACTGGCTCAACTGCAGCGGGTACAGGAGCAGGCGTGTCGGTGTCGTCTGGAGCATCGTCTGGATGGGGAGTAGGGGGATCAGCCAGATTGGGAACAGCAGGAACGGGAGCGTGCAGAATATCATCGACCCCAGCAACCTCCGTATCTCCCCCTGCTGGGGCGCGCGACCAGTGCCCGACCCCCTCCTCGAAGACAACGTCGCGAGACGAGAGGAACTTGTGAGTTTGTGGGTCCCACAAGTGATAGCCGGCAGTTCCGTTATAGCCAACCATCACGGCCTTTAGAGTCCGCGGCTCCAACTTAGCCGGCGCGGGCATCACCTTCGCGTAAGCGACGGAACCAAATACGCGGAGGTGGGCGACATTCGGTTTGGACTGGTAGTATACCTCCCACGGGGTAACGCCGCCCGTTCGAGTCTTGGGGTGGAACCATTGAAGGTAAGCGGCGGCTTTGAATGCGAGTGGCCAAAAAGACTTCGGCAACCCAGAATCCGCAAGAAGGCAACGTGCGAGCTCGACTGTCGTGCGAATGCCACGTTCGCCAGGACCGTTCTGCGCAGACGAATACGGGGTGGTCGTCTCGAGAATGATTCCCTGTTCACGTAGGTAAGCTCTCATCTTCTCGTTGATCCACTCGCCGCCGTTATCGACCCTCAACAATTTCAGCTTCTTCCCCGTTTGGGTCTCGAACTGTGCCTGGTAAGCCTTGAACGCGTCGAGAGACTCGTCTGCTGACTTCCGTGGCAGGAAATCGATGTGCGGTCCCGCAATGTATCCGTCGATGAGGTGCAGCAACCAGTTCTTGCCGCCTACACCAGTCACCTGCGCCGGACCCCACAAGTCCATGTACGTGCGCTGGCCCGCCTCGGTCTCCGGCTCGTGCTCCCCGTCGAACGGCCTGCGAGACTGCTTGCCCGATAAGCAGTCCTCGCATAGGCCCTCATCATCTGCCCCTTCCACGGTAAGTCCCTCAACACGATCATCTCGTATAATCGTGTCTAACCCCGTCATGCCAATATGGCCTAGACGCCGGTGCCAAGTGCTTCGGTCCACCGGCACGTTTCGCGACCGGGCGACGTTTGCAGTCACGCCTACATCCTCGAGGACGACGACGTACATCCCGGCGACCAGCTTGGCCTCCAGGAGGATCTCCCCCCATGGCGCGCGTACGAGGCTCTGCCGGCACAGAATTCGACCTTGTAGCCCTTCTCGTCGAGTTTCGAGATCGAGATGAGGTTGGAGGTGCCGGGAGTATGTAGCGCTTCAAACGTCAGTATACGTTTGACGCCTTCATACTCCACAGACTGGCATATCTTCCCCGTCCCCGGGATGCGGAATTTCGACCCCTCGACGCCAGTGCCCTCGCGGTTGGGAAGGACGGTGTAGTCGGCGAAGAGGTCGCGTCTGGAGAAACAATGGTCCGTCGACCCTGAGTCGAGGAAGGCAGTAGTGCGCCCGGCGGCAAAGGTCTGGAGTGCTATAACGGCAGACTCCCTGGTATGCGCGGTGTATGCGCCCGGCTCGCCTGCAGGTGAGTCATCCCTTGCGTCGGGCGGGGTGGAGCTATCTGAGTCCCCGTCAGATCCTCCATCAGTGCTGTCCGCCATATCGTATGACGACGTCTTGGACGTTGCAGAGCCAAGTATCTCGAAGGAGGTAGCGGAGGATCCTCCCGAAGAGGAAACCCCGTGTGGGTCCTCGTACGAGCCGACGTCGATCTCGGCGACAGCTTCCACCACCTCGTCCCAATCCATCAACGCTGCGGGAGAGGCGACAATTTCCTCCCCCGCAAAGCGGATGCTCTGCGTGCCACTATCGTCGTAAACGGAGACGTCTGCAGCGGGCACGGACCACATCGCAAAGGCATACATCTGCGCTACGTTTGCCGTCGTCTGAGGCGCGCCGTGACGTTTCCCCACCCACCAGTCAGGCCACTGGCCCGCTTTCCCTCCCCCCGGCCAGAAGCATTCCTCGATTGTGTGCCCCCGCTTTCCCTGGGCGCCGCACGTCGGGTTGGTGCAAACCAGGGCCTTGCGTGCAGCCTTGCGCGCATCGCGTGACGGGAATTGCGACGTATTCACGGCCAGGGCTGTGGTCGGAACGGGTACGTTCCCACCATTGTGGGCCTGCTCCTCCTCGATGAGGAAGTTAATAACTTCAGCAGATGTATCGTATGTGCGAAGGACGGGGGTAACGTGTCTCCAGGGTTCGCCAAGGGACACAATAAACGTCATGCGGAAGACACCGTCCGTGATGGCGGCGCCTACATCGTTCGCCGCCCGCTGGAGCTTGCGCATAACCGCGGCGTGCTCCACGACTGTCATACCAGGGGCATAGTAGGTCGTGTTGAGGTCGCGGAGCGCGCGGCTGATCGCCATGTCGGTTTGGCGCGCATAGATGTCCACCAGGGACTTCCAGGCATCGTAAGCGCTCCCATCAGTTTTGAGGCCGACACCAACGGGATCTTTGACATTCAGAACCAGGATACTTGTCGTGATCCCGTCACGATAATCCCATTCGTCGCTCGACGGGCTCCTGGAGTAGACGACTGTAGGCTCGGGAGGTAGTGCAATCAGATCGGCGACGTTGGCGGCGAGGTTCTCAGCACCGTCGACAGGGGTGGGTCGTGGGTTAGGTATGGTGCCGTCTATATATCCGCCCAATCCACGGCTTTAATGTGGGCGCTAATCTTCGTCTTCCAGGCTGGCCATCCTGTCCCGTCAAACTTCTCCGCCTCGGGAAGCATAGGAACACCAGGCGTGGTCGACGACATCATTCAGGGGTAGCGACGAAGCAAGGTATATGCAACAGGGTTCGCGAGGTATGTGAGTCGAACTGGTATTCGCCAAACTGAGAATTGAGTCGTGTATTCAGGCGCGGGCGGGGCCCATAACCTGTGAAACAGAAGTAAACTCAGTTGGGCACTTCAAGGTGAACGACTTTATTAGTATCTACCTGTGAAACAGAAGTAAACTAATAGAGTTGTAAGTATAGGACAGAAATAAAGTGGGATGAGAGAACGCACCTCAGTCGGGCACTTCAAGGTGAACGACTGAGGCGCATTCCATAGGTACGGGGTTCATGTATGCGATCGGTAGGTAAGGAGTGAATGAAACAGATGAAATGGGTATGGAATAGGGGAAGTAACGGTGCTGAAGGGCGACGAGAGTCGCCCCGGCTATAAGGCCGCCGAGCCATGTTCAACAACCTGAACTGAGACCTATGTATAGACGGGGGAGCTCGCGATGCGTTTTGGGGTGTGAGGCGACGTGTTATGTCACGTGATGTCACTCACTTGATGGTGGTGATCTTAAGGCACATTTTACGACTTCCACATAGTCAAAAATATTCAGTGCTATCTGGTATTTACTTGCTCATATTGAACTATGTTTTGGCCAAAGGATTTTTTATATCTTACTTCCAGCTTCCGGACTTGATTCCAAGTGCGGCACTTTTGATTCCCTACCAAATCTGTTCGGCCAAAACATCGGCAGGCTCAATTGCCGTGATTTGGCTTCTTAGGCTTGTTGGCATCACGGCCACGTCTCTCAAAAAATGAGCCGGGGTTTCGGCTCTGGATTTTGGCGGTGAGCCATCATCATTCAACATGTACAAGCAGATTGCTGATGGCTCGGTCGCTGCCCGCTCCCAATATTCCGGTCGTTAGGTCACCAACAGCCACACTCACACGCGAAGCTGCGACGTGTTCGCTCGGATTGTATGCGCCGTGCATTGAGCAGAAAATTACAAAAATATTTCTGTCATCTTTACATGTTTCATTATACGAGAATTTTCCTGGTCTGGGGCAGGTGGTAACCTCAACATAAGCTTCCAAATCTTCGGTGGGCGCACTGCGCGCGAGTTGATTGCGGGTATCCCTTCGTTCTCCTTGTTGGCTCTGCGGCTGGGCGAATTCGGAGGGCTTGATGCGATTGGTGGTCGTTTGGCGGCTCACGGCGGCGCGGTTCACGGCGGCGCGGTTACGGGGATCGGGATCAGGGTCCAGGAGCAGTACGACGTGTTTGCCGTCCTTACCAGGTTCGAGGAGCGACTGAGCCCGTCGGAGTCTAGACGGGACACGTCACAGCCGGGTGGGGACGCATCACAGCTTGTTGTCGCGCTGCGTGTGAGAGCGTGGCTGTTGGTGACCTAACGACCGGATATGGAAGGTGCTCAACCAGCACGTGCCCATCAGAGTGGGCTCGCTTAGCAGATCGCGGGCCTCTTGATATTTGAACTCATCTCGCTCAAGGGGCCGAGGGCGGAATTTTCAATCCTGGCGAGGACAGAGTCGAATCAAGAGTCGAGTCCCAAAGTTGGATTCCCAGCAGCTGAGGCCAGCACGCATCGTCCAATCCCACGTCGCGTTGCAGCGTCTGTCGTCGAAGGGAAAGGGAAAGCGAAAACACAACACTGATCCCATCATTCCACGCGACCCAATTAGGAATTTATCACAGACTTCACTGCTAACTCAAAACGAAACCCGAATCGCCCATGCCAAGGCGTCGCCGTCTCGAGGTCGTCAGGCAGCGACCCGAAATCCTAGGTCCGCCAAGTCCCCCCTTTTTCCATTCGTTTTCATTGACATTTTCATTTGTGCATCGTCAAATTTAAAGACGCTGTGGACCTGCTGCGGCATAATAGTCTCTGGCTTATATTGTACCGCCGGCCATATGTACGATAAATAACTACTTGGCATGCTCAAACACCCAACGAATGTACAAATGTACTCGACAGCAACGATAGGAAAACAAATTAGGTGTGTAGATGAGGTGTTTTTGAAGGGTATGCGTAGCGTGCGTGCGTGGGGCGTGGCGTAAGGAAAAGATGCGTCATGAGGATGAGGATGAGTATGAGATGAGGGTGAGGGCGGGGAGGAGGAATGTAAGAACAGAGGAGAGACGAGACGAGACGATGCGAGGTCGGTCGAAAATAGTGTATGAATAATCTCTAAGAGCAGTCGGTAGCAGACACACGCAGCAGCCGCCAAGGCCTACATCCACCCGCCATACACCCACCACCGTACACAGCCTGCGGCCCCGGCGACGCGCGCCTCGCATTGTACGCCGCCCCCGGCCCTGGACTCGCGCGCTCCGCCGCATACGCCGCCTGCGGCCTCGGGCTCGCCGTCCGTGCGTCTGCGTACATTATCGGCGCGGGGCTGTCCTCCCGTCCCCAGCGTATAGCATCCCCGGGCCCGGGCTGGCGCGCCCCATCTGCGTCATCGCGATCGCCTCGCCGCCCCAGTCCGCCGGCGGCGCGCCGTGCACGCCTCGTTGAACGTCTGCGGCACGGACCCGTGGTAGGGATCGTAGTACGCCCCACCTCGCGTTGGGGTCGTCGCGGTACGGCCCGCCCAGGCCAGGGTTCATGTGTGGGAGGGGGCACGGCGTACGGGTCGTCTTGCGTGTGGAAGTCCGTGGTGCTCCGCGTAGGTGGGACGGCGCGCGCGACGTCGCGTCGTCCCCGTCGATGACGCCACGCGCGCCCGCGCCCTGCGTCACAGATAAGGCATGGTCGCCGGAGCTGTTGTTGTTGTCGGCGGCGGAGTTGGAGGAAGACGCCGAGGGGATGAGGTGGCGCTGGGGGTGAAAAGGCTGGCGATGTCGACTGCGACGATGTAGCCTGCGGAGTCTTGCTGAATATCACGGCGGCGATGAGGGAGAAGCGGGGAGGGCTCGAGCTGGGGGTCGATGGGGAGGAGACGGGGGAGGTTGAGAGAGAAGGCGTGGATGGGATGATGTATGTACGACAAGCATGGCTTCATCAAATTCATTCGAGGTGCAGACGCCGCTGCGGATTCGGTTCACAGCCAGGCGCCTGAAGACGCTGTTTTGATTTTGGTCGTAGCCTATTTGTTCCGGACATTTCTGCTTCATCTTCCCTCTTTCTGTTGTGGATTATAGACCACAGTAGGATACTACATGTACCGAAAAACCTATAAAAATTAAATAGTCGTAAACCTGAAGACGGATGGGGTACATACGCGGAGAAAACGAGGCTGATCCCTGGAAAACTCGGTGGAAGGAGCTGTAAGCCGCCGACGTTCGTTGAGATTGTCCTTGCGCGACCTGAAAGAGCCCAGGCGTAATGACCGAGTCAAAGGAGCGCCCCAGTCGACGAAACGTCTATCTCTCCTCTCCTACATACGCGAGTTGGCGCCGACAGCGGAAACGCGTTCGCCATGTATGGGGGGAAGAAACGAAAGGAAGAAAGAGGAGGGCCCGAGTACGGAACGCGCGCCCTTTGGGGCATACGCACAGCGCCGCCTCAGCTCCTCGTTGTGTCTCCGGGAGTCCTTCCGCATCTCACCCCCGCTTCGCTACTCTCTCCACTGACTCGCTCCAGCCACCCATCCCGCGCTCCCTCGTCCTTCCTCACCACTTTCTACCCCTGCGTGATGCCGAGCGCGACGCGGTCGTAAATGGAAGCGAGCGGGAGGGGGGAGAGTCGTGCATGGATGAGGAGCCGAAGGAAAAAAATAGTAAGACGAAAGGCGAGAGCGCCTAATGAAGGGACGCGACATCATAGCGCGGCACTCGGGTATCCGGTCCTCTCTACTCTCCATGCCGCACAGATAAGCAGACTCCTCGTGGGAGAGGATCAGGCGCGACGCGAGAGGGTCAATGGGGCAGCCCACCGCTCATCAATCCGTCATCATTCCCGGGCTGCGCAAGAGAGGGAAAGACATACGGGCGAAACGCGCGCGCCCCTCAAATCCGCCCCCCGCGCGGCTGGTCTACGAAATATTTCCTCCGCCAACGTTTTGCAGCGGCCGTGATGCACGTCCCACCAGCACGCCCGCGCGAGCGAGCGGGCTACGACGACACCTGCGCTCGCTCCTCCTCCTCCAGCCTGTCACGCGGCCAGGCTCAGCGCCCAGAGTACGCCAGAGTAGTAGGCGTCAGTATGGCGTAGGGCACAGCCAAAAAGAAGATAGGGAAGAGCAGAGTGCTTCGCCGGGCGGAGCCACTAGGGCTCAAAAAAGAAAAGGAGAAGGAAAAGACGCAAGCTTGCAGCGTGCACACCTCATCTGAGACCACTGCGCTCCATTACTGACTCAGGACGCGCTAGAACTGCGGCGAGTCTTGAGTAAGGAAGAGGAAAGGGAGAGTGAACGTACCGCGTCTCGTCCGGACACACCGTCGACCTCAAGATTGGTTGGGCGAAGCAGATGCGGAGGACCGCAAGCTTTACGTAGTCCACTGTGGCAACGACGCGGGGCAGCCAGCTCAACCTCGCGTCAAGGCATACAAAGCCATCCATGTACACTTCCAGCTGGCACAGTTGCAAAGTCGAGACGCGTCTGAAAATTCGTCCGCTCGTCCGTCCACCCTCCGGAATTCCATGCAGACGTAGACGTAGGTTTGCGGCTCAGAGAGCCAGACAAAGCCACCGAGGTAAGTCACAGCGCCATCTTCCAGTCAGTCTTCCATTCAAATACCAGTCCAGTCAGAGAAATCGTCGTGTGTTCCCAGTTCGCGTCGGTCGAAGTCGTTGGGACAAGCAGCACACTGATCCCATCAACTACCATGACGCCTCTTGGACGCGCTCATGCCAATAAACTCTGATCTTCTGCAAACGACCCTCTGTCCTTGGTATCAAATCCTATTTCCAGCCAGCGGTCTGTGGGATACTTGAGCTTTAAGGTCGAGTGCTCCTGGACATTTACCACGGCACACTCTCAGGCTGCGTGAAACCCACGAATACCGGCGCCACCACACCAGGCCTCCAATGATGCAACGGAATGTCTCCACTTTCGCCGGTCCCACTGCTGCAATGTCACATCGACACCTTGTTCTTTCTACCTTCGAGCTCTCGATCTGCTACTGTACGACTCATGGTGGGAGCCCTACTTCGGATTTTTTGAGTGCATGTTATCGCTCAACGGCTTTTTGCTGGCTTTGTGTGTGCGATAGCGTTCCATCTGGGCTGGTTGGGATACTGTGCACGCTGCCCTCCCTTTTTCTTTTTCGTTCTTCGCTACTTAGTCCCAGCCTCGCTTCCTCGCTTTCTGTCATGCGTTCCTGGGCCCCTCCCCTCATACCCCGTCCCCGCGGCCCCAAACACGTTCCTACTTGCCTCAATACCATCCCAGATTGCGAACTGCCTCGACCGGGCCACCATCCTCCCGGTCCGGGATAGCGATAATATCAATGAAGGGCTCGTTGCATGTTCCTCCATGACTGCATGCCCTTGTTGGTGCAGCTGAGGCGGGGCTGCTCGTGGTATGCATCGTGCACGGCAGCGGGAGAACCACGGCGCTGAGCGCGCTCCGAGCCGCGCTGAGGGTCGGATTTACTTATTGGATGGGCTGGCTTGGACTGCGTGGCTATCTAAGGACGCTTACTCTGCTTTTCCTCATTTTATAGCTGCTCAGACGCCCACAGCGCTGTCCAGTCCATCCGCTCCGCTCGTAGGGATGGCGGCGCAGCCGAGGGAGATCCGGGGAGGAAAGGGAAGGGGAGTACAGATGGGGACGGACGCAGCCGCGCAGAAAGCGCACTGCGCACCTGCGGTCACCTCGCGCCTGCTGCTGTCTGTATACTCGGCAGCTTAGGACGAGCGCGATCGTACGTCTGTGCCTTCGGAAAGGCCGCCGCTCCTCCGCGCGTACCCTTCGCAGCCCGAGATGCACTCTGGGGCGGCGGCGGCTGGACAAAAGGGCGGCGGGCAGAGGACATAAGGGCATGTGTGTTCCCTCTTTCAATGCAGTGCGGCGGCGTACTTATGAACGATTTCTTTCAGCTTGTTTGGAGAAAGACGGGAACCCACGAAGGCGAGGAAGAACAAATATGGAATGGAATGGGTGAGTACGCTTCCAGATTGGTGTTTCGAGATCGCGAGGGGCATGGAGGCAAGCAGCAGCTGCACGTCGTCGACGGGTGCCTCGTCCGGCTTCACTGCACCCCCTCGCGCTGCGCAGTGACTCGTCGGCACGCGCTAGTACTGAAGTTCGCCGAGACTTGAGTAAGGAACATAAGGAAGAAGGAAGGTCAGTGCGTACCGCGTCCCGTCAAGACTGGCCGGGCGCGCAGATAAGGAAGATGGTAAACGCCACCAGTGGCAGCGACAATAGGCAGCCAGCTCAGTCCATCTGCTCCGAGTCGAGACACACTCTGCCGAGGTGGATCTACGGAGTTCTACATTGTGTAGACCCATGTAGATGAACGTGTAGACCAACATGGGCCATGGGTACGACCTCGATAGCTTATGAGTGAACATTCCAGAAAAGCGTACCCAGACTTATCAACAGACGTTCCCGTAATAGCTAACTTGCCAACAATGTCTGAGAACATTTCAGCTCTTGCTGTCCACTCCGCACGCACCGTCGAGTCTGTGTGGGGCGCAGCGACAGGGAGGAGTAATTGAATGAGCTGGGATGATACGCACACACTTGCATTACCGCTGCACACAAAAAGCCACGCCCTATTAGTCCGAATGAATCAGCAGCAAGGAGCCGAGCGTGGTTGGCTATTGCACAATTTTACGTGCCGTACTACGACAGATAACCAACGCTTCACGTCACAATCTTTTGCAACAAACTTCTGAGCTGCTCGATCTCCGCTCCTCGGTCCGGCCTACGTGGAATCGCATTCTGCCAAAGATCTTCCTTACGGTGCTTGGCCACATAACCCGCATGGTAAAACCTTGGCACAGCAGGATTGGCGGCGATGCTCCCGTCGCTGACGAGAAGGATCCCGCAGGGCTCCGAGGGATGACGCTCCCAAACAAGCGAATTGCCTATGCCTACGCGAGAGATGCTCCCGTTGCATCCGAAGATGGAGGCGACATCCTCGAGTGTCTGTGCATCAATGTCGGGGTCTGGTAGGCCAGAAAGATGCGTCTCTGGACGGGGAAAGAGGATATGGACGTCGGTCAACTTGGGAAATCGCGAGAGTTGGTCCAGGAGACCGTGCGCAATGGGCTACATGAAAGGTCAGATCAAACGGTGAAGTTCGTTAGGAAAACGCACGTGGTCGGTGAAATATTCAGACCATCTCCACTCGAAGCCAAAATGAACGAGCTTTTGTGGATCACACAGATCCAGAATCACCTCAGCGTCGATATGGTCGATAGGGCCGAATCCGACGCGAAGGCTGTCCAACTGTGCCAACGTGGCTCTGAGGCTTCGTGTCCAGTTGGGGATGTTGATCGGTTCGGACGGGGTCGAGGGAGACGAGGGAGACGAGGGAGGCGAAGGAGACGAGGGAGAAGGAGGGAGTGTAGCCAGTAAATCTTGCACTGAAATACCACGAGGGAGGAGAACCCGCTCATCCACCCACAGGGTAGCCAGATTAGGCAGGACTCCGATGTGAATGGCACCGAGGAATGATGGCACCAGCCCATGATACACCCTTGTCTCACGGCATGTCGACCTGATTTATCCGTACTCTCCCAGTAATGTCTCGCTCCGTTCCTGGCGTTGTCCTTGATCTCCAAAAATGACAACACAGGGAAATCAAGGGGAGTCAGGGCCTCAAATAGTTTGATCTTTTTAAAGGTCATCCATCCCAGGCTGGGAAGACGTGTGGATTAGAGACGGTACGGGATAGTAAAAGACGGTGAACCAACCTATGACGCACATCGATAGAGAGCGATGTCAATAAATTTCGATCCACCAAATCCAAGGGGCCATGCGCGGAGCCAGTCAACGTCTGATCGCAGACAATCAGCTCAAAGCGTCTTACCGACGGAAATCCCAAGAATGGAAATCTGAACCCTGGGGTCGCGCCCATCGCCGGCGACCCGTTACCGTTCCAGTCCCAGACGCCTTCGGTTATGTCAATTTTGAGATGTTCGAGATTATGATACGACGAGAAGACGTCGGCATTATTAGTGAGAGCTGTGAACATTGTCTTGTTGACGTGACGGAGGTCCAGTGAAGTAATCTTTGGGCCAACAGTCGATATAAAGGGCTCCAGTCTATGCGCATATCTCAGCCTATCAATTCGTCAGACTAAGAAAGAAACTCACTCCCAATTTTCGGCGTCGTACTCGGCGCTCCAATCTCCAGGGCCCATTGCTGCTCCCATATCACGGACCCGGGAGCGAAGGGCGCAGTCTACTGAAAAGCGCCGTAACCGTCGCAGATTCGATAAAGCCTGTACGTGTTCGCCCTTCAGGCCGATACCAGGAAGGCCGTGATAGTCTAGGAAGCTGTGGTAGTCCAGAGACTCTAAATTCACCGCTCGGCGAAGGAGCTTCGGGATGCGCTCGTGAAGAGCTGTCACTTCCGCCGGAATTCGGAAACTTGGCGGCACACGCTGACGTCGACCTCGACGCCCAGGCGGGGGCGGAGGCTTATACTCGGCCGCAATGACGAGGTGGCGAACAGATTCAATTAGTGGGGGGAGAGAATTGTCCTTGAAAAGATAATTGAGGACTTTTTGAGACGCATCGGCGATTATGGGGTTGTAGGAATCGAGATACACTGGCAGTTGCCAGAGACGTGCCAGCGCCGCAGGGAAGAGTAAATGTGATGTTGGGAGAGCAGTCAAAACTGAGTAGAGCGTCTTCGAGTCAGATATGTGAGATAGAATGCAGGAGAAGATATCCTCGTTGATTTCCATCGAGCCTGAGCGTAGCTAGCGGCAAGTTGGTCACCAGAAACAGCAACGTGTAACGCGGCCTTGTCACCCACGCCTCAGAAGGGAAGAAAGTTGGTTGGGATTGAGACGTGAGCAACGACGGGACGTGCTCGAGTATTTACAATTACGTGGCATACTTTATATACGTCTACGTAATCGATATCACATCACCTCTATCCCATCCCTTGTCCTTTGCTTAACGCTTGATGCTACGATGTGATGTGGCGCATTCGAGTCGAGTGCGATGCGAGTCCACGAGCTCCTGCAATGTCTTGCGGTGTGGCGAAGGACAAGGAGTCGAGAGCAAGTAGATCAAGTCGAGGTAAGGCGACGTGATGAAGAGGGAGTACTTGAGTTGGTGGGGATTGAGGGTAGAGGAGACTCGAATCGAGTGAAGTCGAGGCGGGTGCTGCTTGCATCGGTTGGAGATAGGGCCGTGGATTTGAAAGTGAGGGGATTGGATTTGGAGGGAGACGGAGGGGATTTGAGGGTTCGGAGGAGAAGTCGGGTCGAAGGAGGAGATGAGAGGGAAGGGGTTGGAGACGGAGGGGAAGGAAAGAGGAACGGAGGCGATTCGAGCGGCTGCTTGGTTTGCAGCGGCGACGTCGAGTCGAGTCGAATCGGGGAGTCGTGCGCGTCCGGTGTTTGCTTCCTTGGATTAGGGCACGAGGGCTCGCCGCCTGCTTTACTATTTGCTTTGCGTTGCTTCTGCATTCTCCTTCGCATGTCCAGCCAGCCGTTTTTGACCATATTCCTTGAATTCCTTGCAATGTCTTCGCCCTTTCTGCTAGTGGCAATTGGACGCCCTCCATGCCGAATAACGATCTGTTCACATTGAAGTAATGTCCATCTCGACGTGCTCTGACGCGCACCATTATAGACCTCGGTGCGCGCCGCTCAGGAGACTATCCCCATCATGCGCGCGCGCAGCCTTGTTATCCGGAGACGGGGGCAGCCCTGCACTCCTTGCCTCTCGGCCGTTTCCCAACACCATCGAGCTCGGGCATCCCTCGATCTCCAAGCCGCGTTGCGCGCCCCTCGAGTCGGACAATATCGCAGATCCCCCGCAGCAGACGCCACCCTGCACTACCTCTTCCACAATCAAGCGTAGCACAGGGCGCTTCCCAGCCACCACCCAGCAAAACGCAATCACCCTGCGGCCGGTCCCCGGCTCCCGCAAGCGCTCGTACGCACAGGCAGAACGAGCAGGGCATATACCCGCGCATCTACCCGACCGAGAACCAAACGTCTCGCCCCTGCAACCACCACCCCCACATACCTAGCTCCACTTGCTGAGCGAACGAGCATCTTGGCGGCGCGTCTATTCCGTCGACACCCGCGGTACACGTCTGCGGGAGCCCCGTAGGCGGGAATGGCGCAGGTGCACTCTCCGCGCGCGCTTCTGCCTGCGAGTCTGGAGCGAGCGAGGTGGGGTTGAGCTTGCAGTGGAATTCGAGGAGATGGAGGAGTTAGAGAGGAGAGGGATGGCCGGGGCCAGCGTACGGGAGGACGGATCTGTCAAGTCCAAGGATTCGGTCTGCGGCGAGAGGACATGTTCCTTTCTTCATGTTTTTTCTGTCTGGCGTGGATCACGGACCACAATAGCACAGTACACATAGCCCCGAAAACCCTGCATGAAATTTTAAATAGTCGTAAACCTGCATATGTATATATACGTACGCAAAAAGAATGGAGGCTGAGCGCTGAGCCTTGGAAATGTGTCCGAATTCGTAGGAGTCGCGGCGCGCCGACGGGCGTTGTGGTGGTCTATGCGTGGGGAGAGTCAAATTATCCGCAGCGACCGCGCAAGGGAGCGATGTTGCCCCCTTGCACGAAGTTTGCCTTCCACTTCCGCTTGCCTAAGAATAACGACACAGCGGAGCCTCTCCTCTGCAAACACGACGCTGCAACGAAAGGGAGAACCTGTACGTGCTCGGCATGCATGGGGGCGAGAAAGTGAAGGAAGAAAGAGGAGCGCCCGAGTAAGGGACGCGTGCGCATCGATTCCTCGTTATGTCTCCTTCAAGTCCCACTTCTGTTTGGCCCACTCTCTCCATTCATCCATCCCTCGCTCCATCATCCCTCCCTCCGTCCTCCGTTCGCCACCTTCTACCCCTGCACGAAACCGAGCACGACGCGGTCGTAAATGAAAGCGAACGGGAGGCGGGAAGCGGCCGTGCATGTACGAGGAGCAGAAGGAAGAAGAAAAAAACTGAAAGACGAAGGTGAGAGCGCCTGATGAATGGAAGCGACATCATAGTGCGGCACTCGGGTATCCGGTCTTCTCTACTCTCCGTGCTGCACAGATAAGTAGACTCCTCGTGCGAGAGGATCAGGCGCGACGCGAGAGGGTCAATGGGGCGGCCCTCCGCTCATCAATCCCCTCATCAATCCCGGGCTGCGCAAGAGAGGGAAAGAGATACGGGCGAAACACGCGCCCCCCCTCAAATCCGCCCCCGCGCGGTTGCTCTACGAAATATTTCCTCCGCCAACGTTTTGCAGCGGCCGTGATGCATGTCCCACCAGCACACCTGCGCGAGCGGGCGGGTGGCGACTACACCTGCGCTCGCTCCTCCTCCTCCTCCAGCCTGTCACCCAGCCAAGCTCGGCGCCGCCAGAGGAGCAGGCGTCAGTATGGCGCAGGGCACAGCCAAAAATAAATAAATAGGGAAGAACAGAGTGCTTCGCCGGGCGGAGCCATTGGGACTCGAAAAATAAAAGGAGAAGGAAAGAATGCAAGCTTGCAGCGCCCACACCTCATCTGAGACCACTGCGCTCTATGACTGACTCAGGACGCGCTAGAACTGCGGCGAGGCTTGAGTAAGGAAGAAGAAAGGGAGAGTGAACGTACCGCGTTGAGGCATACAAAGCCACTCGCCGTTATTGACCCAGCAAGTTTTTCCGGGTCACATGCTGATCTCCCTTTTAGGGTAAGTACCACGCTCGGCTCAGTTTCCGGGTGACTCTCAAGTCGTTTACGAGGCAAAGAAAATATCTGCGGGTGGATATATGATATTAGGGATAGAACAGTTTAAATGCATCCTTTTTGTTTTTTTTTTGCTTCCCTTGCACCCAGATTCCATGAAATAAATGTGTTTTCCGGAAGATTCTCCGCTAACAAGTGGTGCATAAACGGTGCAATAGGGGTGAAAACAGGTGAGCACATCAGGTGGGAACAATTTCTCCGTCATTTCGGGCTTGAATTCAGTGAAACAAATGTATTTTCCGGAATATTCTCCGGATGGTAAAAGTTCAAACGAAAGCAGGGCAGTTGAGGATAAATTAGTGCGCAAGTACTTCTTTGCAAGCCGCAACGATGGCGGAAATTCGGGACGAAAGTAGCCAGGGGTGAAAAAGTCAAAGTTGATGAGCGCCGGGAGAATCGATCCGGCGCCCACCCAATCAAAATAAAACCTACATAGTAGTCGGAACACTAACCATTAGACCAAGCAGAAGACACTAGCACTGCCTCAGGGCCACCCACAAGGCCCCCCGACGCGACCCGGAAAAACGTGCTGGGTCAATTGGACTGACTTACAAAGCCACGCGTCAAGCCATCCACGTACACTTCCGGCTGGCACAGTTGCAAAGTCGAGACGCGTCTGGAAATTCGTCCGCTCGTCCGCCCACCCTCCGGAATTCCATGTAGATGTAGACGTAAGGCTATATGTTTGCGGCTCAGAGAGCCAGACAAAGCCACCGAGGTAGTCACAGCGCCATCTTCCAGTTAGTCTTCCATTCAAATACCAGTCCAGTCAGAGGAATCATTGTGTATTCCCAGTTCGCGTCGGTCGATGTTGTTGGGAGCAGCGCACTGATCCCATCAACCACCGTGACGCCTCTTCATTCAACGGACGCGCTCATGGCAATAAACTCTGACCTTCTGCAAACGACCCTTTATCCTTGGTATCAAATCCTAGAATTATCAAAGACAGCGGTTTCACTTGAGCTTTAAGATCGAGCGCCTGGACATTTACCACGGCACATCCACGCTGCGTGAAACCCACAAATACTACTGGCGCCGCCGCGCCAGTCAGGCGTGAAGGCCTCCAACAATGCTGCGAATGTCTCCACCTCCGCCGGTCCTGTTGCCGCAATGTCACGTCGATGCCTTGTTCTCTGTCTTCGAGTGGGTGGGATTTTGCCAGATCGCCCCTGGGAAATGAAATTTTCGGCTCTTGACCAGAAATCAGCTCCTCCGTGAGCGCCGATGTACCAGTTATC
Organism: Mycena olivaceomarginata; assembly: GCA_029378375.1. Lineage (NCBI taxonomy): Eukaryota > Fungi > Basidiomycota > Agaricomycetes > Agaricales > Mycenaceae > Mycena > Mycena olivaceomarginata. The sequence goes on from JARKIC010000193.1 coordinate 23,705, forward strand.
CGCAAAATCCATGCTTGCGTGCATGCATACTACTCGAGAATCATCCCCGATCTCCGCAAACCGTGTCATGTGGCCCCGCATGTGAAACTTCTATGAGCACCATGACAAGCAAAGACGTGCACGCATCCAAGAGGTCGCGGAAGAGTGGATAAGGCGGGAAGTTGAAATGTGAGTTGAAAAAAGGAGAGGTGAGTGAGATGGGGAATGAGTGCGAGCCCACGCCAAACGTCAGCGCTTTCGAATTTGAGGCCGTCGAAAAGCTGGAGATGCGTGATGTGGGAGAAAACTCGATGTGTGAAGTCGAGTTGCATGACGCCGTGAAATAAGCTTGCCAGATGGCAGTGGAACCGTTTCAGTGGCAGATTTCCTATCAAGCCAAGCTGACCGAGGGAGGTGGAGAGATGCTCGAGGAAAAGATTCTCGACGCGATGGCAGTGGGTTAGAAGGAATTCCAGATGTTTAGCTTGGACTATGCGTAATGATAGCTGTCGGACGGAAGTGTGGAACAAAGGCGGTTTGGATTGCATGAGAACCACCACAGTAGGCCATGAGAGATTTGGGTGTCCCGCAACTGACCCTGGTCCGATGCAACGATTCTGATATAACAGCGGTTCAACCCTGAGTTGAAGAAGGTCAAAGCAGGAGAGAGACGACAAACTAAAGCTTTACACGAGATGCTACTAACATCAATGTCAAAATGGATGAACGGTTAGAGTGGGCCGCTATTTCAAAGACTTCCCTCTCCAGTTCGACGGGGAAACACGGCGGTTGCAAGGATATGTCGAGTGTCATTTGTGAACCCTCTTCGGGAAGAAGACTCATAAATGGTCAGTGCGAGACATGGCTTTAGGGCAATTCGTGGTGGACAATCCGGCCAAGTCGACCCCTCAGAAAAAAATGATTGATTGCATTCTTGATCTGGAAAAACATATCCCCCGGGCCCGGGACTATATCTAGTAAGTAGTTGAATTCATGCAATATACTGGAAAAGAAGGGAATCTGGATTTTAATCTCGAATTTCTTGGGAGCTGTCTCAAAGGTAATCAAGTCGCGACTGTGGAAACATGTGGCCTGCAGAAGGAGGCCTGGAGCGCGCAAAACGTACAATATAGATCTCTTGCCAAACACTATATATTCCAGCCCCGAGTACCACCCCGCCTAGCCACTTTCGCAACCAAATTCATTTCCATTCCACACACTCCTCGCCGGGTAGCGACAATGAGCTCGGGTAGTGCCGTCGTTGGCAGTACCAGTGAGAGTATCCAGCGCAATCCCATTCTCTACCCAGTCCACCATAGCGAGTATAATGTTATGAGACGACGAATTTAGGCTCCCCGTGCCCGGTAACTGGCCGAAACTTGCGGCGCCGGGACCGCCGGCGCAGTGGTCCATTCCAGGCACGAGGAAAAGACGGTAGAAGGAGTCCAGATTGGGCATCGAGAGGGTACGGGAGATGAGGTCGTATAAATGTTTCGAGCTTCCGGAAGGGATGACCTGGAGGGAGAATCAGCGTGTTGGACATTTTCTGACGTTAAGAGACTCACGGGATCAGCACGGCCGTGGTAACTCAGGAATTTTCCGCCCCGGTCCCGGAAGGCGGAGAAGCCCCCGTCGAATGTTGAAATATCTCCTCCGTTGACAGACGCGGAAAGAACACCATGTTTCAAACCATAATCACTAATGTCGTATTCAGTAACATTGAGAACAACATATTTGAGCCATTGCTGAGGGAGAAATTAATCAATGCAAGCATATGAGAGCAAAAGGATGACCTCGGTATATGGAGGGAAATCCCCACTCAGCGAAAAGCTGATTAATGGCATGCTCTCTGCACCAGGATCAAACCGCGGGTAAACCAACTCTCCGTCAGGCCCGTATAGCGGGGAGTATATCTTTCGTAGGGCCTGGACCTGGGGAAGAGTGAGGCACCCCTTGGCTGATGTCCCATCTCCGGGACAAAGTAGTGCTTCTGGTCGAAAATCACACGCGTCTGGCTCGGAAATAATCCCGTCTGAAACGCCGTCGAGGTAGTCGCACTGTTTCAACACCTCCTTTGTGATTGTCTTCCAAGACTCGGGCGGTATGAATGACGGTGAAGATGCCGCATTCGGGGAACCGAGGTAGCGAGAGAGCATGCCCACCCAATGGATGAGATTATTAAAGTTTGTAGCGGGTGCGCCTGCGATGATACCATCGAAGTCTTCCGGATACTTCAACGCAGCTTGTGTACCCTGGCGCCCTCCGGTGGAGCATCCCAAGTAATATGATTTTGTGTGAGGACGGCCATAATATGCCTCCACAATTTGCTTGCCGACAACCGCCTCGACGTGGATCGCTCGAAAAGAAAAATCATTGAGCACTTCGGGCTTTTGATAGAAGGGCAGAGCACTGTCTCCATCGTGGCCGCTATTGGACGCAACCGTGGCGAAATGAAGGGAGGACACATAATCCAGCTCGTCGTAAGCTATGCCTGTTGTGCCAAGGAGTTAACTTCAAATTGTCCTGGGAGAGAGCAAAGAGTGTACATCCACCGAGACCGCGGTTGCCCAATCCCATGAACCGGCCATACCACTCATCCGGAAGCCACGCTTCTGCGTGTATGCGGGAAGTATCGCTGGTGTCGGTGTAAAACTGCACACGGCAGAGAGGTGCGGTATGAGTGGCTTTGGATTGACAAGTTCCAAGGGTAGAGATGCCGGACGCCACGGGAAGGTAGGAGACATCCAGAATAGTCGTATTCTCGAGGGTAAGACCAGATTTCAAAGCCAGACATTTCGCGCGTAACGCGGCATTGCCGCCATTGTTAGCATTCCAGCTTGAGCTCAAGGAGGTGAAGGTCAGAAGTTTGGAAAGGACCCCTACCACAATTTCCATCTTGCGCGAGTGTGTCGTCCAGTATGCAGCCTAGTCGTGACGCGTCAGAGTTTGAAAGTCGGTCGCGCTCCGATTGGCTGATCAAAGAAGAATTCTGATCATGATCGAACTGCGGCGCGCTCATCCGCGCTTCTAAAAGACGTAGCCGCTCTTATGATCTGGAAAATTTGGCTGGAACTAAAACAAACTTGTCCAGCATGACTACGTGGTACATTTCTTCTGCAACTGTAGATAAACATAAAAAACCATGGTATATTCTCGCTAAGGATATCGTCGGCGAGTTCTACACAATTCGCCAATCGTTGACGCATCAGGCGCACGTTGGGGACCAATATCTACAAGCGTGCGAGGCAGAAGAGCCCCAAGCGCTCCAATTTTTGTGTAAACGACACTAAAACAATCTCTACCTCAGGACGCAAGGTTTTTAAAAAATACTGCAGCATATACGCACCTCCAAGCACCGCATCAAACATTCTCCTTATCCCCCCCATTCGTCGTTGCCCTCTCCGAAATCAAGCTCATTTCGCGACTCCTCTGCGAACCTGGGCTGAGATGGACTTGTATCATACCATCATGGCCAGAGGTGCTCGCGTCGGTGGTGTCGAACTGACTCGTCGCTGTGGTCGGCGCTGACCTCGCGAACTGGAGGGTGCTGTTGGGCCTGCGGAGCTGGCAGGGCTCAGTCCTGCGCCGATGCGCACGATGATGAGGGAGAACTGTTAAAGAGATGGTAAGCGCCTCGGACGGAGTATAAATTGGTAGGGCACGTACAGCGATGCCCTGTGAGTAAGAGTTACAGGTCAGCCGACGTTATATGCAAGAATTGTGCCAACGAACAATGATACTGGGCATCTGAGAAGGACATCAACGTCCCATTGGTAAAACCAAGAAAGGAGTTGACGTACCACACTGAGCAAACAAAATTGTACATTATCTCCAAGAGCAGTGGGGACGATCATCGCAATAAGAGCAGCAGAGTATAACACCGCTAGAGGGGAGGTCAGCAACGGAAATACAAAAATCGTTGTCGGCACTTGCCCGACTCAATAAGAATTGTCATGGTCGTGGTCAGATCCAGTAAAGAGGTCCCTCCGGCGATGTCCTCCACTTGTCGCTTTGTTATGTAGATTCGAAGCGAGATCAAGACTGTTGGATTGAACACCCATTAGTGAGTAATTGATTGTGAGAGAGATGAATCTCCACTCACAGGAGGATATTACATTGAGGGCGAGGGTGAAGGAGTAGAACACTATGGCGTGGGTAGCGACATTTTTGCCATCTGGGCTATCCCCTGCAGCGAGTTCTCGTATTGCTTGAATGAATAATCCCCCAGTGACTACACAGGAAGATCAATCAATCTGCCTGGCCGGATGTTATGATACACAACACACCAATGTCCGCAATGGCAAGCACAGATGGAACTGTGGCCGCAAATATACTCCCGCTCCAAATTGCATACACCCGATACACCTAGGTGATAAAGACGGCTTCGATCGCGGGCATCTTCGGGATAGGTAAATGCACTTACAATGAAAATGTCCGCGACGATGGTCAGGGCGACATACGTCCCCGTCCTGAACATTGCACCATTCCCAAAGCCCTGCATATAAATGTCCGCAGCATTGGGAGTTATGGGGTCATAGGTAAATGCCGTCACAACAAATTTGTTATCGAGCACCATGCGCTACGTGGAGATGAATCTCAATTAAGAAGTTCAGGCCGTTCAAGTACGAATTCACCAAGGTGATCAGGAAAAAAAGAATGAGACTTGTAATGAGCAGTCGGATTGGGAAATTTCCTCGTTTTTTTCCGGCCAAAGATCGTTTGGAGCCCTTGCAGGAAATATGAGAAGTAGAGGCCTTGGGGCAGTCAGTCTCAATGCCACTGCGCGAGTTTAGGGATGCTGTTTCGCTCACCATACGCAAGGTCCTCCAGTATAGCACCCACGAGGGCGGACTTGGAGTAGCTCAGCATGGGAGGCAGAAGCGGCAAGAATCGCCGCCGGGAGAATAAATTGAGACTTATGTATAGGCTGCCTGACAGCAGATAGTCCATCATTCGGCGGCTATCCAGAATAGACGAGGACATCGGCTCAGGCGTCAACGGAAGAGCGGCAGAAAAACGCACATACATTTAGCCTCTGCCACTACTTCGCGGTGGGTAATGGCCTGAAGTGACTCGTCAACATTGCTTTGGAAACTGCGCACCCAATTTCGCCAGCTCCCAGATTCACAAGGTGTCGATTTCGGTTAAGTATTCTTAACGACGATGTTGGCGCGTGCGTGGCTTACCGAGGGCCGAGGACAACTTACCGAGGGTTCCCAAGGACTCGGAACAGGGCCCATGATAATCGGTTTCGGGGTTTGATACCGAAATCGGCCCTCCCCGGAATCTTGTCCGGACTCTCCCCCACGAGGACTGGCGAGATCTTGTCCGGATCCCGTATCACACCCTCGGATTTTGGCGGAATCTTGTCCGGACTCAGACTCAAACCTCAAAAATTGCCGAAAAAATCGAAAAAAATCCCCCAAAATTCTATTATAAATCTACCTCGTCCTCCTCAATGTCCATAACATTTACATTTGCCTTGCCGCCTCGCTGGACGGTGTTTAGGATGGTCACCATCCGAACCAATTCCCCCTGCTCGGAATGCAACTGCTTATATGTCAAAGCTGTCGCCGGCATGACTTCTGCCATGTTGCCCTTCAATTTCACCTGGTCAGGAATGCGAAGAAGGATGGATCCCGCAGGCAGGTGGGCAAAACGAGAGATACCCAGCGATGCGGTGGCCGAATGCAGGCGCTGGAACATGCGGCCAGCGCTGTGCAGGAAAGTCTGGACAAACACATAAGAGATGCGTCCAATGCTGTCGACACTGGACACATATTCGTGCTTGCCACCCTTGCCACCGCCTTTTGAGTACATCGTGATGACTACGCAGGTAGATTAAACACATTCAATGATGTCGTTATCAAAGTCAAAACACACCTCGAGCCAGAAGTATATCGTTCCTTTCAATGACGAATAGGTAATCGTCGGCACGCAAGGGTGTCAGTGGCCCAATACCAGCTTCTGCAACGTCAGAGTGGCATTTAAGATTCTTCAGCAGCCTTGCTCGACGCCGCGATGCCTGCACAGGTGTCAGATTCAGGGAAAGCCGGACTCGACGAGACCTGTAAACTAACCGTAGATGCCCGTACTTCCGCGGCGGCGGCGGCGTTTGCTGCATTGCCCGTGGACTTGGGCACCGTATCTTCAAGCTCTGGTTGCTCAGTTCTGGCTTTCCGGTTCAGTCCCGTGGTTGCCTTTCGTCCGTTGGCATTTCGGATGACACTCTGGATACGACGTGCGACCAGCTGTTTCTCCGAGGGCTGCTTCGATGCCGAGCCATTTGACCCTTGGGCTGACCGTGAGTCGTGCACCGAACCGGCTTTGTAGCTCCGTACACCCTTGCGTGCATGCTCGGTCTGGTGCATCTCTCGAATGACAACCAGCGGCTGTAGTTCCGACGCGGTGATATCGGAAATCACTGGTGGCAGAAGCGCGGGCTTGTCGAGCGATCGCTGCGATGGGCCGCCGAAGCTTGTTTTGAGTCCGATCAGTAAAGATTCGACTGTCTGAGGCGTCATTTTGATTATCTGGGCGATGTCCTTGCGACAGATTTCAAGCTGAGCAGGGTCTTCAAGTTCAGGCAGGTTGTCGCTAGAATATACAGGTCGGTCTCAATGCCACCGAGTCATAGAAGTAGAAAGACGTACATGCGACTCAGATTGTCGACGACGAGCGCCGCCGCAGCATATGCACACAGATCTACCTCCTCCTCCTCTGCCCTTCGGAGCCCGATTACATCCTGTACCGCAGCTAACGCTTGCTCAAGCTCGTCCTTGATGCTCAAGTCGACGATTGAAGCCTCCGTATCGGCGATGTCATCCTCTGTCAAGTGTGCCTCTGGGTGATCGTTGGTGTCTACTGGAGATGGAGCGACAATGACAGGTGGAGCTTTTGCAAGCGCATGAAAATTGACATTGAGAAGTGACCAGAGGACTGTATTCTCTTCGATTGCTTCGCCATACAATGTGGTGAGCTCCGCGTCGGTCGGGAAGCTGGCGAGCTCAACAAGATTGAGACTGCGATCGTCCGTAACGTCTGCGAAGCTGTATCCGTTCGCTGTCTTCTTGAAACTCGCTGCGGAAAAAAGAGCCTGCTTGGCGGCCGACATGGTGGCACGTAAGTTGGGAATGGCAAATATTGCCTGCGCAAGGGTCATATCGGGGAAAAGGTCCCGCAGCGCTGCAAAGATTCGTTCGTTGCCCATTGATACGTGCTTCCATGGCAGTAGGGGTATGGAGGAGGGTGAAAGATGGTCTCGGTGGATAAGGATCAATCCGAGAAGCCCATCTATGAGCATGTCGTATATTTTATCAGCGGCAGACGAGATGTAATACCGAGCCTGCGGATATCCTTGCTTGTCTAGAAACACCTTCCACGTCGAAAAGAACAGGCGTGCACGGATCGCGACCTTCGCGCGAGTGGCATGTGTCATAGTCCGGCTCTTATAGGCGTCAACTAGCTCTCCGATGACGAAAAGAAAAACAATGAGGCCCATGTTCTTCTCGACATCCCCAGAGAGCTTCTTCAGTGACGCGGCAGAGAAGACACGGATTGCAGCATTGTCGTCCTGTTTATCTGCTTTGATAACGTCGCGGTCGTACAGTGGAGGGTCGTCAACAGTAGTCGCCAAGTCAAGTAGTTGTTTGTAGTACACTGTGAAGTCCCCGAGAACAAGGCCGCGCGCACCCGAGAAGATGTTGTTCCGACCAGTTTTCCTCGCATGAGGCGCGTCTTGGGTATTAATGAAGATGTTTCCCCGGAAATTGTAGAGGGGGACGACGATAGCCGGCTCCGTGAAATGCGAAGGCGGACGAATGGTGTGGGAGATGGTTTGGCTTTTGGCGGCTACACGGGCTTGACAGTCCCGTTCAACGGCTGCACCATCCGCGACGTTGGAGATGAACCGGTAATTTCGTTCCACTAGGCCGCTCATCGCCGCGACGTGATGGACCACCAGTTCCGGGGCCTTGATTGTCGAGGAGATGGGTAAGATGGCAAATGCAAGCGGTGGAATTCCCGCGAACGGTATCGAAATTGCCCACAGGCGCAGCTAGGATTCATAAGCTAACTGGGAATGGGAACAGTTGCATTAGACATACCTTTGTCGCAGGAGAATGCTTTTGGTCCATGAGGCGTTTGAGCTCTTCGGATGAGCGAACCTTCAGCTGCTTCTCACCCGGGAGACCGATCAAGTACCAGCTTTTCTCGGGCCCATCATACAACGGGTGCATCGCCGGTAAAAGTTTTGTATCGTCGACTGAAACGCACAGCGGATAATTAGCAGGATACCCGTAGGTCTTGAGGTAGGTGGCAAGATGCTCATATGATGCATCAGTGATTCCGATGGGGAACCGTGGGCGCTGGGATGTTCGATGTCTAGATGAGGGAGTAAGTAAAAGAGCTCATCGTCGTAAATGCACATACTTGATTGATCGTTCGGACTCGACACGAATATGCTGCGCCATGTTCCGATACGCCCGAGGACTGAGGCTGTGGATTAGCACGCACCATTCCTGAAATGCGGGAGGATATTTGAAGTTCTGCAGCCCCACACCGCGGACATTGCGCTCCAGGCCAAGTTGCGTGGACTCGACCAGGCTGAGGAAGACCTGGTTGTTCTTGAACTGCCCCTCACCAACGGCGAGGGCGAACCGATGGAATACATTGAGCTCGCTTCGCTTGGGAGAAGTCAATACTCGCGAAGAGAAAAATTGGAGGAGGGCCACACCTTTCCAAGAAATTCCTCTAAGCCATGGTATCTCGCCATGAGGCGAGCCCGGATCGGGTTGGAGTAAATCTTCGGTGTGCACTGCATCTGCGCGTGAGTTTTGTCGCGGTTGTGATTGATCGCGTTCCTGAACTCGCGCGATGAGTAGACCGTCTCACAGGGTGTGCAGACTAGAGTGAGATCATCCAGCTCCCGTTGAGAGCGGACCGTAAACTGCACAACACAATTCGTGGCCACAACCGCGGAATGCTGTGGCGACGTCTCAATGCGCCAGGCACGGTCCAGCTGTTGCTGCTGATAGGCCTTTGCTCGCTCCTCGTCTGAAAGCTCCGAATCCGTAATGGACACGATGCCCCGGTCTACTTCATACAGTCGCTTCACGTAGAAATTGATCTGATGAGCACCAGCACCGGTTGACGGACAGTTCTCGATGTAGTAGTCAATTCGAGGATGGATCGCGCCTGTGAGACCGGGACAGAATTTGGTTAATTCAACTGGTTTGGCTCGGGGCTTGGACGCGGGCGTCGACGTGTTGTTGGCAGGCTGAGACTTGAAAAAGGAGGAAATGGATGTATTTCGAACGTCTGGCTTCCGACACGTCCCCTTCTGCCAGTGTTCACAGAAGCGCGCCGCTTGGTAGACAGCCTTCAGCTGAATCGACTGCCTGCATCGGGAACAAACGACTTGTTTAGGGTTGTTGATATCCAGGCCCGGATTTGGATCGCCGCCGTCTCTCTTGCACGCTTCCTCCAACTTTTTCAGCCGCCTCTTGTCTCCACGATACAGGCCATGTCGAATGAGGATGGCAACAACACGATCATGGCGCTGCACTATTACTCTGGCCGCCCTGGTGCAACGAATCCAGGATTTCCAGCTGGACATTGCGGGGAATGACCGGTTTCTTCGAGGCACCCGTGCCTGTAATCTCCGGCTTGTCTGCTGAGTTCTCGCCACGATTTTTCGGCAAGCAGGCTTTGCTGCTCGCTGGTGCGGGCTTCTTCTGGACTGTACTGGCACGACTCGGAGCCGGGCCCTTTTTGCGTTTGGCGGCGGGCATATCCTCGCCTTCCTCCTGCTCGTGCTCCCGGGGTCTTTTTGAGGAAGCTGGGGCCGGCTTCTTCTCATGAATCTCGCGCAAGAAGTCCTCGACGTCTTCGTCTGACAACGATCCACCGGGTGGCGCTGCACCATGCACTTCTGTGGCTGGCGATATTGTATTTTTAGGTGGCAAAACGGGACCTGAGAGGAGATCTAACAACGGAGGGGTGTCCGAAACCTTGTTACTCTGTGTCGAGTCAGTGCGGGTCCACTAAATGCGATAAACAACTCACATCACGTATGATGATTTTAGCAATCCTGCAAAAGGCTTGTAGTCGGTGGGTGCGGGCGCAAGTAATGTCCCAGAGTCGATCTCCCAGGATCTGGTGTGCAATCGCGTTGACAGCGATAATACCGCAGCTCACGACGTCGTGCTGGGAGCCACAAGGTAAATCATTTGTGATTCGCACCTTGGACATCCCGGCTGCCGACCCAAGCCACTGAGCTAATCTGCTCGCTAGAGAACTTGGTGCATCTATATGGAATCCGTCACCAAATCGAATGCGCCCTGTGGGGATGTCCACCGAACAAGCCATCCAATGATGAGGCGGTGAGTGGAGGGGGAATGCGAAAGTGCGTGGAGGTGTATGTGACTTCAGAAGCTGCGCATACTTCGCAACAGCTGGGAAGCCAAGGTGATTAGATTGGGCGACAGCTCCTGTCTCGATGAACGTAGGGAACGACGTGTCTGCGAGCAGCACAGGGGTGAGTTCCCCTTCCTGCAGAATGACACGCTCTTGAATTTCCTGGATCAGTGCGTCCAGGACAGCGCCAGCAAGAGGATTATCACCCAGCAACTCTGCTAGGGCCTCAAAAGTCAGGTCGTACAGCTTGCCACCAACATGGCCGGTCCATCCGGGCAAAGATGACAGGATATCGGTGGTGCGCTGCCTCCATTCTTCCTCCTCTGGCTCTTGATCTGCCCGCTCTTCCAACAGCCAACCAAACACGCTACTCCAGCGGTAGAAACCCCGCGCTGCAAGCCGCACCCTGCGAGCATACGAAAGGTACCAGAGCGGGTAGTAACGGACATCGTGGGCGTCGCGGGGCATCACGAATCAACAGTTTCGCGTCGAACCATGCCTGGCCAAACGCATCGTGGAGGCGTTGTATCGTTCGCAGAGGAAGGAGAGGTGTTCCAGATGGATTATTAAACGAAGGTGCGGCAGCGTCGAAATCAATAGCGCCTGTGCTAACATCTTCTGCGCCAGTATCCACTGCAGGATCCCAGCTTGGAAGATTACTGGTTGCGTACATGTGCGATGGAGAGTTGTGTTCGGATGGGAGAGTTGCTTCAAATTCCGGCGGAATCTGGATGGCACGGACGGCTTCGATGGCTACAAAGTCCGGAATATCTCGAAAGGTGCGGTTGCATCTAATCCATTCAGATCTTATCTATTGTGTGTTTTCTCGTTGAAGATCACTGTCGTCAACGATGTGTTGGTCCATGGTAGTGCGGGGTAGTAGGTATGAAAATGTTGTAGTATAGAATCAATGTAAACAGTTTGCCGTTCGTATGCCACCGCACCATTGCAAAATGCACTGCTCCGTGCTTTGAAGATAGAACATTAACAAATATAGGAAGTCGACCATGATCAAGAAACAAAGCAGACAGACAATGGATTTGACCTCTCGGTTGTCCCACGCAAGCCTTGTCCGGACTGGGTCTCAGACATTTGAGGATCTCGGCCACTCTGTCCGGACTGGCGCATCAAAGTCGGTGACCACGAGGTCCAGATTTGTCCGGATTCTGCTCAAAGGTGGGTCAAGATTTTGAAAATTTTGTCCGGATTGCCGTATGAAGCACCAAAACCGATTATCATGGGCCCTCTCGGAACAGACTTTTTTGGAAGCAAGCCCAGACGTTCAGGTGATCCGAGTCACGCAGTGAGAAATTTCGGTTAAAAGTGATGGGTGCAGAACTCCCTTGTCCTGTCCTCACAATAAGGGTGAACTCCATGGCAGCTTTGTTGCAACTGATGAAGTTCAAGGATTGTACAGCCCGAGACAAGGCAAAACAAAATTTCCGACTGCCAGAGTTTTCGAAACTTGAGGAACAGTCTGTAACGCACGCACTGCTGTTTAAAGGCACCACGATTTCAGGTCAATGGAAGGTCTTGCTGAGCGTGAGCGTGGCGTAGAAGACAGATATACACTGAGCCCGGTCGAAGGTAGAAGGCTGAGGTCGACCCAAATAGACCCAAATTAAAGCCACAACAGCCTCGGCCATCATTGAACTTGGGGGTAGGGGCCATAGCGGAGCTTGGCAGAACTTCGTAACTTATGTTCTTTTGTCAATAGCTTACTCATCTTCCCGCCCATAGATCACACTGGCTGCCGTCTTCCTGACCTCACCCCATACACTTAAATTGAGAAATCTAACATCCGCTTTGTGAATCGAGGCCCTGTGCTTCTGAGTGAGTGCCAGTTTCAATCCCATCATGATACCAGACTGATCCATCCGGTTTAATAACTCGACATTGTAAAGTGCGAGTCGCCACTGTATATCACGGCTCGAAGCATGTATCTCACTTTCTTTTCTCCCACATTTAACGTCACTGCAGGATCTAATACTGCCCCGCGGGAGTGCGAGAATTTTAATCTGAAGGGTTGCAACACGTGAAATCCAGAAAATAGGTTAGACGAAGTGAAGGTGATGGAGAGGCTGCGACAGCATACCAGAGACTTGTGGAATTTTGTAGAGCATGATGACCTACCTTCTCAGGTTATCGGGGATGTACAGCAGACGGAAGAAAGAGAGGGTGCCTTATTCCGGCTCATATTCAATGGTTGACCGGCGATCAAGCCGAACATCAAATCGTCGGTATTATCCGAAGTCTTGCGTACACAGGACAAGCACAGCCACAATGTAAGAGGCGCGCTAACGTGATCCCGAGAACAAAGTATTTTATTGCAAAGAACAAAACAGGCCCAAAAGGTGGTTGAACGTGTTTCAACCGAATTCAAACTGAATATGGAACAAGACAGAGCCTTCAAGATTGTTGCCAATCACGCCATCACCGAAAATCCTGAACAGCAAGGGAAATAAACAGCGGATAAATGTGGATGCTCTGAATCCGGAACCACCGCCTTCGGTATACTTTTTGACAGTTCCAAACTTTCCAGTCATGCTTGAGCATCAGATAACGAATCATATACCTGCGGAGCTTCATTATACTGGAGTTAAAGGTGCCAATCATGGATACACAGTACACAACGACCAAGTGTAACTGTAAATTCAAAATCATGTTTACACTTGCTCAACCTCCAGCCCATCGTTTCCATTCTCGGCATTGTCTGCCTGTCGTATCTCCCCACCTGATCACAATGATTGAGCGATATTGCTCCCCCTTTCTGTCATCGTGACAACATTTTTCCGTTTGAATCTTTGATGTTTTTTCCGACAGGGCACACTTACTTTTCAACTTAGGCTCCTTCTTCTGGTCTGTGGAATACCACCTACATATGAAGTTTTGTTCATTTAACAGCCCAAGATCTCTGCTTCCCACCAATTCGCCTCCCAACTTGGAAAACTTGATTGATGGCTGATCGATCAAACCTCCTAGAACCCTTTTGGGACACGGAACGTCGGAGTTCAAGTGCAGTATTCAAGCTTCAGTTCACCTTTCACTCAGCCAAATCCTTCCTCTCCCGAATGTGTCTATTCTTTTCTGTGTGGCTCACTATTTATCTCACCCGATCCCGATCGACTCCTCAACAATTTCTCTGATTGCGCCCTCGATCAGCTCTTCAACATTTTACCATGATCTTGATCTCTTCGTCAATATGGCACATTGAAATTCCGGGGCAAGCACCTGGGTTTTCGTGTTGGCATGAATCCCGCAGTTCTGTACTTGACAACATTCTGGGAACATGAGATTGGCCCGAAGAACCTGGACTGAGTTGAATCGGGGCAGATTCCAACATCTGGCTGCATGATAAATGAGCAAAAAAAGCGGAACAAAATCAAACAACCATCTAGGCACCACTCTGGAATCAGCCATTATTTTCGGGTCACGGATAAGACTGACCGCGGCCATAAAGAAACATGCCAACAGGTGGAATCGAACTCACGCAAGGGGTGATTCGGATTACCTCACCCGCACTGCCACTAATTACATTAGAATGAATGTAGTCTTGTAGGGTACTTTACTTCAACACAGCCACTATTTACCTTTATACAGATTTTGTATACTGACTTTCACTGAGGTCTCAAAAACGTCCCTTCGGGAATATTATGAACGATTACATAAGTACTCGTAACATCCCCCAGGCCGCTGACCGGATCGAAGTTGAACGTAATCCTCGGGCACTTCTGTGGCGGGCTCACTCATCTTGTCACCTAATGGGAGAGTGGATTCACCCTCAACAAAGACTTGGTGAGGACTACGAAAGACCCGGGAAAAGTGGGAGATATCCCAACGGATACTTCGAAATTTCAACGAGAGATGTGATCCCCTGCTCCTTTCGCTAAAACTCGACCGGACCCTGTGCCTTCTCGCCTTCGCCGTCGCCGCCAACGCCCAGTCCCTGCCCAGTGACAGCGCCGGCGCATCAAACAGCGCCGGCCAAAGCAGCGCCCCCGTTAGCGACCCCACCGGTCAGCGCTCAGCACCAGGCGGCGACTCGTCCCGCCCAGCACCCCCTCCACCCACTGAGACTCACACAGATACAGTGCCTCTCTCCCGCCCTCGAGACACCCGCCCGCCAGGTCCTCTCTCGTGTACATCCCCGCCTATACCCTCGGCGCCTTCCCATCTAACCTATCCTTTTTTTCTATCCAGCGTACCCGCCCACCTTCAACCAATATCGACGCGCACGCGGCTTTCGACCCCAGGCAGCAGCTGTGAAGAGACGAGACGAGACGAGACGAAGGGGAGGAGGGGAGAGAACGTATTTCTCCACCATGTAAGTAGCATACACTTTTAATAAAAACCTTTTTTCTCCCTCTTTCGTGTGTCATTTTCCTTTGTTCTTGCGCCCGCCCGCCAGCCCGTGTGCTCGCAGATCTACACCGATATCGATAACCAGCGTGTAGAACGCACGACCGCGTTTCGAAAGAGATGCCTTCGCCGACGAGAAGAGGGAGGGAGGAGAAGGCAAGGTGGGTGTGCATTCGCAGCCGTGGTGTTAGATGCGGTGCGTTCTCATTCTCTATCTCTTTTGTCCTTCAATGCCTTCAATGCTTGCCTGTCCTGATTGAAGATTTCTTTTCTTTCCCTTCGCTCTTCGCTTGCTGACACCAGGTGCTTCCAGCCGCCTGGTGCGCCAGAATACAAATTCGGTATCGCGCTGAAATGTACATGCGTCCGATCGTCTCCAGTGACGCCCGGATCTTCGCTCGTACCTTGTCGCTTCGACGAGCCGCGCGTGCGACCCGCACACCGTCTTCGACCGCGGCAGCTGAAGGAGAAGATCAGCAGAACAAGGGAAGGAAGCGAAAGGACGCACGTACCGTGTAAGTAGCACGGGTTGAATAGAAACCCATCTCTCTCCCTCTTCTGCTGCTGTGTCCAGTCCCCGTCACCCGCGCCCAGTCGCAGTCGCGCGTGGCGTCTCATCCACAAGGGACACATCCTTCTTCTCCACGCCGGGCGTAACCAAAAGAGCGGCACCTACACCGACTCTCCCTCTCATCTCCAATCTCCCTCCTCCCATCCCCACATCCCTCGACACCTTCACCTTCCTACCTCCACCTCCTTCCATCTTATCTCCTCCCACCTGCACCCAACCCCGCCCTTCCCGCCTCCCAGCTCCTTCTCGTCCCTCATCCCATCCCCTTCCACCCGCAGCGTTGGCGCGTCAATGCGTTCCTGCCTTCATGGCCGTCGACGCGCCTCACGGGTGAGGCGTCCGCGCGAATTGCTGCCCATTCGCGTCGGCGTCTCGGAGCGCGCCGGACACGATGCGTCGAGGCGAGGCGAGTGAAGGGCAGGGAGACTCGATGCGAGTCAAGTTGGGCGAGTGCTTGCATTAGTGCTGGTGCTTGCGTCAGAGCGGATAGGCGTGGATTTGGAAAGGGGTTTGGAGGGACAGAGCTCGAGTTGGTGGGTGCGTGCAGTCGGGATCGGGAGTGAAGCAGGAGGAGACAAGAAGAAAGGGGATGGAGACGGAGGGGAAGGGAAGAGGAACAGATGGTGGAGGCCATTCGAGCACGTGCTTAGCTTGCAGCTGCGACGTCCAGTCGAGTCGGGGAGTCGGGCGTGTCCGGTGCCTGCTTACTTGGATTCGGGTCGGAGGGTGAGGGCATGAATCGTGTCGGATTGGGAGTCGGAGCTGGCGCGAGTCGGCTGCGTGCGCGGGTGCGCGACGTTGCTAGGTGGAATGCGCAGGAGGGCATAAAGTCGGTGGAGGGAGAGATGGGGCAGAGCCGCAGGGGAGAGCGTGCAGGTAGGGATCAAAAGAAGTGGAGAGGAGCAGACAGAGGAGATGGAGACAAGGTGTGGAAGGGAACGAGTCGAGTTGAGTCGAATGAGATGAGATAGGGAGGCGTAGGCGTCTGTCTATACGGCGGTGAATATATAATTATGGATAGATGGTGGACAGAGTGTACTTACGAAAAAAGGATTCTGAATGCGGTTCTACCCAGTTTTCTAACCGGAAAGAACGACCGTACCGCGGACGGGACGCCAACGACGCATTGCAGCATACGCAAAACGGCAACCGGTGCCTCCTTTCGCCAAGTCGCCGAGTCTCTCTCCCGCGGCTCACCCCCCCTTCCCAACGGCTCCCACCCTCCTTCCTCCTCCTTCTGTTCATGCCTCCCTCGCCATCCGCCTACCTTCCCTCCTCCGCCCAGGGCTTCGCTTTGCGGAGGAAGGATACGCGACGATGAGCCGGGACCCAAGAGGAAGGGAGGGCGTAACGCGGTGCCGAAAAGGAAAGAGGAAGAGAACTCGGAGCGCGGAATAGAGAGGCACATCGTAGCGCGGCGTCGATCGTGATATCCAGCATCCAGTATCCAGCATCCAGCATCTAGGCACAAAAAACCACCCCCACGAGACGCAGTGGCACGGCGCATCTCCCCTCCTCCTTCACGAAGCTCGCTCCTCCCTCTCTCCGTATCTCTGCGCAAAAGAAAAGAAGAAAAGAAAATGTTCGCCCAGTATCCTATCCTCGTCTCCCCACCACAAAAATAGCACGACTGGGAGAAGGTCTAGGCACCCAGAGTCCCCTCCCCGCGCACGACGCATCTGCCCCGTCCGCCTCTCATCCTCATCCTCATCGCGCAAGGCGAAAGAGGAGCGGCGGGGATAGCGACAAGATGGCCACGCTATGCCCTGCTGCGTCCAGCGGACGTGCATCTCGAATCCCCTCTGCGGGCGTATGCTCCACGCAGCAGCAGGTCGTCGACGTCTTCAGCCGCGATCCGAGGGGTCAGGCACAAGGGCAAGCAGACATGTGTATCGAAGGATCCCTGCCTCGACAACCCGTTCGCCCGTCAAGAAGGAGGTGTAGGAGAGGGAGCAGGACGTCCCGGCGCGCACCAGGAGCAGCCGGCTCATTCGCGGGCGAGAGCGCAGAAACATCGCCTATCCAATCGAAAAGAAGAACCGGAGGAAGAAAAAGACGTAAGCTTGCGGCGCGTGCGCGCGCAATGCCTCGTCTCGTCTGGGTCCACTGCGCCCCATCGAGTCGTCTGTACATCCATCCTGCAGGAATGCATGAAGACGCAGGTGTGGGCTCGCGGCCGACTCAGTAGATCCCAGATAAAGCCACCCGAAGCAAACCGAGCAACGTAGTAGCGCATCTTGCAGTCCCAGTAAAACAAAATCTTCCATTCAAGTACCAGTCCAGTCAGAGGAGCAGTTGAACCAAAAGCTGTATTCCCAGTTCGTGTCGGTCATCGTTCGAGCTCGTGTCGATGTCGTCGGGAAAGCAGCGCACTGATGCCATCAACTTGAACCCATGCTGGCATCTGCAAACGACCCTCTAATCGCATTCGAACTATTCCAGACAACGTTTTCCGAATCCTTAGCCTTTAGTCTCAGGCTGCGCGGGACACGCGAGTCCCAGCTGGCAGCGCCAGGCAGCGCCTTACCGAAGACCTGTAATAACGCGCTCCACTGCTCCGCCGACCCTTGCTCTTCTGCAGCTGCTTCTATGGCCGATTTCCCTGCTCTCGATTTTCTACCATGAACAAACCTGATTGTGGGCTCTCTGGGAGTACACGTTACCACGCATTTCTGCATGCGGTGGCGTTCCATTTCTAGCCTGACTGGGATGCTCTGTATGCACAATAGTCTTTTTCACCCTCGCAAAGCTCCACCACCCAACATCGAATCTTCTTCCTCACCCTCTGCTCGTGCGTTCCTCCTTCCGCTCATACTCTTTCTTCATGGCAAGTACTCAATATCGTGCCAGACTCCAAACTTCTACTCGACCACGGCACCATCCTTCGGTGCAGCAATTACTAATGAAGGGCGTCTAGCACTCTGCTCGCGCGCGTTCCCCCTCCATCGATCTGCATCCCCCCGGCCCTGAAGATGTTGTTGCCGCAGCAGAGGCGGGACTGCTCATGGGGGAAGAGCAGGCGACAACTAGCGCAGGCGGGCGGGGACTCCGAGTTATTTCGGTGCGGTGCGAGCCTTTTCGCGTGCGCAGGTGTCGAATCATCTTATCCTCCGCGTCAAGGTACACCGTACACTCGTCGTAGGCATTCCATTCCATTCCATCATATCCCAGGCTGCGCATGAGCATGTCTCGGCGCCACGGAAGATCAGGTGCGGGATGAAGGCTTGGGGGATCGAATTGGGGTAAAGGGTGCTCGATACGGTGCGTCTCGTTTTTTCTCGCTTCTGCCCCGATCCCGGGCGCTTCACTCTATTGTTCCTTTCCTTCTGTTCCTCTTTGTGGGCGAGAGCGAATGTACTAACCCACATGTACAGGGTCTCGGACCCCCCTCCTCTCCCCCTTCTCTCGTCTACCTACCACCTCCGTTCCTGACCGACGGCTATCAAAACTAACTAAGCTATTTGTGCCTCTCCCTCACTTCATGTTGTCCCTTCGCTCATCCTCCGCCTCGCGACTCTGGACGCTTTCCACACCCAACTATCCCCGGCCGCGTTTCTCTTCCCTTTGTTCCCACCCTTCGAGGCCTGCAATTGTGACGGCAGCGAGAGGACCAGGGCGCTGTGCGCGCGCGTTCCGAGTCGCGCTGACTCCCGGAATCTACCGGATGGGTCGGCGCGAAGAAGTACACCTACCCCGCTTTTCCCGATTTATAGCTGCTCAGACGCGTGTACAGTACCTGGTCCTACCTATCTCCTCCGTTCGTAGAGATGGCAGCACGGCAGAGGGAAATCCGGGGAGGAAGGGGAGGGGGGAGGACGGACGCAGGCACGCCAGTGTACTCGCGCCGCTGGCCATATACTCGGCGGCTTAGGGCGAGCGCGATCGTACGTCTGTGCCCGTGTAGGCCGCCGCTGTTCCGCACGTACTCTCCGCACCCCCGAAGTAGACGGGGCGGCGGCTAGGCAAAAGGGCGGCAGGCGGAGGACGTAAGGGCATGTGCGTTCCCTCTCTTTCGATTCGGGCGTACTTACTGACGACTTCTTTCAGTTACCTAGAGAAGCGTCACGGGTGCGCCGAAGAATGACCACGGGATGGAATGGGGCCTGGGCGAGTGCGGCTCCAGATTGGTGTTTCGAGATCGCGAGTTGGCGGTGCGAGGGGGTGGAGACGAGCAGCGGGCGGCTGCGCGTCGGAGGCTTCCCACGCTTTTAGATCGGGTGCGCATGCTCAGCGCGGCGCACATGGAGAGCCAATGTGCGTTGTGGCCATCGCCGACGACGAGGGCACTCGACGTGGCTGCGGCGGCCTGATGATAACTTCTGGCGCGCTCGAGGTGCATCACACATTATTGGAGCTCGACTCGGATTGCTGGCCCGTTGAGAGACGCGACACCTCTGCTTCTTTCGCTCAAACTCGGCTTTTAGCTGTCAGTCGGGCATTCTCAACGCCTCCTCGCGCCCGGCCACCGCCGCGCCCTCGCTTTTCGTGCTTTTGATGTGCACACCATGACGCGCTGCTGCCTCATCGAGATGTCGACACTTGCGTCGGAGAATGGGATCAGCTCGGGGATAAAATTTGTAACTCAGAAGTCGGACTTCGAATTATCTCCGTGTATTGGTTTTCTACCACAGCTGTCAGCGAGGGGCGTCGTGTATGATTCTCGATCTTTCTCGTTACTTTAATAAGAACAAGGACCTGTGCTGGCCTCTTGTTGGCCGATCTAAAATTGCTACATGGGAAGATTGATTGATATCAGACACCTGTCGCACCGCTTCCCTCTTGTCTTGGCCCACCACAACCGAACTCTCCCTTTCTTGCTATGGCCAACCCCGAAACCTCAGGACTACGCCTACTCTCACTCGGCAAGTGATGCATACAACATAGTCACAGATCAATGACCCAACCCGACATGCAGATGGCGGGGGGATCCGTGGACTGTCTATGCTTCTCATCCTTGAACATCTCATGTACAAACTCAAGGTTGCCGTGAATCTTCCTGAAATTCCCCGTCCTTGCGACTATTTCGATCTTATCGGGGGAACCAGTACAGGCGGGTGTGTGCTCCACTAATAAATTATACATGGCACACAATCCTCACATCGTAGCGTGATCAGATTGATTGCCCTGATGCTAGGCCGTCTCCGAATGAGCGTTGAAGACTCCAAGGAAGCCTATGGACAGCTTGCCAAGGAAGTCTTCTCAGATGTCAAGTTCCAAGGGAGTGCTGGAAAGTTCAAGGCTTCAAAATTGGAGAAAGCTATCAAGCAAATTGTCAAAACTTATTCAGCCTCCCAGAATCCAGAGGACAGGTTGGAAGACATCCGAGACAATGCATGCAAAATGTGTGTTCTCAATATTCTCTCATTGACTGGCTAATAGTAAAATCAGGTTTGTGTGTGCAATGAATGCGGCAAACATGTCTTTGCCAGTGCTATTTCGCACATACAACACTCTTGATTATCCAGCAATGGCCTGTACAATCTGGCAGGCAGGACGAGCCACAAGTCCTGCTCCAGCATTTTTCAAACAGATTAAAATTGGGCTTTCTGGGATAGAGGAGGCATTTGTGGACGGTGGTATTGGCTATAACAACCCCACAGCTTCTCTGTTATCAGAGGCCAAGGTTTTGTTTCCTCACCACCAGATTGCATGTGTCATTAGCCTTGGCACTGGGCAGTCTCGCACCATCAGCATTCCTAAACTATCTCCACTGAAGCGTTTTCTCCCATTTGATGTTGTCAAGGCCATCCAGGAAATAGCTACAGACTGTGAAAAGGAACATCAATCCTTTGCAAATCGTTTCAATGGGATTGCGAACTTCTACTTTCGCTTTAATGTTGAACAAGGAATGCAGAATATCCAACTGAATCAATGGGAGAGACTTGGGGATGTAGCTGCAAATACAAGGCAATATATACAATCTCAACTGGTCACAAATCAACTGGCAGATGCAGCAAAGAGTCTTTCAGAAAAAATTGGAAAGGTGCCAACTGCCATTGAAATTGGACAATCTCAAGTGGTTCCTACTCTTGTTGGATGTCCACCTCCCTCCCAGATATTCCAGGGCAGGCAAGACATTCTTGCAAGAATGAAGGATTATTTTTCAAAAGACATTGGAAAAAGACATGTGTATGTCCTCCATGGTCTGGGTGGCTCTGGAAAAACACAGATAGCCCTGAAATTCCTTGATATGATGAACCAGTATCCAACTCCTCGGTATTTCAACCAAAATATAATGTAATTACTGCTAATATCATATTCAGGTTCACAAGACAGTTCTTTATCAATGCTAGCTCTCAGCAAACACTGGACACAGCCTTCAAGAATATAGCCACTGCTAACAAAATTGGAAACAGCCCACAAGATACTTTATTATGGTTGAGCAGCCAAATTGAAGAGTGGATGTTGCTTTTTGACAATGCAGATGACACAAGCATCAATCTTTTTCCCATTTTCCCCCGATGCACACACGGAAATATCATCATCACTTCACGAAACCCACAGGTAGCTGTTCATGGGTCAACATCAAAAGTTGGAAACATGGAGGAGACTGATGCAATAGATCTGTTGTTACGGAGTGCAGCGGTAGAGGACAACACTGGTGAAACTGCTGTGAGAGCATCGGAAATTGTGAAGGTATTTTGTTTTCATAGCTCTTGGTTGCAGATGTATTGATCAAATATGCTTAGGAACTGTGCTATCTGCCTCTTGCAATCATTCAAGCAGGTGCTTACATTTCAAAATCCAATTGCCTCAATCAATATCTCTCTCTGTATCAGCAGGATTATGCCAGATTACTGAAAGAGCATCCTAAACAGTCCCATGATGATTATGGATGGACTGTATATACAACTTGGGAAATTAGCTTTAAACAGCTGAGCAAGGTAGCAGCACAGTTTCTACAAATGTGCTCATTGCTGCATCATGCCAAGATTCCAGAGGCAATCTTTGAAAAAGCTGCACAATGGATGATTCATAATACTGAGGACACTCAAAATCTGGAAGAAGCTAGAGAATTCCTTCAGAGTTTTTGACACCTTCAGCCATCTGGAACCAGCAGTCTTTCATAGGTATAATTGAAGAAATTGTGGGATATTCTCTTGTTGATAGACATAGTGGGGCCATCCTTTCCATTCACCCACTTGTTCAGTCATGGTGTCAAGATACCCTGGCAGAAAAGGTTAAAGTTCAAGAGTGCATGTTGGACATTTTGGGAATGTCAGTCAGATTGACAGGTGATGATGAGCTGTATAGAATCGGGCTGATTGCACATGTGGACTCCCTCATCCAAAATCCAGCTACCGTGAAGCCAGTGTTCCAGGCCAAATATGCTCGAATATACTTTGATTCAGGCAGATACAAAGAAGCCGAGTTTCTTCAAGTTGCTGTTCTAGAGAAACAGACAAATCATCTTGGTACAGAGCCATCCAGACACACTGGCATGCCATGGCAAATCTGGCTGTCACATACCAGCAAGCTTGGAAGATACCAGGAAGCTGAGTCTTGAGGTCACTGTCCTAGACAAGCAGAACCAATTTTTTGGGGAAATCACCAAAGACATTGTATGCCATGGCAAATTTGGCTGGCATACCAGCTGGAAGATACCAAGAAGCTGAGCCTCTTGAGGTCACTGTCCTAGACAAGCGGAAACAACTCTTTGGTGCAAATCATCCAGAGACATTGACTGCCATGGCAAATTTGGCTGCCACATACAGCTGGCTTGGAAGATACCAAGAAGCTGAGCCTCTTGAGGTCACTGTCCTAGACAGAGGAAACAACCCTTTGGTGCAAATCATCCACAGACATTGATGCCATGGCAAATTTGGCTGCCACATACCGCCAGCTTGGAAGATACCAAGAAGCTGAGCCTCTTGAGGTCACTGTCCTAGACAAGCGGAAACAACTCTTTGGTGCAAATCATCCAGAGACATTGACTGCCATGGCAAATTTGGCTGCCACATACCGCCAGCTTGGAAGATACCAAGAAGCTGAGCCTCTTGAGGTCACTGTCCTAGACAAGCGGAAACAACTCTTTGGTGCAAATCATCCACAGACATTGACTGCCATGGCAAATTTGGCTGCCACATACAGCTGGCTTGGAAGATACCAAGAAGCTGAGCCTCTTGAGGTCACTGTCCTAGACAAGCGGAAACAAATCTTTGGTGCAAATCATCCAGAGACATTGAATGCCATGGCAAATTTGGCTGCCACATACCGCCAGCTTGGAAGATACCAAGAAGCTGAGCCTCTTGAGGTCACTGTCCTAGACAAGCAGAAACAACTCTTTGGTGCAAATCATCCAGAGACATTGACCGCCATGGCAAATTTGGCTGCCACATACTGCTGGCTTGGAAGATACCAAGAAGCTGAGCCTCTTGAGGTCACTGTCCTAGACAAGCGGAAACAACTCTTTGGTTGCAAATCATCCACAGACATTGAATGCCATGGCAAATTTGGCTGCCACATACCGCCAGCTTGGAAGATACCAAGAAGCTGAGCCTCTTGAGGTCACTGTCCTAGACAAGCGGAACCAACTCTTTGGTGCAAATCATCCAGAGACATTGACTGCCATGGCAAATTTGGCTGCCACATACTGCGGCTTGGAAGATACCAAGAAGCTGAGCCTCTTGAGGTCACTGTCCTAGACAAGCGGAAACAAACTCTTGGTGCAAATCATCCAGAGACATTGATTGCCATGGCAAATTTGGCTGCCACATACCGCCAGCTTGGAAGATACCAAGAAGCTGAGCCTCTTGAGGTCACTGTCCTAGACAAGCGGAAACAATCTTTGGTGCAATCATCCAGAGACTTGACTGCCATGGCAAATTGGCTGCCACATACTGCCGGCTTGGAAGATACCAAGAAGCTGAGCCTCTTGAGGTCACTGTCCTAGACAAGCGGAAACAACTCTTTGGTGCAAATCATCCAGAGACATTGACTGCCATGGAAATTTGGCTGCCACATACAGCTGGCTTGGAAGATACCAAGAAGCTGAGCCTCTGAGGTCACTGTCCTAGACAAGCGGAAACAACTCTTTGGTGCAAATCATCCAGAGACATTGACTGCCATGGCAAATTTGGCTGCCACATACCGCCAGCTTGGAAGATACCAAGAAGCTGAGCCTCTTGAGGTCACTGTCCTAGACAAGCGGAAACAACTCTTTGGTGCAAATCATCCAGAGACATTGTATGCTATGGAAAATTTGGCTGTCACATGCTGCTGGCTTGAAAGATACCAAGAAGCTGAGCCTCTTGCAGTCACTGTCCTAGAGAAGCGGACACAGCTATTTGGTGCAGAACATCCGGCAACACTGGGTGCCATGACAAATTTGGCTGGCACATACCGTGGGCTTGGAAGATACCAAGAAGCTGAGCCTCTTGAGGTCACTGTCCTAGATAAGCGGAAACAACTCTTTGGTACAGACCATCCAGACACACTGCTTGCCATGGCAAATTTGGCTGCCACATATTGCTGGCTTGGAAGATACCAAGAAGCTGAGCCTCTTGCAGTCACTGTCCTAGAGAAGCGGACACAGCTATTTGGTGCAGAACATCCGGCAACACTGGGTGCCATGACAAATTTGGCTGGCACATACCGTGGGCTTGGAAGATACCAAGAAGCTGAGCCTCTTGAGGTCACTGTCCTAGATAAGTGGAAACAAACTCTTTGGTACAGACCATCCAGACACACTGTTTGCCATGAGAAATTTGGCTGCCACATATTGCTGGCTTGGAAGATACCAAGAAGCTGAGCCTCTTGCGGTCACTGTCCTAGAGAAGCAGACACAGCTATTTGGTGCAGAACATCCAGCCATGCTGGGTGCCATGACAAATTTGGCTGACACATACCGTGAGCTTGGAAGATACCATGAAGCTGAGTCTCTTGAGGTCACTATCCTAGATAAGCAGAAACAACTCTTTGGTATAGACCATCCAGACACACTGCTTGTCATGAGAAATTTGGCTGCCACATATTGCTGGCTTGGAAGATACCAAGAAGCTGAGCCTCTTCAGGTCACTGTCCTAGATAAGCAAAAAGAACTCTTTGGTACAGACCATCCAGACACACTGCTTGCCATGGCAAATTTGGCTGCCACATATTGCTGGCTTGGAAGATACCAAGAAGCTGAGCCTCTTGAGGTCACTGTCCTAGAGAAATGGAAACAGATTCTCAATGCTGGCCATCCCCACACATTGACTGCCCTGGGAAATTTGGCTGCTATATACCACAACCTTGGAAAGTACCAAGAGGCAAAGGAACTGCAAGCACAGTATGAGGAAGTTGTAAGTAACCAGAACATTGTGGTCATGTTTAGTTATTCAGTCTTTCAACAGAAAAACTCTATGCAAAGCTTGTAATAACAGGAGCACCTTGATCTTTGTAAATACAAACAAATCCAGTTCTTGTTTTTTTGATGCTCTGGAAAGTTCAATGAGATTAGATCACTTAGAGTGAGATAATATTTGGATAAGATATGGTTTGATAGGTTTGCAATTGAGTTTGGGGTTCATCTTCAGCTAAATGGATATCACCACTCCAGCCAATGCTCAACACTACTGCTGGTGACTTGAGTCATTCAAACATCAACTAGGCTGTTCGGTCAATTTAACCCAATAGCAAGTTGTCCCAGGATTCACTCTGTCCAGACCATCTTCAAGTGTAGTCCATCCTCATGACTGTGATGGGTTTGCACTTCACAGGAAGCGGCTTCTCTTGGACTTGAAGACAGGAACCGAGTGCTCAGCACTCTATGTAGTCCTGTGGCTTGAACAGAGCCCATGGGCTGAGAAGGGGCAAGTCCTTGCCCATAGGTAGGACTCCAGCCCTAGATGCCGTTGTCGTTGTTGTAACCCCTGCCGGGACTCCTGTGACCTAGAGAAGGGAGCTGAGGGGAGCGGGGAGCCTCGGCCCCGAGTCGCACGACTCATATGGCCTGTTGACTCTACGAGCACGGCGGGCAGTGAATGTTGTGTGCAAGAAATGATGAATTAGTCATCTGCCCGAGATGCTAACTAATACAAACAAGTATGTTCTAACTAAGTAAAGTAGTAGAAATATATACAATATATTACTAGCCTGTCACAATGACAGGTGTTCACTCCAGCTTGACTATGTGGTCTATCCTCTCTTTTGGTACTTCATGCTGGTTTAACTTTATTTCCCTTGGTGGGATTCATTGCTTGACCCAAATCTCACTCAAGGACAGCTTGACTTGTATTGGAAGGTTCACCACCTCCTTGAGACTCGAGAGAACATGCCACAAATATTTTGTTTTGTCAATCACTCATGTAGTAGCTGTTCAACAGCAGTGGTGTACTGGTACTGTGCAGCAGACAAAATGATCTGAATTAAATAAGGCCCACAGAGTGACACAAACTCAATGTATTCAATGAGAACAAGCCCATGCAGCAGAAGAAAAACAGTTAAACTCAGTGAATGGCCAGATTCAAAGAACCTATGGACACTTACAATCAAGGCTTTTGAACAGAGTTTGATTATGCTGTGCAGAAAATTGGGTTGAATACATCTGGCCTAGCACAGCTGAAGAAAAATACATGAACAGTGCAACCAGGTGCTGAGTGAGTTCAATAGGGTAGTTCAAATGGATAACAGATGTTATGTAATTACCCTGCAGTGGTTATGTGCCCCATGCAATGGCAGTGTACATGGACTTGAGCTTGGACAAGAATTGAACTCAACTTGAGGTTGAATAAAGCAAAGGCCAAACACCAGCACTGTGCAGTGGAAGTGCACTGACTCTTCAGGGTTAGAAATGGATTGTTGATTGTGGATCTAAGCTTTAGGTTAACCCTAAGGCCCATGCAGTGGAAGTAGGACAGAGGGATCAATCAATCAAATAGGGACTTGCTGGAAAAAGAGTGTGCAGGACCTTTTGGCAGAATTTTGGAGATCAAGTATATGCTTCCTTCTATAAGACAAAGTCATGAATAGACATCAATTGAACTCTAATATGCATTGGCCAACTCAGAGTCTAGGCATCATGAACATTGCAAGCTTAAGGTGGACAATTTGTAGGTGGAAATCAGCTCATTATTGGATGGTTTATATGGGACATGCATGATACATGACACACAGTGTTTTCCAAAATATCCATTTGTTCTAGAACCGAAGTGGTAGATGGAAGTGTCATATTCAGTGAGATATACAAGAAGAGCAGTATCAAAGTCTAGTGGATAGAAGCAACAGACAGAACCTAGACCGAGACATAGACAGAATTAATGCATGGGCACCTGCAACAAGGTTAGATGTGTGCAACAGATGTGGGTCCCATGCAATACAGGAGACGAGCTTGATTAGTTGAATTGTGGCAAACCTGAGTGCATGGAGGTTTAGACAGGTTGGTGATTGAATGTATTCAAGCATCTAGTCATTGACATCGCAAGGATGGGATAAAGAGCCCTCAGCAAGAATTAAATAAAGTCCAATCAAAGTTAACCCACCCTCACACTCCCAACCTAGACTTGAGATTCCCATGATGCAGGAGACAGAGAGCAGAGCTGTTGTGGGTCCAAACCAGTGATGATCTGTCTGGTTTCAAACATTGAGTTTGTTCAAAACAGAGCATTGAGGAACCACTACAGAGGATGTTGTTGGACTTAAAACAGAAAGAACTAATAATAACAGACATCAGTACGGTTCTCAGACATGCACATATGAGGGACAACGACTATATTGGGAACAAACTGTACCTAATAAGAAACAGACATTAGTACGGTTCTAGTCTAGCAGTAAATACAGTGTGTGAGCAGTATATAGAGAGTCCGTACCTCAGATGTGCACAGCTGAGTGACAACAACTGAGAAAAGAGGCGGTGGTGCCAGCATGGCCTTGATGTGCTGGTGATCACGGGACCGAATCTCCGAATGGGAGTCGCGCCGAGGACGCGTCGAAGAAACACGTCAATTGAGCTGGAACAAGGCTCATTGGACTGATTCTCTCAACACTCCCCCCACAATGAAACTTCCAAGTACTTCCGTGGAGGGTTGAGTTGCCCAGAGAAGAAGGACACAAGGAATGTGATGTCAACGACGAGAGTTCATGTTGAGAGCCGAAGGAATGTGAAGGTGATGGAAAATGGAAGGAATGTGTGGGCGAGAGACCAAATGATTTGACAATGACAGTCGCGGATCCTGAGAATTTTCTTGGATGGAATTCGCAAAGAGTCAAACAAATGACCCAAATTAGAAGGTCAAGTGGAATCAGTATCACGGCTGATGGAAGGGAGAGTGAGACGTGGGCCGAGATGCAGGAGATAACGAGGACCGACAAACAAACCTAGCGTGCAACACGTGAGAAATTTTCTTGGCTGAGTTTGCATCAGATTAGGGATTTGGCTGATTTCAGCCAGAATGTGTTGATTCTTTGCCATAGCCGCCAAAAAAATCGGGGGAACGACACAAAAGGGTGGCTTATAGCATCACAGGACACATTAAACCCAAAGGACAGGCTCCAAGGTTTTTCTTGGAGCGGAGAAGTCCGAAATTTGACATATACAGAAGTAAACATCGAAATGGTGGGACGAGGTCCGTGACTGCTGACAACAGAGAAGGAAGAGGGAAGGAATGATGCTGACAGTGCCCATAGATGTCGCAGAATGGAAGAACAAGCCCCGAGAATTTTCTCGGTGGTCCTGGAGCTAAAATTCCGCCAGAAATAGAGTTGGCAAAAATGGAAGAAGCACGATCCGTGGGTGCGAACATCGATGGGGGGGTGAGTCAATGGAATCGGAGGAAAAGGGAGCGAGGAACGAATAGCCCACCAGATTGATGACCAATGCTGCAGAGAGTTGTATCTGCACAAGAGGAATAAAAGTCGAAAGCTGTGCTTTAGTCAACAGGAGGGTTGAATTCCCAAATTGGGAGGAAGGTTCGCGAGCGGCGAATGAGGTCTGCAGCTCTGTGTGGATGTCACCTCATACTTGAATATTGAGTGGAGGATATAGAGATGTCTGCACTAGGAGATTGAGTGCGTGACGGCCAAGAGAATGGGCAAGATGTGCGTGGGAAATACTCCCCCTGATACTGTGCGAACAGCATGCAGAGTCGACACTGCCTTGAAATTGTCGCGATGGGAGGAGGAATAGCGCAGAGGTGAACATGAGGAAATGCTGCCCAGAGGAAAATTGCAGGGCATGCGAGGATGGGAGTAGATACTCCCTCCGGATCAGATCTCTGCGAGGATAGGATGAAAGTCGCTGACAGACCTGGTATTGGGGCACCCGGGCATTTATTCAAATCTGCTCGAATTGCAACATACTATAATGTACTTCATTACATTACGACGTCATCTCACAAGGGCTATTGCTGGCCTGGGCAGTTAGCTAAAAGGGATATAATGTGTCTCGAACCATTAGAAAGGCGCTGGACAACGATCCTGGTAAAGGGTTGAAGTGAGAAGCTGCTAATGGAGCAATCGCGGAAAGTGCCTTACCATCCTGGAAACGGATTGGGGCTACTGCACATCCCTGACTAAGGGCGTATTACGAGGGATTATCCTTCTGAACCAGAAGGATCATTATTAGACATTGTCTGACGTCTTCAGACCCGCCAAGAGGAGGTTGGACTTGGTCGATCAAACAATTGACTAAGAAACCATACTTGGGTACTAGGAAGCGGCGGCTATCACAGTTTTCAGACAAATCACTGTAGCGGTTCAAAGTGGAACCAGTTGGGCGGATGGTTAACAAGGAGGGTAGCGGAGTGCTGACGAGGAGGTCGGCTAAAAGTTGACATATCAACAATATTCCATCACGATCGTTCTAAGCAATGTAGATCTTGACTCATCGCTAAGCTCGGCTCGTTGATGTTTCTTATAAATCTCTCTCAATTTTACTAATCGCTTGATATCTGACAGGAGTTCATCGGCTAGCTGCCATACCACTAGTCATATACCCTGAACCCTATTGCTCGTTTGTATCAGTCTCGTTTATATTTAGAATCCTGTAACGTATTTAAGTGGATGGTTATGGGAGGAACACCAGTGAATCTCACCCCACCTGTTGGACGCGAAGTTACTAGACTTCACGCTTAACCGGTAGAGTAGTCATTCATTCGGAGACACCCAGAAGCTATACCAAGTTTCGTTTGTTTTCCCTGTTTGAATATTATCTGTGTTGGATTTGGATCTTTATAAACGACGCGTGAACATATTGGATAAACGGAACGGACGCGTGGAATATAAGGAAACAGATCAGACTTGACAATTGGTTGTAATCTCGCAAGGATTAGCAATCACGGATACTATTTGGAATCGGAATTCATAAGAATCACTTGCTTTACGCATCGGAGTATTATCTCCAAACCTAGACCCACATCATACAAAACCGTTGAACATAAAATCTCGTCTGTCTATCGCGATTGCGCCTAGAACGGATTCGAGCAAGTTTATCTATACGACTTGTAGACCTGTAAAGTCTTGCTTCTCAAAGAGAACTAAAGTTCAAATTGCCACAATCTATACTGGATTGGAACCCCGAACTTGCACGAGGACTATAGTGTTTGAGTTGTTGTAGTTGCATTATCGAACCGCGTATTCATTTACAAGGTTTGGTTTGTGGTTATTTCACCGCTAGCCACATAGTCACCGTTTCATCGCTAAAGGAGATCCGGTGGATGAAATGCCCAATGAAGTAAGGGCTGCCTGAACGGCGAGGGGGTGTGCATAAGCACGCTGTGAGGATGGCACGTAGGGATCTGTGGTTGATGCTGATGTGAGGTGGGAATCTGCGATGAGGCTGGAGGATGGGATAGGGATGCTCCTCCACAGCCGAAGCGTGGATAAGGAGCTGCCTCGATGCCCGAAACCCGAGATGGCTTGAGGATAAATAAACCCAGCTCTACGGCAAGATCGGGCACTATGATGATGCTCCGAAGGTCGGTAGACTCGACGGTAAGATCAGACAGTGCTCACGATGCTCCGATGGCCGGAATAAAATCTCCCCCCATGGCCGAAAGCTGAGGGTATATCTGCACTGCACAATCACTGAGATTTCCTCGAGCGCCAGTGGGCTAGATTCTCCCCCATTCCCAATGCCATCAGCTCGCAAGTGGGAAATGCGAAAATCTGTCCAATAATTGATGTCCTAAAATGCGAAAATAAATCGCAGGATGTCAGCCAGCGCGGGGGAATCACCCGTCGCGGCAACAAGCACGGCCGCACTGAGAAATTCCGAGGGAAAAATCTGAGGGATAGGATGAGGTCGGCGTGCAGAAGTGATGGATCGTGGATGAGATGAAGCTGATCCGAAAATGTGGACTCGACCTCGAGGGCACACCGGTATTTGCTGCAGAGTAATAGGGACAGATTCAGGTTAGCTTGCAGTACGTATATTTTCAAGGCAGGAACTTACTGAGACCCTGATAGGTTTCGAAGGTGTCAGCGTGCTTCAGGTACGTTGTTATTGCCTGTTGGCAATGGAATCGGCTTGCATAGCAGGTGGTGGAGGCGAGTGCGTTCAACTTAGAGAAGAACGACTTGCAGGTCTCCAAAGCCTCAAGCCCGACCCCCTTGACATATGTCATGAGGTTATCGAGGCCGCAGAGTCGGTTGTGACCATGGCCGTGGAACGCGCCCACCAGCGCCCTGAAGTTCTTGTTACGGGCGAGGTCCTTCAAGGCCGGATGCACCTTGACTATCTTGCCGAATTTGCACTCAATGTCATACCCAATTGCGATCTCCCCTAGAATGTTGAGCAGGTGGGTGACAATGGTGAGCGGATATTTCGATCTAATAGTCATAATAATGTGTTAGCGAAGGTAATAAGAAGGGAGAATGAGAGCCTTACAATTCACCGCTCCTTACCATGTCCACTACCTTGAGGACAAAGCTGTGTTGACAGAGTGCGGGGAAGAAGGCCATTTCATCATACATCCCCTACGAGCGCAAGGTGACATCCTCCTTCATATTCTCCCAACGCTTGCTGCACCCATCGTCGTTGACGCCGCCGTCCTCCACACTGTTTTAATTGAAATTCTTTGCCTTAGCCTCCTGGCCTGGTATTTTATTATCTGTTTCTATCAACTGTTTGCAACCCACCCAAAAATTTTTGGGACATAGGACTTCCCGGAGAAAAAGGTATGATTTAATTGGTGCATAATTTTGGACGCAAACTGATTTCAGGATCTCAATCCATCCACAAACTTTGATTGCGATCACGCTGTTCTCCTCTTACCGCTAACCACCTCACTGCTACCCGCCCACATGCTGTGGGGACAGCCACAACTCGATCCTGACCTCAAGCAACAACACCTCCAAGACCCTCGCAAGTGGTATGAGGAAAGCTACAAACACTATTCCCTGAAAATTATTGGTAGACATTGATCTAACTTAAACTCGTCCAAGAAATGTGGAAATGCGTCGAGAGGCCGCCAAACTCTATATGCAGTGGTATGACCACACCTTAATCTCACCCAACAGCTTTCATTCTGAACAATCTACAAGCAAACGGGTGAGCGTTGTGGCCTCAGACTACTTCACATGGCTTGAGTACCGCAATGATGCTGCAGCAAGCTCAGTGTGTTACCATGATAGTGCGTTTCCCGCAATCCTCTGCAGGCCCGTGTTTCATTTTTTCCTCTTTCTTTTGTAGGAAGTGTTCGCAGGAGCATGAGGAACGGTGTGCCGCCAACATTATAAAAAAGCGGGCAAGGTGTGCATTCCATGCACAGATATATTGCATTCTGGGATCTGTATTCAGTGCGCATGGGCAGGAAACATGAAGAGGAAGATCTACGCCGCAAGCACAAGCCCACGACTAAACTGCCGCCGATTCCCAGAGCCAAACTACTGCTGCTGGCTGCCAAGCCGCCGCATTGATGTCGGCCTTCCAGTCCAATCACACCGACCCCTGCGCTGCGCCACCTCTCAATAACGGGCACCTCACTGCTGAAGACCTCGACGACAGCTCTACAGATGAAGAACCGAACGAGGATCGCACACACTGTCCCTTGGAGGTGCCAATTTGGCCAATGCACGTGGCCCACCCCAAGCGGTGCCCCCACTGCTTCGAGGAGGACTGTATTGGGTGCACCTGCATGTGCGAGGCGTCTCCAGACTGGATCGAGCATGGAGGGCATTTCTTCCTGACATGCAAGTACTGCAAGTACTGCAAGGGGGAGGATTGTGCTGGATGCACATGTATGTGTCCTAAAAGTACAGTTTGGGGGGAGCACGGTGAGCATACTCGCCCCAAAAAACAACTTATTTTTGCCTCACCTTAAATACGACACACACTTAACTCAAATAAGGCTCCAACCATTTCCGTTTATAAATGTTTATACGGTTTTTAACCGTTTTCATTTCCATTTAATTTGGCCAAGGGGTCAAACGGTTTGAAAACTGTTTTTAAAACGGTTAAATGGTTACCGAAGTTGAACCACCTCGAGGGGTTGGACAGACGAAGATCTGAGCATATCTTGGGTGTTAAGATGTTTCCTGAAGTGTATTTCAACCCCCTTGAAGGAGAACCATTGACATATCCACTACCGTCGCGCTCAACGGCGGGGCACATTCCCGTTATGGTAATTGATGGTTCAATGTCATTAGTTTGATGCACAATCATGCACCGTCGCGGCGCGCGATTGTCTGCTCTTCGACATGGATGTTGCTGGAATGCCTGTAAAAAATCAACTGACCTGACTAAATGTCCCCAGTTTGTGTAATATACAACCAGCTATTTTTTTGGTGCTTCTCAATGAACTTGGAGGCTTGAAACTGTTAAACACCCATTGCCGGACTCTGTTTCGATCCAGTGTGAGTACTGTATGAGTTAAATTGCTAAATTTACAAGTCAATATGATCCCCTTGTGCTTGCCGTAGGAGTGTGAAACTCCAAGGGAGTTCAATATAAAGGATCCCACACATGGCCGGCATCTGATAGTTCATCCCATCAGGTGTACCCGAAAATTACCGTTTGTAAACTGTTTTAAACTGTTTTAAACTGTTTTTAAACCATTTCCGTTTAATTTGCCTGGATCACCACACGAAAACTAAATGATTGGAGCCTTAAACTCAAATATATTTGATTTGGCTTGGAATCTTGCAACAGCCTGAATATATGATGAGAGCTGTGAGTACTTGCATCTCATCGCTGGCCGCTCTCCACCTCCATGCCCTTCCTTTGCACGCCCATCTACGCCCCGACCCTGGTCATGAATTCAAGAATCCATCAATCACAAATCACATCATGATTCAGTCGGCTGCTCTGTACCTCCCACTCGCTATGCCTCTAGGTCTGCCGTACCCGGGGATTTTGCTCTGTACTCCCATATACCAGCCTGACCCTGGCCATGAAGACAGATGGACGCACCTGGGGCCGTTTTATGTGGTGGTTTCTGAGGAGTGGAGGGGAGTTGTCACTTTGATGTATGTTTCTTTTATCTCTCTCTCGTGTCCTCGTTTCACCTGGCGCAGTGTGTCTCTCAAGCGGATGAAGCTCAGGTACCTAGATGCACGCACATTCCAGGCCTCGCCCTGGTCACGGTTCGACAAATTGTGGAACATGGACTGCACAGAGTACCATAACCACGAAGGAGAGCACCCAAAGCGCCCTGCGACGCCCGAGTCAAGCACCCCCTCCTCTCCATTGACGCTAACTGATTCTATAACCTCGTGTCCACCCTCACCTTTACCGCCCATAACTGTGTCCCCTGTCAAGGCCAGTTTTCACAAAGAAAATACACCCTGCAATATGCCTAAGATGACCAAGGACGAGCTCGACTTTCTTGCAAGCTCCCGACCCACGCAGGGGCCTATCAGTCCGCAGCTATTGAACCAGCAATTCGTGTGCGTATTAGGACTGCAGGCGGTCGCACCGTCCCTTTTGCCGCCCCTAGGTGATAGTCCCCAACCCACAAAAGTCCTGATCGGCAGCGCGCCCATGCATGGCTGTGCACAATGTCGAGGCCGCTTTTCAGGTGGGCGCTGTGATAAGGACCACGGTGTCGGTATCGAAAGATATGTGATTCGAATTCGACTACGTTCATCCTCTAGAGGGGAAGATATAGTCGAATGATAGAGCGGAAGGTCGGTGCGCGAATTGGCCTTGTATGAGTGATAGGTGTGTGTGTGTGTGTGAACGGGGGATCGTGGAGACTGTTTGTCTCCTAGGTGTGGACGTGTGTGGCGGACCTGTTGTTAGTGAAAACGGTAAAGAAGGTGTGAATGCCTAAACCCGGCTCCCCGTACGAGAGTACTGGAACCCTAAATGCGTTGCCCTGCCTGCTTTCCTTCGTGCGCTCTTCACCTTAGAACCAGCGCTGGAGATGCGATGTGTGTCACACAGACGATGACAGCGACGTTGTTCAGTCGACGGCGAGACGGTTGCTCTCGTTGGCTACGGACGGCGATTTGTATGTGATGGCTTCTCTCTGGGCCTGTTTTCTACAGAGCGAGGCTCGCGAGAACGGTGATCCTAATCGAGGAAGCCTGGGATGGTGACACCGGGTCCGGTGAGGAGGGACCCTGCTGATGGAGGTGTGAGAGGTGAGACGCCGACGAACGAGCGAATGCAAGATGTGTGGCCTGCCTCTGGCAGTGGGCGAGGAGGAGGGTGCACGAGAGGTACGAAGTCGGGGAAGGCTGGGAGTACCCCTTAGATTGAGCTGGGAATGGTACAGAAAGTGGGGAAAACACCCCAAAAGCTACTTCTGCAGGCCGGAAGGTACTGACTACTCCTACTTCATGCGCTCCCTTTTATACCTCCTCGACGACTTCCCACGTTCCCAAAGGTGCCATGCGGGTCGCAGGTGTTTCCAGGGGGCAGGGGACGTCATGAGGCGTTTCGGGGTGCATATATGACAGGAGAACGGACGCCTCTGCTGAGGAGACCAATCGTCTCTGGGTGGGTGCGAGGCGCGGTGAGGCCAAACGACCTCGGAATACGTCTGGAGCTCCAGGCATGGATGGTAGTTGCGTCGGTGGGTGCTCGAGTGCTCAGGATGGGGGAGAGACGGATGGTCTCCTCTCGGCCAGTCGATGCGTCGTGTGAAGTGGGGGAAGGGCTGTGTTGGGATATCCTCTGCCTCGTCCGATGGGTCGGCGTCAAGCATGCGGTAGGTCCGTCCGGTATGGGAGAGCGTCCGAGAACGGAAAACGAGGGAAGGTCGTACGTGCCAGGGGACTGGTCATATTGTCGGTGGACGCCGAGTAGCGACAAACACAGTCCACGGGAGCGCCAGTTCATTGGATGCAGAAGGTCGCATTGTAGGCGTCGAGAACCCGTGGGTCGTGGTGGTGTACGGGTCGTATCCGTGTGACGATGGTGCAGGAGCGAGCCCGAATGGCGGGGGAGACGATGTGGATGTGGGGAGAACGTTGGTCTCGCTCGGAAGCTGGTTCCGGTAACGTGGAATCCCGTTTAGGAAGATCCGTTGTGTACGTCCGAACTCGTCCTGTTACTCGTGCAGATGGTTCGCAGGGGCCATGAGGCGACGAGCGATGCGTAGCACGCTCGGAGACCTCACAGCGCGCAGGTGATCAGCACCAAGGATGGCCCCACTTTCCAGGTTCCTACCCAGCTGCTGTTCCGAGGCTCATAATCCCTGTATGTAGCGGTAGTTAAATCAAATACACAGACCGGAAATTTCGGACCGTGTTATGTGTGATGTTACTGTGACAGAAAGTTGGGATGAGCCTCTCCACGGCGGCTGGCCGATAACTTCTACAAACAACATAGCCACATTTGTAAGCAACTCAAGAGAGATTCAGCACAAATTCAGCATGCATGCTTCAACACAGTAGTATATAAAATACATTGAGCTGTTCAGGACATGAAATATTGTCATATACATACCATACTGAAAGGTGAGACTAGCAACTCAAGTCTCTGAGAAGGTCCTCCCCAAATGCTGCCAAAACATGGAAACTCACGCTTCAAGACATGAATTCAGGCGAGTTAAAAATGAGATAACCTCCCAGATGGCCTTGAGTACAGTTTCAAGGCTCGCTGGGTGCAGCAGATGAATATTTCTAGGATTTTGAAGACATCATGGTGAATTTCTCTTGAATTGCTTACAAATGTAGCTATGTTGTTTGTAGAAGTTATCGGCCAGCCGCCGTGGAGAGGCTCATCCAAACTTTCTGTCACAGTAACATCACACATAACATGGTCCGAAATTTCCGGTCTGTCAAAATCTCTGTATTCGATTTAACTACCGCTACAGGGATTATGAGCCTCGGAACCGCAGCTGGGTGCCGTGGAGAGGCTCATCCCAACTTTCTGTCACAGTAACATCACACATAACATGGTCCGAAATTTCCGGTCTGTCAAAATCTCTGTATTCGATTTGACTACCGCTACAGGGATTATGAGCCTTGGAACCACGGCTGGGTAGGAACCTGCCCACTTTCATCTGGCCTGATTGTGAGGAGGCTGGGAAGCTCGCTCGCACTCCCACCACTGAACACGAGGTGGTGGAGGAAATCATTGACGCCCATGGCTCCGCAGCAGTGATGTACGCTGTGAGTGGGCATAATCGCGTCTTCCAGAACAGGTGAGTTTTTTGCGTGTTCTTTTTTTGATTTTTGCTTTGGCTTACTGCCTATTTCTTTTGTTTTTCTGCTAGGAATTGTGCCATGGCTGTCTTGCAGCACACCCCGGGTGCTGACCTTCTCTTCACCCGCGACAAGAACCAGTTGTTTGAGTTCCTCGCTGAGGAGGTCACGGGTAAGATGAAAATCTGAAGCATGCTCTTCTTTTGCTCAATATAAATTGTATTCATTCGCTTCAAAAATAAATTGGTTTTGAATATGAATGACTATGATTTTAGTGTAAGAAAAAATGGAAATAGAACAAAGGAGAGAGAGGTGAGAAGGAGCGGACTTGTCGGGAAATGAGCAAAGACTTTTGCATATTGGAAAAAAGTAAAAAAATTACTTAGCCATTGGGTCAAACAAAAGACCAATGCTGTTCTGGGGTTGGTATCACTATTTCTGGAACTCAGAGGTCCCAACCTCTAGACCATTGAGTCACAGGTAAGCCCCTAAGTTGAGGGGATATGAGGTGTGCTGCTCCAACTTCTGACAGAACCTGTCAGAAATCACGGCATGTTTGTTAGTGTTGTCGCGACTCGTGATTCCAGCCCCTCAAGTCGACTTGAAGTCATTGAGTTGAGTTGAGTTGAGTTGAGTCATTGGTGTGACTTGGTCCGACTCTGGAGTCCAGGTAAGTCAACTTCCTCAACTTTGAGTCAACTTGGAATCGTCCCAGTCAGTAGGGATTCAAATGGGTCGTAGGCACTCGGCAACAGACCTCCATTGATGCCTAGAATGTAGAAAACCTCGAAAAATAACCCAGGTCAAATTTCTGGTCTTGGGCGATGTAGTTTCGGGGTATTCCGAGAGGTGTTGTCAGTCTTGTGCCGGTCCGTTGATGATTCATGGAGGAATCCCATCTTTCAGAGTTCATCAAATGGAGTCTCTATGCATTGCAAGAAAGACAAATATTGTACCACCATACCCCTCCAAGGTAAACCCAACCTCAATTTACCCTTTCTATGTTGCCAGGAGCCTCAAAAATACACATTAAAAAATTCGGACTCCATCGACTCAAGTCAACTCAAGTCAACTTTGAGTGACTCAGAGGGACAAAGTCGAGCCGAGTCGAGTCGACCTTGTTTGAAGTCGGCTTCGTGAGTCGTGACTTGACTTTTTGAGTCGTGGCAACACTAATGTTGGTGACAGGCAACACCCGCCAAGTAGATGTCTGTTTGCACATGTTGATGCCATAAGTTTGCACAAGTCCTGAGGAAAAATTAAAAAAAATCTGTGTGGGACACTCTGTGTAGATTTACATTACAAGTTCATTGCAATTTTTTTCAGAAAAAAAGATCCAGAATTGGGTGTGTTATGCGGGACCAAAGAATCACACCAAACAGCGACCAAACATGCCCACAAGGCATTAAGAAGGCAGGGGGGCCCAAAATAAAAATTGCATCCAGGACACTCTGTGTAAGATGGGAAACCGGAACAGTCTCTCACCAAAGGTCAGGCAAAAATGTCGACGGTTGAAGCAGGACACTGGACTGATGATGGCCGGACATCAAAACCCTTTGCATTGCCTGTCACCACTAATGTTTGTTGATTCTCAGACTTCTCAATTACAATACACTTATTTGACTGCTCTCCCACCGCTTTACACACCGCCACCTTCAAAATGCCGAAAGCGCCCACACTGTCAGCCCACACCGCATGTAATCCAGCTAAACCTGTCCAGCAACCACAATGATGCCATGAGTCACAAGCAACTAAGGCCTCAAGGGTGCTCGCTGCTGCGCAGCAGTGTAACAACAGTGAAATAATCTGTGGAAATGTTCCAAAAGATGGCTCTTCCAGGATTTGAACCCAGGACCTCTTGCTTTCTAGAGAAGTGCTCTAGACGACTGAGCTAAAGTGCCGATGTTGGTACCAGCCAATCGTTGTTTATGACTCGCTTATACAGCAGCTGGATCCAACCATCACTTTGTACTACACTGTTGCACAGCCTCTGCCTTCAACCACTCGCTTATACAGCAGCTGGATCTCTAGCATTGTTTGTACCAGCATATCAGCAGATGGACGACGACCTCGCCCTAACAAGAGGCAAGCGAAAATTTTGAAAAGTATATCAAACCTCATTTTGGGACAAGTTTATGGCCCTGATTGTGAATCTGAAAATGACTTTTTATATAAGTGAAAATTGGGTGGGAGAGACCATGATTTTATGGTTCCTGACTGCCTACTCATCAGAAAAAATCCGGGAAAATCGGAATCAGAGATTCGGACCCCCGAAATGGGGGGGTAGCCGCGACCAATCATCTTTTTGACGAGTATTCAAGGCTCTAGAGGTGAGAGGACACCGGAGTTACATCACATTTTGCTTACGTTTTTTTCCTTTTTTGGGGGGGTTGTCAAAGAGGTTAGTGTTTGATCGGCTATGATCGCTCGCCTCTTGCGCCCTAACAGCAAAATTCAATGAGATCTTCGCGCAGCGCGAGGACGACATCAAAATGCTCACGAGGGAGTACAACAAGACCAAGACCTAGATTCGCCAAGTCCTAGAGAATTGTATGCACTACACAGGGAAACACGCCCTCAGCCTCAAGAATGCAATCATGCACCGGCTTTCTAAGGAGGCCAAGGACAGTGAGTACAGTACCTCAATATAATTTGATCTTGAAACATGATTCAATGTGTCTTGCAGACGGCGACGCGTGCAATGTGCACGATGGGAAGATCAATCTTTCAGGGAAAGAGTACCAGGCATACAAAAATTCGCTCATGAAGGAGGAGAAGAAGGACCTCCTGGAAGATCTCGCTGAAAGCAAGAACCTCAAGGAGCATGGTGTTCGCGCGACAAACAAGGCTGTGGCATTGGACACCATGCAGACCTCTGCCCAGGTTGGGAGGGTGGTATGTCACACTGTCATTATTGCTCTCCATGCGCTCACATTTATTTTGCTTTAGATCATCGCTCTTCATTTGCGCACGGCGGTGCACGGTTTTGCAATGTTCACATGTGGGCACCCCAACGACTCAGCCACACCGTCCTTCGTTGAATCAGACATGGCAAGCAAGTTCTTCGAGGACACATTCAACTGCTCTGTCTGGGACATTGTGTGGAAATTCGAGCTGTGGTCCTGCAACCACAACAAAAGTACGTATGATCTGACCTTTTCTTCTACAGCAAGCCCTTAATATATCCATAGCAAATAATTGTAGTGACATAGATGCAGTGCGTAACCAAATCACAGTGCTCGTAGAAGACACGCTGTGTACGTTTCCCTCCTGCTGGAACTCAATACGCATGTGAAGCTTACCTTTGATTTTACAGGGAAAATGACTGGCGACAAGACAGTGACCATTGTCCACACCCACGGCATGGGGATAGTGGGTTGGCCCTCAAGCGTTGTAATGGTACGGCCATCGAAAATGGCCGCTGATGCCGCATGCCGTATCCTCGATAAGCTGCGCAGCGGGGCCATCCACTGGGTCGCGCTTACAAGGTCCCAACGAGCCGAGGTGGTGGAGGAGGTCAAGGTGCTGTGCGAGTCCGGCGCCGTGAAGCAGCACAAGCAGTGGAGTGACAAGAACAAGCTGTGTGGGCTGCGCACCAAGAAGAGCAAAGCGACTGACCCCAACGCCTCCGAGGACGACTCCGAGGAGGAGCCAATGCCTGTGTCCACTCCCTGCGCGTCCAATGTCCCCATGTCTGCTCCCCATGCGCCCAAAACCCCAACGCCCGCTCCCCATGCGCCCAACACCCCAACACCTGCTCCCCGTGTGCCCAACGCCCCTGCGTCCGCTCCCCACGTGCCCAATGCCCCCACGTCTGCTCCCCATGCGCCCAATGCCCCCGCGTCTGCTTCCCACGTGCCCAACGCCCCCGCATCTGCTCCCCATGCGACTAACGCCCCCGCATCCGCTCCCTGCACACCCAGCACCCCAACATCCGCTCCCCAGGCCCCCACTTCTGCTGCCCGTGCACCAATCATGGAGGTGTCTACCGCTGCTGGGCAGCTGCAGACATCTCAGGCCGTGACGTTGGCCGCTCTTCACTCCACCTCTCCAGCCACCTCCCTCTCCAACACGACCACTGCCTTCACCGGCACCCTTGCAGCCTCTTCTGCGATGCCGGCCGCCTTCAGCCCCACCTCCCCAGCTGCCTCCCTGTCCAGTGAGGCTGCCGCCATAACCTCCACCTCTACAGCGGCGGGCATGATGCCCTTCAGATCACAGCTTGCAGGCAACAACTTCAATTTCGATTTCGTGGGCATGGATTTCAGCCCCATGCCCTTATTCCTGTCCTCCACCTCCACATCCCAGCTCGGCCTCAGCACTGATGAGCTCACCAATGATGGCATGACCATGCGCAAATCGCGAA
Organism: Mycena olivaceomarginata; assembly: GCA_029378375.1. Lineage (NCBI taxonomy): Eukaryota > Fungi > Basidiomycota > Agaricomycetes > Agaricales > Mycenaceae > Mycena > Mycena olivaceomarginata. The sequence continues at coordinate 65,908 of JARKIC010000193.1, forward strand.
GACTTTGCCTTTGATGGAGGATTCAATGGCAGCAGCAGGGTCCCCGGCGACCCCTCCCCCTTATTTGCTTACAACCCGATGGGTAGTGCACCATCAGCACAGGTGAGCAGTGGAACAGCGGGGTACATGGGCGCCACCGACAACATATTCCCCGGGATGTTTATTCCCGCTATTCCACGTGCCACCCCAACTGCTTCAGGTCCAGGGGCGTTCATATTGGTCTTCTCTGTGGCCACCAACACCGTGATGCAAAAAAGGAAGAGGGCAGAGGGGGATGGGGTCAAGAAGCCAGTATGCAAGGCGCGTGCCAGGAGGAGCTAGGACAGCACCACTGGCGCAGACGCCGACGCCGACACGCCTCCCAAGCACCATTTGAAGCATGCCCTGGAAGCAGTGCCGCCGCCCTGAATTGTGCATGCTCTCCGTCGCCCCCATGCTAAACGCACTACTGCCAACAGGTACCTATGCCCCACATGCACCTCAAATTTCTATGATAATGTACCGTTCTTTTCTTGTCTCTCGATGTATTTATTCTTTCATATGTGAATTGACTTGTGGTATTCTAAGATACATGGGGAGTATTGTAGGTAACTGGATGACTTTCCATAAGCCTTTTCGTATCTCAAACCCCATTTGAGCGGTGCCAATTGTGCCGTCACAAGAGTCATTTGGATCAATCTATTGCTTATGAGCTCCCATAAGCCATAAAGTAGTATCTTGCAACATTAATTTCATTAGCATGTTTACATCACACGTGAGACATGAATAACACGCTGACTTGCTACTGCCTCTGCTATTAGCATGAATATCGACACATTCTTCTTCCATCAGCAGTTCAAGGACATGGAGGACAGCGAAATACACAACCAACAGCAGCTTGCCGGCTTGGTTACCGCCATAATACTGCTAGGCAACTGCTAGGTGTTGTCGAAGCTCGGAGACTTTGCACAGAGCGACAGGGACCAAGCCATTGATACCAGTCCTACTGGATCTGCAGAGCGAGCTGAAGGTTTTTGGCAGGGCGGATGTCCCGCCCACCATAGTACCTATAAACGAGGTAAGCAGGGAGGAAATAAGGTGTATTTAAAGTGCCCACCCGCGATGGCTCTAAAGCCTGCTAGCTATAGTTAGCCGGGGATACCATATGCATCTCTCCGGCTAACTATGGGGGTTTCTTGGGCCATACAGGTGATTGAGAAACCACTAGCAGAGGATGTTGTTGGACACCAAGAGTGGGCTTAGCAAAGGACACTGCACCAAACAGCGTCTGTTGTCATGCTGCTCGACGCTGTTGCTATGTACGAGTCGTGCGTCGGCGCGGGTGAATTTGTGACTGCGTGGTGAAGACGCCGAGTCGCCAACAGAGCAGCAATCAATTGATCACAAAAATGCATGTCACATCAGTCAATCCTGCACCTGCTCGCCGATGCCTCCAACACCGCATCAAACAGCACCAGACAAAGCAGCGCCCCGCCAGCGATCCCGCCGGCCAGAGCTCAGCCTCAAAAAGGGGGAATTTGGGGGAGGGGGCAATGAAAAGGTGACAGAGGAATACAGGAATGCGGTAACAAATACAGGAGTGGGAGGAATAGACTTCAAAGATTTATTATTTGGCAGCCACGATGAGGGCAAAGGAGGATTGGGGAGGAGGCAGCCAAACAAATGACAATCATGAGCACAGCTGCTGCCAGGCAATGCTAAGCTAGGGAACTGCCAAGGGAATTGGACGGGAAAGAAGGGGCCGGATGGGTCGGGGAACATCGGGGGGAATGATGTCCTGGAGAATGCCGAGCTAGGGAACTGCCAAGGGAATTGATGGGAAGGAGGGGGCCAGAGGGATTGGGGAATGTTGGGGAGAATGATGGATTATTGGGGTACTGGTGAAAGGGGGAAGCATGAGAGGGATCAGTATTTGTTGCAATCAAAAAAAAAGAATCAGTAGCCGAAAGTAGCCCAAAAAGGAGTTGGATCAGCAAGCATCAGTGGGATCAAAAAAATACAGAAGATCAATCGGAAATAATGAAAATGGGTCATTTCCGGGCATTTTGGCTGCCGAAAAATCAATTTTTTTTGTCTAAGTGGGCCCAGGCACCTATGGACACATTGCAATGCAGGTATAGTTGGCCAGGTGGCCACGATCCATCCACATTGCAATGCTGCACTAGGCCACAGCCTACCACATTGCAATGTTGGTACAGTCTTCACACTCACAACCTAGACTTGAGATTCCCAGGACACCGGAGATGGAGACCAGAGCTATTGTGGGTTCAAATCAGCAGTGACCTACCTGGTTTCATTGAATTTGTTGGAGACACAGCATTGATAGGGCTGGCAACCATAACCGTGTAAGCACAGAATACAGTACTGTATTACGGTCATGGTCCTGTGACCGTGCAGCTCACGCGTCTTTCGTACGCGGGTACGGGCACGGCTCGCGAATGAGCCATGTTGACCATGTCCGTGGAGCCGTTACGGCTGTCTTTACGGCATCACAGCTTGGGGACGAAATGGAGTTGCAATGCATTTCTTGCCGCTATCTGGCAGTGCAACCCTGCACTGTTACTGGGATTACACCTCACAACCAAGTTGAACCAACTCCACTCTCTGTTTTTTTTTTTTCGCTCTGAATTCTCCTTTTAGGTGCACCACAATTCATTTGCCAGTTACTCCAGCCCTGACACTGTGATTCCAAGAAAAATATAAATGCTGCTTTGTTCTTGTCAAAACAAGCCAGCTCATTCCCCCCACATCCGAATTGTTCCTGCTGCATTTTTGTCGGCCCTCTTCTTGCCATGGCTGGCCCTGCACATCTCTTTCAAGTGCCAGACCTAGAAAAGTGCATCCATGTGTCTGATCTCTCTCTTCGCGGAAATAACTCCAACCATCGAACAGTTACCCGTGGATGCCTCACACCTGGCAGCGATGCTGCTCTATCGTTCAACCTTTTCCGCTGGCTCGCAGTCAACGTCTCCCTCTTCTGCCTCCTGCTGACTCTATTATTTGCTCTCCACATTTCCTGGGTGGTCAGAACCAATGTTATACTATCTACATTCACTCGCACTTCCGTTGTCTCTCTCCTTATGGTCTCGGGCTTCATTTTGCTTTTTATCGGTGCGTAATTTCGACTCCGATTGGATCCGAGCTGGTCTGTCATTTATTCAGTGAATGCTGCATTCCCCGCCTTTATGCAGTATCAAGTGATTATTCAGCCAAAGCGGTCGCTGACCTTGCCAGGGACAAGGTATAGCCACTTAATACAATATGATGCATTTTTTTCCGCCCCCTGACATGACTGTATCACCATAATGACCGTAATTTTATGGTCACCATACCGTCTGATACTAGAAGTCATTGCTTCCAGGTCATAATCCCACGGCCGTATCCAGCACGGCCGTGACCGTATACTGTAGCATTTAATTCAATTTGTACCCACCTGTGACCTGTGGACCGCGCTGTACGAAATTGACTTTTCGTATTTGGGCCAGGTCAAGCGTGACACCTGAATTTTTTTCATAAATCGGCCGAAAGTTGGCAGGAGGCCTCAGATATTCATAGAAAAGGCCTCGGGAAAACACATCCGCGGCCCGAACATGCTGTACACGGTGTTCTGGAGACACGCCAATAATAAGAATGAGGATGTCGATGTGCTGGGAATTGATGCGCCCGAGGAGTAGTCGTTGTTTTGTTTCCATGAAATAGCATTCATGAGCACTTGTGAGCTGGCGACGGTGGGGGAGAAGGGAGGCAAAAGAAAGTTGACAAGATCACCAATAATGCCGCGGCACCGCTTCACAAGCAGGCGGCGCGGAGGCAAAAATTCGATTTTTTGGGCCATTTTCTGGCGATTTTGTGACTTGTTTGAAGTATTCATATATGGCTCCGGTGACCTGTGACCGGTACGAAAAAATTCGTAAAATTTTAGGCCTGTGACCTGTGACATACGAATTGAATTAAATGCTACAGTACGGTACGGTTGCCAGCCCTAGGCATTGAGAAACCACTAGCAGAGGATGTTGTTGGACTCCAAGAGTTGTCCAAGAGTGGGACTTAGCAAAGGACACTGCACCAACCAGTGTCTGTTGTCATGCTGTTCGACGCTATTGCTATTTACGAGTCATGTGTTTGGTGTGAGTCAATTTGTGGTGACTGCACAGTGAAGATGCCGATTTGCCGAAGGAACGGCGATCAATTGATCACAAAATGCGTCCTCGCTCAGTAATATACGCGGAGCTAGCAACCGGCTGATCGGCATTGGTCGGCAGTGGCTGATGGCAGCTGACATTGCCGAGCAATGACATTACACTGGAATCCAGTGTGTCATCCTCACTCCTGGCTGGCTTCCACTGGAGTCCAGTGGCTTGAGAATCTCATGTGTAGGTCGGTTTCCATTGCATTCCACTGGCTTTTACTGCATTACAATGGATGCTCCATTCCAACAAATCCATCGGATTCCACTAGATGCCGTTGCATTTGGGTGGCCTCCACTGGCTTCAGCTGAATCAATTTCCAGTGGTTAACAGTGGTTTATGATGGACCTCCTGACTAAATCTCCTTGTCTTTGGTTGTATTTTGTATAGGAAATTCAATTTCGAAAACACTTGCCGGTTCAATTTGTGCTGATTGCAAGGGTTAGGTGAGTCTGAATATTGTTCCAACATGCTCAAAGCGTCATTAAGTCCTAAATACCTATGTTTTATGCTCAAGATTAATCTAGAGAAGTGCGGTTCGCACCCGTCGCTGCCCCAAGTTTCACATTCCCGATTAGGACAAGCCACTATTCTCCCGATTACACAGGTATTTCGCTCCAAATATTCAAGTGGTGCTGCCCAAACTTTCATCTATGGGTTGATAGAAATCTTCTGAGCTCAAGATAAATCTTGGTGAACAACATTCGCCTGGTGTATCTGTTCTGGGTAGAAGACATACGGCTCATTTGATCAGACTCTGGGAAGTCATTATATTCTTAGAGGTGTTTTATCGAAATGGTTCTTGTTACAATCAGAATCAACTCATACTCCAGTGGCCTCTGCCCAAAACTCCTCCGAAAGTCCCAAATCCTTCTTTTCCACCTGCTTCTGAACACGTTCCGCATAAATCATCATCAGAACATGGACGAAGAACAACAGTCCCTGTGGTCCCATTATAATGTGCCCTGGCCGGGCCACAGGTGCATATTACAAAGTGTCTCCTTGCTTGCCAGGCCTGGTGCACATTATAATGTGCACCCTTCCCCTGCCATTCCCGGCATGCTGCTGCCTGTTCCGGCATCAATGGCATGGTCCTTATTTGTACCTGCTTATGCACCTTCTGTATTGGGCTTCAGATTGATTGACAGCATCTGCCTGTCAATCAACACCTTCTAACACAATCACGGGCTTTTATCTGTCAATTTGATGGATAATTCCCAGGCATGTACATCAAATTTGCCATCATTTATCACCGGCTTTGGGAATTGTTTTGCATTTTGTGCACCAACCAGGGACTCTTTTACCAAACTGTAAATACATTCAGATAGGCCTCAGCAGGCTCTACAACTTTCGTTTTGAGTGTATTTTTGGGTGTGTACCACCAACTTCCTTTTTTGGCCACTACGCTTTTCACCCAAAAAGGAAAGTCTACTGTTTTCTCCCTCCCTGGCTCAGAATTCAATCGTTTTTGATGTTCTAACTGGTCACAGATAATGTTGAATACCATAAAAAGTGAACTAGACCACAATTGGAAGCAATGAATCCCTGTAATGGGATATAATGGGGAAAATAGTAGATTTAGCTCTACATGCTTGTATCTTTGTGGTATAGCCATGCAGGCCTTGGCCAGGCACCTTGGGTTACTTGTTAGTGATATGGATATGTTGTGCAAACACCATAATAGACTTCCAAAAGAAAGTGTGCATATTTTGGCCAGAATGGAAAATCCGATCATTTCTCTATTTTGAGTCTATGGAATGATCCAGGATGTAGCATCCCTACTCAGGAAGCAGTTTACATGTGTAGAAATGTATCTGATAGGTTTCAAACCTAGAAACCAGCCTACCAATGAAGATTGGACGTGCAAATGTTTTATATGAATCCTTACCTTCCTTAGCATGCCAAAAAGGCTTGGAATGGGAGACACAAGTTCAAGGAAGATCTCTTGGGCCTCCTTGAGCTCTGGATACAAAAATTCTGCCAATAGATGGTCTGGAAGTTTCAGATTGTCAGATGACATTTTTCGCTTATTTACTGAATAGGGCACCAATAAGAACAGCTAGTGCGAAATAAACACTTGGAACAGGAAAAGCTCTGATGAAAGACCCACAATCAACTTTATTTGAAGACATTTAGACAGGTTTTGAGTGGATTGTATTTCCGAGTACATAGATTAAACAGCAACTTTGAGTGCCCTTGTTGCACATAGCTGAAAACACCATCTGGGCAAATCTTGACCAAAATCCCTCAAATAAAAACCAAAATAGGTCTTTCATCATGTCTCTCCACTTTGGGATTGTTTATGTGGCACTAATGGCTCTACATCGACCCCAATTCACCAACTAAGCGAAAAATGGCATTTGCAATTTCGGAACTTCAGGGTCATATATGGAGATGTTCTTTGGCTCTAAGTGTTTGGATACTTTCTAATATTGGTTCTAGGTCCATAGCACACATTGTGTAATGGTGGCTTGTGGCAAACAGGGTCAACAGTCAGTCAGAGCATGTTCATCTTCAATCTTGCCATGCTGATGCAAAAGGCATTAATAACCTCACCATTGTGTTTATATAAGTGGTAGATGTACTAGCATTATAAAAGGAACCACTGACGTGACTACAAGCGGTGGGAATACAGCAATCATGGTGTTTGCTATTGTAGCCAAAATATGCTCTCTTGACTGGTCAAGTCATTTTTACTGTATGTAGAGCATATGTCTGGCATAGATATATCAAGGAGCAAGAGTTAGCTTTGATTCTCGGGCTATACCACAAAGATACAAGAGTTTAGAGCTAAATCTACTATTTTCCCCATTATATCCCCATTACAGGGATTCATTGCTTCCAATTGTGGTCTAGTTCATTTTTTATGGTATTCAACATTATCTGTGACCAGTTAGAACATCAAAAACGATTGAATTCTGAGCCAGGGAGGGAGGAAAACAGTAGACTTTCCTTTTTGGGCGAAAAGTGTAGTGGCCAAAAAAGGAAGTTGGTGGTACACACCCAAAAATACACTCAAAACGAAAGTTGTAGAGCCTGCTGAGGCCTATCTGAATGTATTTACGGTTTGGTAAAAGAGTCCCTGGTTGGTGCACAAAATGCAAAACAATTCCCAAAGCCGGCGATAAATGATGGCAAATTTGATGTACATGCCTGGGAATTATCCATCAAATTGACAGATAAAAGCCCGTGATTGCGTTAGAAGGTGTTGATTGACAGGCAGATGCTGTCAATCAATCTAAAGCCCAATACAGAAGGTGCATAAGCAGGTACAAATAAGGACCATGCCATTGATGCCGGAACAGGCAGCAGCATGCCGGGAATGGCAGGGGAAGGGTGCACATTATAATGTGCACCAGGCCTGGCAAGCAAGGAGACACTTTGTAATATGCACCTGTGGCCCGGCCAGGGCACATTATAATGGTACTACATGGAGAGCTCTCATCACGGACATTGGGCCAATATAGACGTCCACCGCACTCTAAGAAAAAATAATTAGAATACATCTATCCGTTACGGACAACATACCTTTGATGGGCGAGTCATTCTGGATCGCCGCAGGGATGAGGTCCAAAAGAAGTGTGATAAACTTCTTGGTGCTGTCTCCGGAAACAGCAACATCAATGGGAAAGTTGTCGACCAGAACTTGGTGCGGGGCAGCCGAATGGTTAGATTGATCAAAGAAATTGACCTTGACGACACCTGAACATGAAATATTCATTCAGTGTTTCCCCAAGGTTGTGCGGAGAGGTAAGCTCACCCGACATCCCATGCTTGCGCTCGACCTTTTGCTCGATGAACTCAGTGTTGGATTCCGGCTTTGGCACGGGACTCGGAGTAGGTGGACGACTTTCATCGCCAGTAGTGTCTGAAACTGGGATGGATTCAGATGGGAGGAATGCCAATACTAAACGAACCAACTCACGGTCAGACACATCAGCAGTGGCCTGCTTCTCATTTCTGGCGGCCGAGGAAAGCATCTTGTACTGTGGCGGCGAATCAGTCTTCACGCCACTGGAGAGCAGGGCCTTGTTCGCACTGAAAGAGAATCAAGAACAAACCTGTTCGACATTGGAAAGCTTACCCAGTCGCCACTTGCTTGAGCTTAGCTGACTCCACCGCTTCCTCGGCCGCTTTCCCAGCGCTCGTTTTACCCCCGACACCGGGGGCAGTGCGGTGGGAAAATAAAGGAAGGAAGCGCGGGTCGTCTGCGATTTCGGGGACACTCTTGATGTGCGCCCAAATCAAGGCCAAGATTTTGAGTTTTTTGAGGAGGCTCCAGCCCCATCGCGCTGGCAATGCTCTTGAGCTCGGCCAAGAGCTTTTTATCGAGGGGACGGTCAGAGAGCTGAAGAGCCGGCGTAGGTGTCGCCATAGAAGACAGAATTTTGGGGGGCAGAAAGAACTTGGGGTGGTGCCTTTAAAAAGTCGGGGCCATGATAAGCTCCTTCCGTAATTATTGCGCAACCATTGCGCCTGCATGTGGACATGAAACGACCACTTCGGCTCACCAGCAGTCCCCAGCGAGCTCCAGCAAGAAATGTCGGAATTTGGCGGAATTCGGTGTCAGTTAAGTTAATGGAGGTCCGGCGCTTTCCGCTGGTGATTGGCGGATATCGGCAAATACAACTTCATATGGACTTGAAAACGCCTCTCCAGGTTGCCCAGAGTTCTCCAGCGGTATACAACGAAAGCCAGTGGAATTTGTTGGCGGACAAGAAGGAAGGAGCCGCTGATTTCGGGTGGTGATTGGCGGAGTTCGGTGGGTCTGATGGTATACATTGCTAAACAACGTCCACCAATGGCCGCCGGTAACCATCGGTGGCCACCGGCGGCCGCCAGTGGACTTCCTAGTTGCGAGCATATTACTCTCCTCGCTGATGCCGCCAACGCCGCCAACGCCGCCAACGCCCAGCTGCCAATGTTGCTGTCCACCGACCCAACAGCGTCGCCGCATCAAACAGCGCCGGTACCAAGCAGCGCCCCCACCAGCGACCCCGACGTCTGACTCGCAGCAGCAGCAGTCAAGCACCAACCCCAGCTCACCCACATCTCCCCCTACCACATCTCCTGCGCCCACTCCACCCCTGCCTCCAACAATCAGCAGCCTTCTGCCTCCATCTCGCAGTCCGTGTGCACAGACTCGGCCGACGACGTTGTCACCATCGACATCACCTCGCCCCCTTCCTCCCCATCCTTGTCAGCATCCAACTCTGCCGCCGCCACTGCTGGTGTTGTTATCGGCGGCAGCAGCACACTCGGCACGGGCGGTATCGTCGGCCTAGCTGTGGCGGTGCCCTCATCTGCCTCATCGGTTTCTTTGTCTGGAAGTTGGCGCTTGCGGATGGCGAGAACATCAAGTGGCCCGAGCTCAGTGCGCACGCGGACTCGGGCGCGGGGGAAGACTATGCGCTGCCTGTGACGCAGGGCGTGTGTGCGCGCGGCTTTGTCAGCGGGGACGACGCGCCGCCCTCCACCTACCCGCCCAGCACGCCGCCCAGGACGACCCGTACGCAGTGCCGCCCCTTCCCCACATGAATCCGGGGCTCGGGGGCCGTACCGCAACGACCCCAATGCGCAGCAGGGCGTGATCCATACCGCGGGCCCGTGCCGCAGACGTTCAACGAGGGCGTGCATGGGGCGCCACCGGCAGATTAGGGCGGGGAGGCGATCGCGATGACGCAGATGGGCAGGGCGAGCCCGAGCCTGGGCCCGGGGGTGATGTACACTGGAGATGGGCGGACGGGGAGTCCGGCGCCGGGGATGTACGCTGATGCGAGGACGACGAGCCCGGGGCCACAGGTGGCGTATGGTGGGATGTAGTCTTGTATGCCTTCCTCCTCGCTACACCCAGCATCTACCCGCCTATTAACTCGGTCCTCCTCTCATTGCAGGTCTGCCCTACCCGCACAAAGAAGCCAAGGATGTTCAGAATGCAAGCGGACACTGCAATGACACATTCGCTCTGTAAAGAATGGTGCGTGCACACCCCTGTTCTTTTCTCACACCACAGATGTCGTGTATCCCTTTCGCCCTCGACATCGCGTCCCGCATCCACGCGCCGTCAACTCATCTCCTGTACGTCCCGTCTACACCCTCTCGCCTTCGCCTCTGATCTATATTCTGCTGTCCAGTGTCCTCGGTGGATATCGACACGCGCACGCGGCTTTCGACCACAGCAGCTGTGCTGAGATGGCGGGAAGGAATAGATGCAGAGAGAACGTAGCGCTACGTTGCTACACCGTGTAAGTAGCTACACTTTGAATAAAGACTCTTTTCTCTGTCTTCCGGGTCGTCTTCGTTCGCGCTCGCCCGCCCGCCCGTGTCCTCGCAGATCTGCTACGTCTACCACTCATGACTCAAGCCGATATCGATTACTACCAGCGCGTGGAACGCACGGCCGCAATCCGAAAAAGACACCGCCGCCGACGAGAAGAGGGGGGGAGGGCGTAGAAGGCGATGCGCGTACGCTGTCGCATTCGCGGTCGTGGTGTCAAGTATGTTGCATTCTTTTACTTCTTTCATTCGCAGTCTCTCTTGTTCTTCGATGCCTCCTCTTGCTGCGCTGGGGGGTGTTATTTGAGGATTTCTGCATTCATTCTTCGATCATACTAAAATATTACTGAAGCCCAATCCAGGCGTGTCTAGCTATGCGTACAACGTTCCGTGTCAAATCTCACCTATGTATCCTCTACAGCGCCTCCCGCCTCAGCATCATCGACATCGACGTGCCGCACTTCGCCTCCGATTCCGATCACGACGACGGTCAGAAATGCGATGGAAGGGAAGGGAGGGGATGAAGGGAGGCGCGCCCGCTCTGCTCCAGCCCTCCCCAACCGCGCGTGCGCGGCGGCCCCATCGCCCGCAAAGTCCACGCCAGCCCCCCCGCTCCAAACGAGTGTACCTGCGTACGTCCACCGTCCACACCTCTGTCCCTCCGTGTCTAACCATCGACCCAGCCTACTGTGCACTATGCCCCGCAGCGTCCGACCTCGATCGCCTCGCCGTCGCTATTCCACTGCGCGCCGCCTTTCGACTACCGCTAGAGAACAAAGTCAGTTCGGGGGAAGGGGAAGAGGCGGAGGGACGCACGTACCGTGCACGGATTGAATAAAAACCCATCTTTCTCCCTCTTCCGCTGCCGTGTCCCAGTCCCTGTCACCCGCGCCCAGTCGCACTCGCGCGTGGCGTCTCATCCACAAGGACGCGCCCCTCCTCTCCACGCCGGGCGTAACCAAAACACGCACGCGAATCGCGCCTATATCGCTCTCATCTCCATCCCTCCTTCCATCCCCGCCCCATACCCATCCCTCAACACCTTCACCCTCCCTCCCATATCCCTCCCTCCTCCTATCCACCCGCAGCGTGGGCGCGTTGGCGCGCTCCTGCCCTGCTCGCCAGTGCTTGCATCAGATTCCGGAGTGCGGAGGGAGATAGGCGTCGATTGGGAGGGGAGGGCATTGCAGAGCGTGGGATTGGAAGGGGATTGGGAGGACGATTTGGTGGGTGCGTGGGGTGGGGATCGTGAGTGAAGTAGGGAAAGGAGATGAGAGGGAGGGAAGGGAAGAGGAACAAATGGTGGGGCGATTCGAGCGGCTGCTTGCCTTGCAGCGGCGACGTCGAGTGGAGTCGAGTCGGGGAGGCGTGTGTTCCACTCGAGCGGGTGCCTGCTTGCTTGGATTCGGGTCGGAGGGGAAGGGCACGAGGATCAAATGGGACGGTGCAGAAATTGCTTCATTTGCCACAGCTCGCCTCATGCTTGACTATTTACTTTGCGTTGCTTCTGCATTCTCCTTCGCACGTCCAGCCAGCCGCTTTTGACCGTATTCCTTGAATTCCTTGCAATGTCTTCGCCCATTTCTGCTAGCGACAATTGGACGCCCTCCATGCCGAATAACGACCCGTTCACATTGAAGTAATGTCCATCTCGACGTGCTCTGACGCGCACCATTATAGAGCTCGGTACGCGCCGCTCAGGAGACTATCCCCATCATGCGCGCGCGCAGCCTTGTTATCCGGAGACGGGGGGCAGCCCTGCACTCCTTGCCTCTCGGCCGTTTCCCAACACCATCGGGCTCGGACATCCCTCGATCTCCAAGCGGCGTTGCGCGCCCCTCGAGTCGGACAATGTCGCACCCTCCGCATCAGAAGCGACCCTGCACTGAATCCGCCACCATCCAGCGAAGTACAGAACACTTCCCGCCGTCGCAGGACACCCCGCCACCACCGGGCAGAATGCATCACCCCGCGGCCAGTCCCCGGGCCCCGCGAGCGCTCGTACGCACAGGCAGCACGAGCAGGGCGCATGTACCCCGACCAGAACCGAGAAATGCGCCGCCCCTGCCCACCCCCCACCTTCATATCTACCTCGCCTCGCTGCGCGAGCGAGCATCCCGGCGGCGCGTCTGTTCAGTCGACACCTGCGGTACACGTCCGCGGGAGCCCCGTAGGCGGGAACGGCGCAGGTGCAGTCTCCGCGCGTGCTTCTGCCTGCGAGTATGGACGGCGCGCCGAACTTCCAAGTCCTCGATGGGGTGATGCTAGGCATTGCGGTGGCAACGAGGGGGAGCACGGTGGGCTCGAACTGGAGGTCGAAGTCGAGGAGACTGGGGAGCTTCAGAGAGGCGGGATGGATGGGCTGAAGTACGGCGAAGACGGATTCGTCGAGCTCGAGGTCCACATGCACCTGCAGATTCGGTTCGCGGCGAGGCGGCTAAAGACAGTGTTCTGTTTTCCTTTTGCCCCGGACGTTTTGATCTGTGGACGATTTCTTTTTGTCTATTCGTCGTGGCTCATGGACCATACTAGCATAGCATGCATAGCCCCGAAAACCCTGCATAAAAGGCTTAAAATAGTTGTAAAAACAGAAATGGCTGTAGTACATACGCGGAGAAAATGAGGCTGGTCCTGCGAAACGTCTGTCCGAGTTTAAAGGAGTTGCGGGGCGCCGACGAGCGTTATGGTAGTCTATGCGTGGGGAGAGTCAAATTATCCGCAGCGACCGCGCAAGCGAGCGATGTCGCCCCCTTGCACGAAGCTTGCCATCCGCTTCCGCTTGCCCAAGAGCAACGACACAGCGAAGCCTCTCCTCTGCACACGCGGAGCTGGAATGAAAGGAAGAATATGTGCGTGCTCGGCATGCATGGGGGCGAGAAAGTGAAGGAAGAAAGAGGAGCACCCGAGTAAGGGACGCGCGCGCATGGCGGCATACTCCCGCCACGATTCCTCGTTATGTCTCCTTCCAAGTCCCACTTCTGCTGGGCCCACTCTCTCCATTCATCCCTCGCTCCATTATCTCTTCCTCCGTCCTCCGTTCGCCACCTTCTACCCCTGCACGAAACCGAGCCCGACGCGGTCGTAAATGAAAGCGAGCGGGAGGCGGGAAGCGGCCGTGCATGTATGAGGAGCAGAAGGAAGGCGAGAGCGCCTGATGAAGGGAAGCGACATCATAGCGCGGGCACTCGGGTATCCTGTCTCCTCCTCTACTCTCCATTCCGCACCGGGGCGAGAGCAAAGCCGCGATACGAGAGGATCAGGCGCGACACGAAAGGGTCAATGGGATCGTCCTCCGCTCATCTGTTATCCTTCCCGATCTTTGCGAGAGAGAGAGATACGGGCAAAAGGGCGCGTATCCCCGCAAATCCGCCCCCGCGTGCCTGCTCCCCGAAATATTGCCTACGCCAACGTTCTTTGCAGCGGCTGTGATGCACGAGCCACCAGCATGCCCGCGCGGGCGAGCGGGCAAGCGAGCGACGACGACCCGCTCGCCCCTCCTTCTCCAGCATGTTTCGCAGCCAAGCCCAGCCACCCAGAGTCGGCAGACGTCAGTATGGCCGCCGGAGCGCAGCGCACAGTGACCAAGCCCGAGGCGGAGGCAGGATCAGAGTCCAGCGAAAGCATCCACAAGGGCTCGAAAAAAGAAAACAAGAAAGAGAAATACGCCGTACGTCTGAGACCACTGCGCCCATTACTGACTCAGCACGCGCTAGTACTGAGTTTTTGGGTGAGAAATGGGAGCAGAAGTAAAAGAAGGAAGAGTGCGTACCGGCGGTACCGCGTCTCGTCCGGATACACGTCCATCGTCGCCGATCTCGAGATTGGCCAGGAAAAGCAGACAAAAACACCACCTAGTTCAGGGCGGCAGGCAGCGCACCCCCATCCGCTCCGCATCGAGGCATAAAGCCACGCATCAAGCCATACACTTCGTTGGTGCACAAAGTCGAGTCTGTATGCCCGCCCGTCCATCCGGCCATCCGCCGGAATGCCATCTGTATGTTTGCGGCTCAGAGAAAGCCACCGAAGCAACTGAGCCACAGAGCCAAGTCACAGCGCTATCTTCTAGGCAGTCTTCCAGTCAAGTACCATCAGAGGAGTCGTTGAACCAAACACTGTATTCCATTCGCGTCGGTCGATGTTGTCGGGACAAGCAGCGCACTGATCCCATCAACCACTGCCATGCTTCATTCAACGGACGCGCTCATGCCAATAAACTCTGATCTTCTGCAAACGACCCTCTGTGCTTGGTATCAAATCCTAGAACTATCAAAGACAGCGGTTTCACTTGAGATTTAAGATCGGATCCTGGACATTTACCGCGACACACTCTCAGGCTGCGTGAAACCCTGGCACGAATACCGGCGCCGCCACACCAGTTAGGCATGAAGGCCTCCAACGAACGCAACGGAATGTCTCCACTTTCGCTGGTCCCGCTGCTGCAATGTCACATCGATGCCTTATTTTTTTCTACCTTCGAGCTCTCGATCTGCTACTGTGCGGCTCACGGTGGGAGGCCCTACTTCAGGCTTTCTGAATGTACGTTATCGCTCAGTGGCTTTTTGTTGGCTTTTTGTATGCGATAGCGTTCCATCCGGGTTGGCTGGGATGCTCTGTGCGCACGCTGCCCTCTTTTTTATTTTCATTCTTCACTACCAGGCCCAGTTTCGCTTTCTCACTCTGTCGTGCGCTCCGGTGCCCTCCCCCATACCCCGTCCCCGCGGTCCTAAACGCGTGCCTACTTGCCTCGAAACGCGTGCCTACTTGTCTCGATATCGTGCCAGGCTGCGAACTGCCTCGACCGCGGCACCACCCTCCGGGACGGCGAGAATATCAATGAAGGGCTCGTTTGCATGTTCCTTCATCTGTCTGCGTGCCCTTGATGGCGCAGCCGTGGCAGGGCTGCTCGTATCGTGCAAGGGGGCTAACGCAGGCGGGCGTGCGGGCGGGAGTCACCTACGTGCGGCGCGGGCCTTTTCGCACCCTCGAAGGCGTTGCATCCTATCCTTCGCGTCACTGCACACCGTAAATTGACACTTGTCGTACGTTGTACGCACCCAATCCCATCCCATCTCATCCCAGGCTGCGCATGAGCATGTCGCGGCGCCACGAGAGATCAAGCGCGAGACGAAGGTTTTGCTTGTACTGACGCACACGTACAGGGCCCTTGTTCGTCTGAATCCACTCTTTCGTCTACATATGAGTTCCGTTGCTGGCCGACCTTACTCGGGCCCCGCCCTCCCGCTTCGTCCACTCACTCCATCTTACCCTTTTGCCCATCCCTGCTCCGCCTCGCGACTCTAGCCACCTCACACGCCCGGATATCCCCAGTCGCAGCTCTCTTTACTCTCGCTCTCCGGCCTACACTCGTGACAGCGGCGAAAGAGCCACGGCGCTGCGTACGCGTACTCTGAGCCCTGAGTCCTGGATCTACCGGACGGGGCCGGCGCGAAAGGTGCGGCGTGGCTATCCTATCCAAGTACGCCCACCTGATCCGATACAGCATCGCGGCTCCTCAGACGCGCCCCACACCACGCCATCCACGCTTGTCCCGTCTCGCCTATCTGCTCCGTTCGTAGGAACGGCGGCGCAGCCGAGGGAGAAACGGACGGGGACGCAGGTGTGCATGCCCGCGTGCACGTACACGGCGCACTGCGCTGCTGCCCGTAAAATGGTGGCTAGGGAGATGGGGCGGCGGGGGGAGGCGACGAACGCGATCGTACGTCTGCGTCTTGGGGCTGACCGCGCACCTCCGCACGTCGTTGTCGCAGCCCTGAAGTCCATCTGGGGCGGCGGCGGGGCGGCGGCTGGACAAGAGGGCGGCAGGAGGAGAGTGTAGAGAGAGAGAGAGCAGGTGATACGTTCCCTCCCTTTCGATCCGGTGCGGCGATGTATTTACTAATGACTTCTTTAGCTTGCTTAGAGACTTATCACGGGTGCGCACGAAGGCGAAGGCGGGGGAGGGAGCGAACAACGCTTGGAATGGGTGAGTGCGGTGCCTGCCTTCGATATATTGGGTTTTTCGAGATCGCAGGATCGCGCGTTGGCGCGGGGGGCACAGAGGCAAGCAGCAGCTGCGCGTCGTCGGCGGGTGCCTATGCGGTGGACGCGGAGAGCCAATGTGCGTTGTGATGCACGATGTGGCTCCAGCAGCCTGTTAATAGATTCTGCTACTGTCGAGGCTGCGCCAGCGCACGCCAGTGCAGCGGATTTGTGGCGCGCGCATTATCGGAACTCAATCGCTGGCCTGTTGGGAGATGCCACCCCTCCTTTCGTGAACACCTAGCTCTTAGCTGTCCGTCGGGCCCTCATCAGCGCTCAACCACTGACGCGCCCTCGGTTTTCGTGCTCTCGATGAGCATACCACGGCGCGCCGCTGCCCCGAAGTGCCTCCGAGATGCGCGTCGGATTTGGTATGAAAAGTGTATGTAGGTGCTCGTCAACTCCAGCGAATATTCGATTCTGATGGCACTTATAGGGAGGAGAACAACAACAGGTACCGGTACCGACGCAGACTTCCTTGTGTTATATTGTAGTGCATGAATGCTATCAATCTCCACCGAGGATTGCCCTCCTTGTCAGATGCACAAGTACTAGTAGCGCCGGCCCAAATCAAGTCCACAAAAACCAAAGCTCAATTTTCGGTCTTGGCAGTTACAATATTAAGAGGACTCCGCGGCGAAGCGGAAGGCCGCGTGGACAGGGTGCACGCTGCGCCGCAGCCGCCGCCACGAACAGACTGAATTCTGCAGCAGCTAACGTGGTGCGACTTGCGTGAAAAACTAGGTTCAATTCCGGGAATTCGGAGCTCGGAACGAATGATCGCGTCCGCGTTGATTTTCTACCATCTCAGCGAGACGCATTGGATGTATATCATTCCCGTTCTTTAATAAGAACAAGCGGTTCCTGGGTCGCTTCGCGACCCAGGACCCCCTTCTGCATCAGTGTTGATTTTCAGCAGAGTTTACAGTCTAGTTAGTTACAGCTGTCCGGAAGTGGTAAATGAGTCGAAATTGTTAGGAAAAGGCTTCAGACAGCCGTACTATTGCTTGAGTTGAGCGCAAAGCTGACAACTATTCGCCGTAATGACGCGAAAATACACCCTCGGACGACTGAGCATTGTCAATTTTTAGTGATTGATTCCTTGAGTTGCAGAGTTCAGTTGACAATATCAATGTATGACGCCGCTGAAGAGAATCAAGCAAGCAGGACGCTCGCTGCTACACGGGAGGAATTGACGCCTGCCATGAGAATGGATATACCATGTTATTAAAGAGATCCCACGTATCAGTATGCGACTGTTTGGCTTTCCCACGCCACCGCCGCGCCCTAATTTTCAGATGTCAAACCTGCACGCCGGAGCGGAGCGCAGGCATGTCTTGTCTAGTTTATCTACGCAATGGCCGCTCAACGGACGAAATGCGGCCTGTGGTGTACGGGATGCCGAAGGCGGCAAGGGGATATGAGCGCTTGCCATGGGAGCATCTAGAGTTTGGGTGCCGTGCAGTTCCGGTGGCGTGCGAGGGCCCACAGTCTCGGTTACAAAAGACCATATGCAGGGCGTCAAAGGCTTCAGAATTTTATAAAGAGAGAGACAAGGGCCTAACCTGTGCACGGCTCGTTGGCCGATCTATAAATGCTACATGAGAAGATCAATCGATATCAAACCTGCAGGCTGACTGCCGCACCACTTGCTGCCCTCTTGTCTTGACCCACCACAACCGAACCCTCTCTCTCTGTCTTGCCATGGTCAACCCCCCCGAAACCCAAGGACTACGCTTACTCTCACTTGGCAAGTGATACATAATCACTGCACAATAATCTAACTCAGCATACAGATGGTGGAGGCATTCGTGGACTGTCCATGCTTCTCATCCTTGAACAACTCATGTACAAACTGAAGGTTATGGACAACCTTCTTGAGATTCCCTACCCTTGCAACTATTTTGATCTAATCGGGGGAACAAGTACGGGTGGGTGCGTGCTCTGCTATTAAAATATGCTTATAAAATACACACACAATCCTCACATCCAATCAGATTGATTGCCCTGATGTTAGGCCGTCTCCGAATGAGTGTTGAAGACTCCAAGAAAGCCTATGGTCAGCTTGCCAAGGAAGTCTTCTCAGATGTCAAATTCCACAGGAAGTGATGGAAAGTTCAAGGCCTCAAAATTGGAGAAAGCAATCAAGCAAATTGTGAAAACATATTCGGCTTCTCACAACCCAGAGGAAAAGTTGGAAGACATTGGAGACAATGCATGCAAAATGTGTGTTTGCAATATTCTGTTATTGACCAGCAAATAGTGAAACAAATATTCAGGTTTGTATGTGCCATGAATGCGGCAAACATGTCTCTGCCGGTTCTATTTCGCACATACAATACTTCTGATCATCCAGTAATGGACTGTACAATCTGGCAGGCAGGACGAGCCACAAGCGCTGCTCCAACATTTTTCAAACAGATTAAAATTGGACTTTCTGGGATAGAAGAGGCATTTGTGGATGGTGGTATTGGGCACAACAACCCCACTGCTTCTCTGTTATCAGAGGCCAAGGTTTTGTTTCCTCATCATCATATTGCATGTATCATCAGCCTAGGCAATGGGCAGCCTCATACCATCAGCATCCCTATACCATCTCTGCTGAAGCATTTTCTCCCATTGGATGTTGTAAAGGCTATCCGAGAAATAGCCACAGCCTGTGAAAAGGAACATCAGGCCTTTGCACATTGTTTCAATGGGATTGCAAACCTCTACTTTCGCTTCAATGTTGAACGAGGAATGCAGAATATCCGGCTAAATCAATGGGAGAGACTTGGTGATGTAGCTGCAAATACAAGGCAATACATACAATCCCAGCCAGTCATAAGTCAACTTGCAGATGCAGTGACAAGTCTTTCAGGGAAGATTGGAAAGGTTTCTGCTAGTAGTCTTGGTAAAGGTTCCTATGTTGATGTTGAACATATGCTTAGACTGTTTTCAGCTCCTGTGTTAATCACCTTTGAAATGGGCCAATCTCAAGTGGTCCCTACTCTTGTTGGATGTCCACCTCCCTCCCAGATATTCCAGGGCAGGCAAGACATTCTTGCAAAAATGGATGATTACTTTTCAAAAGACATTGGAAAAAGACATATATATGTGCTCCATGGGCTGGGTGGCTCTGGAAAAACACAGATAGCTCTGAGATTCCTTGATATGATGAACCAGCATCCAACTCCTCGGTATTTCAGCCAAAATATAATGTGATTACTGCTAATATCATATTCAGGTTCACAAGACAGTTCTTTATCAATGCTAGCTCTCAGCAAACACTGGACACAGCCTTCAAGAATATAGCCATTGCTAACAAAATTGGAAACAGCCTGCAAGATACTTTATCATGGTTGAGCAGCCAAATTGAAGAGTGGATGTTGCTTTTTGACAATGCAGATGACACAAGCATCAACCTCTTTCCTTTTTTCCCGAGAAGCACACATGGAAACATTATCATCACTTCACGCAACCCACAGGTTGCTGCATATGGAGCTACATCACATTCAAAAGTTGGTGATATGGATGAGGTCAATGCAATAGATCTTCTACTGCTGAGGTCAGCCAAAGGAAAGACACCGGAAACAGTTGCAAAGGCATCAGAAATTGTCAAGGTATTTGTTTGAAAGCAGTTTATACAATTGTAGTGATCATATTTGTGCAGGAACTTTTTTGTTCTACCACTTGCAATCATTCAAGCAGGTGCTTACATTTTGAAACTCAATTGCTTCGATCAGTATCTCTATCTGTACAAGCAGGATCATGCCAGACTACTGAAAGAGCATCCCAAACAGTTCCATGATGATTATGAATGGACAGTATACACAACTTGGGAAATTAGCTTCAAACAGCTGAGCCCAGTAGCAGCACAGTTTCTCCAAATGTGCTCATTGCTCCATCATTACAGCATCCCAGAGGCAATCTTTGAAAAAGCTGCAGCATGGACAAGTGATAATTCTGGAGCTGTTCAAAATTTGCACCAAGCTAGAGCCTTCCTTCAGAATTTCTTGTCACCTTTGGCGATCTGGAACCAGCAGTCTTTCATGGATATAGTTGCTGAAATTGCAGCATATTCTCTGTTGATAGACACAGTGGGGGCATACTTTCAATTCATCCACTTGTGCAGTCATGGTGTCAAAATACTCTAGCAGACAACCCCCAAAGTTCGAGAATGCATGATAGACATTTTGGGAATGTCAGTCAGGTTGACAAGTGATGATCATCTGTTTAGGATTGGGTTAATTGCACATGTAGACTCCCTCATTCAGAATCCAGCTACTGTGAGACCAGTATTACAGGCCAGATATGCTAGAATATATGTTGATTCAGGTAGATTCAAAGAGGCAGAGATTATTCAGAGCATCCAACTAAAGCAAGGCAGACAGTTCCTTGGTGGAGACCATCCAAAGACACTGCAGGCCATGGGAAATTTGGCTGCCACATACTGCCAGCTTGGAAGATACAAAGAAGCTGAGCCTCTTGAGGTCACTGTCTAGAGAAGCGGAAACAACTCTTGGGAGCAGACCATCCAGACACACTTCACGCCATAGCAAATTTAGCTGTCACATACCGCAAACTTGGAAGATACCAGGAAGCTGAGCCCCTTGAGGTCGATGTCCTAGATAAGCGGAAACAACTCTTTGGTGCAAATCATCCAGACACATTGTATGCTATGGCAAATTTGGCTGTCACATACCACGAGCTTGGAAGATACCAAGAAGCTGAGCCTCTTGAGGTCACTGTCCTAGAGAAGCAGAAACAACTCTTGGGAGCAAACCATCCAGACACACTTCATGCCCATAACAAATTTAGCTGTCACATACCGCAAGCTTGGAAGATATCAGGAAGCTGAGCCTCTTGAGGTCACTGTCCTAGAGAAGTGGAAACAACTCTTGGGAGAAGACCATCCAGACACACTGGGTGCCATGGCAAATTTGGCTGCCACATACCGCCAGCTTGGAAGATACCAAGAAGCCGAGCCTCTTGATGTTACTGTCCTAGAAAAGCGGAAACAACTCTTTGGTGTAAATCATCCAGACACATTGTATGCCATGATAAATTTGGCTGCCACATACCGCAAGCTTGGAAGATACCAAGAAGCTGAGCCTCTTGGGGTCAGTGTCCTAGACAAGCAAAAACAACTCTTGGGAGCAGACCATCCAGACACATTGCATGCCCTGGCAAATTTGGGCTGCCACATACCATGAGCTTGGAAGATACCAAGAAGCTGAGCCTCTTGAGGTCACTGTCCTAGAGAAGCGGAAACAACTCTTTGGTGCAGACCATCCAGACACATTGTTTGCCATGGCAAATTTGGCTGCCACATGCCGCGAGCTTGGAAGGTATCAAGAAGCTGAGCCTCTTGAAGTCACTGTCCTAGAAAGCGCAAACAACTCTTTGGAGCAGATCATCCTGACACACTGCGTGCTATGGCAGAGTTGGCTTCTATATACCATAAGCTTGGAAAATACCAAGAAGCCGAGCCTCTTGATGTCACTGTCCTGGAGAAGCGGAAAAAAACTCTTTGGTGCAGACCATCCAGACACATTGCATGCCATGGAAAATTTGGTTGCTACATACTGCAAGCTTGGAAAGTACCAAGAGGTAAAGGAACTGCAAGCACAGTATGAGGAAGTTGTAAGTAACCAGAACTTCATGGCTGTGGTTTAGTTATTCAGTCTTTCAACAGAAAAACTCTATGCAAAGTGTGTAATAGGCAGAGCAACTTCACCTTTGTAAATACAAACAAATCTTTTTTTTTTGATACTCTGCAAAGTTATGTAAATGAGACTGCTTAGAGTGAGATAAGATTTGGATAAGATATGG
Organism: Mycena olivaceomarginata; assembly: GCA_029378375.1. NCBI lineage: Eukaryota > Fungi > Basidiomycota > Agaricomycetes > Agaricales > Mycenaceae > Mycena > Mycena olivaceomarginata. The sequence goes on from JARKIC010000193.1 coordinate 88,224, forward strand.
TTGATAGGTTTGTGATTGAGTTTGGGGTTCACCTTCAGCTGAGTGCAAGTCACCACTTCAGCCAATGCTCAACACTACTGCTGGTGATCAACTAAGCTGTTCGGTCAATTTATCCCAATAGCAAGTCATCACAGGATTGACTCTGTTCAAAACACTTCCAAGTGTAGTCCATCCTCACTGTCAGCAACGGCCTCTGGGTTGGCTAAACGAGCCCTAGCCCTAATATATAGACAAAAAGCGATGGAGCTAGCCATAGGATATACTTTCTAAAGGCACGTAGTCAGCCAACCGGTTGGCTAGGTCCATGCACTGGCCTTTCAGCTGCTTTTGGGCACCTGGAAGGGGGGTTTTATAGCTTTGCGTGTATTTGCGATTTGATTTTGAATGACAAAATTGTTCCCCCGCAATATTTTTCATCCCCTTTCGGCTCCCACTGACCGCCCCTTTGGGTTCATATTGATCCCACTCGTTTGGGCCCATATTGATGGCAACCTGGCAGTTCCGCCCTCACCTGGTATCTGGACCTGGTTGTCCCGTGAATTTCGGTATGTCCCGTAGCCGTCTGCACCCGTCATCATTCCTAGTCCTCCCGTTGCCTGCTCGGCATCTTCCCTCCAACTGTCCCGAAATCCCCCCGTTTGCGCCCGTTCTTACCCGGTCTCTCTCGGCATCTGCTGGCTGCAACCGTCCTTGGCTCCCCCGCGGCGGCTGGCTGAAATAAACTGTGAGGTACGTGCCAAAACCTCATACAAACACATACCTGTGTTTTTGGCCACTAGAATCCCGCGCTCACCTTAAACGACGTGTTATTTACCTGGGTTTACTTTCCATGGTTATGCAAATGCAGCCACTTTAAAAATTTTGGTTGTATCGAAAGCATCATTTACCCTTTTTCGAAACCTACCACACAAAAACAAAGAGGCAACAAAAGCTTGATGTCGAGTGCATGGAAGTACCCTAACGCTGTCCTTCCAGAATGCTGTGCTGTAGTACACGTGACACGAGTACTTACGCCCTCCACTCAAGCAGCTCGGAGTCGCAAACAAATGTAATAGAACATAGAACACATAATACTGTACGTAGCGTAGCTACGACTTACAATAAATATGTGGATATGGACGCAAGCTCAGAATTTCCCCTTAAACATTTCATAGTAGACCGCCATGCCCTCTAGCACCCAGACCACATCGCCCACAGCAGCGTCCCATGACGCGCGGAGCTCGGGTTTCTCGTGAACAGCGCGGCCCCAGAAATATAGGGAAGCCACGATGCTCAACACCCCGTTTTGGCCCCAATGGTAGAGCGGCCCCCATTCCCTTCCTGCCTTTCCGTACCCATCCACCACGGACCACTGCCCGTCCGAGTCCCTCGTTCTCCAGTCCGGCTGAAGCGAATCCCACCAACCCTGCCACGTTACGGCGTACTCTGCTAGGTCGTCGACAACCGGCTTGGCACCCTTGCGCAAGCGCGCGATCCCAGCGGTGACTTGCACGGGACGGCCTTTTTTGCCCAGGTTAGTGGGGCCCTGCTCGAAACGCGATGCTTGTTCCATCCGCGTCCACGCGGCTACCAAAGCACGGTAGTGGGGGCCAAGCTCGTGCTTCGTCATCGCTGCGTGCGCATCCACGAACCATTTCTCCGCGTTGGGAGGGCATGGGACAAACACCGCTGGACCAGACTCAGCCGTAGGCGTCGGGAATGAAGTCAGTGGCCCAATGGCCAGGCTGGATGCCTGGGACACAGGCGGAACCGCGGGTCCCGCACCGCTCGTGCCATCGCCCGCGTGTGTCGTTGGGTCGCCGTCGTTAGGCTGAGAGTTTGGGTCGTCAAGAGGTGTATTGCCAGTCGTTGATGGTGAAGCGCGAGCTCCGTCCCCAGCGTTGGCCTGCGTTGCCCCCGCGCCGTCTTCCGCGTTTGCGCCCTCGACGCCCACATCCATTCCAACCCCCCCGTCATTCGCGTCCCCGCTGTCGGCGTCCACATTCATCACGCCGGACCCACCACCCTTCGCATGGCGCGCAGATCTCCGCCGCCCCCCCGTCCCTCCCCCCGGCACCGTCAGAGCCGCCTTCTTGACTAGGACCTTCTTCTACCCCACCCCCCTCTTCCCCGCCATCCCCCGCACCTCTGCCCTCAAAGGCCCGAGCGACGATGCCACGTCTCTCTTCAGGTCCTCCAACAACTGCCTGTTGCGCACAATGTTCGCCTGCCGCTCCTCCTCCGGGATGGCCCAGGGGTTCCTGGAGGGGGCGGAGGGTGTCTCGTCATCTGACTCCTCCTCCTCCTCCCCACCTTCACTGGCGGGCGGCGATGCGGCACGCTGCGACGGGGGCATGTCGGCAGGCTGCGAGGAAGGCGTCTCCGCAGGCTGCGAGGAGAGGGTCTCGGCATCGCCGTCGGTGACGCCGAGTGGGTGCGACACCTGACTGCCGCTGGCACTGCGTTTGTTGTTCTTCGATTTCTTGGGGGGCTGTGTGGCTTGATCGACCTTGCGCTTCTTGCGTGGGCGAACAGCGTCCTCTGTGTTTGACTCGGTGTCTGAGCCCTCGGAATCCGAGTCCTCGTCCGAGTCTGAATCGCTATCTGAATCGAGGTCTTCTTTACCAGGGATCGTGTATTTTGCGCCACTCAAGTCGGCAGGTGGGAGGGCGGCCTTGGCACATTCCTGTGGGGCTGGATTTTGGGTCAGGGAGATTTTTCTTCGCGTGAGACGGTCGGCACCCACTGAAAGCAGTCTTCAAGTAGTCGACCATGAATGTAGATACGTTTTCTGCAAAGCGCGTCTTGTCCCATTGAGGCCAATGCGTGGCGTCGGCAGTATGATTACGGCCGTATGATATGCTGCGCGTTTCAGTCAGCTCGAGCGCGCAGACATTGCCGAGAGTCACGTACTGTATGGTACGAAGCTCTCCCCCGTATTCCGGTATTGGGCCGCCCATAAGCAGCGTCATGTGGAGGCCAGTGCATTCTTGAATTCCGCGGAGAATGGGGGCAACAAACTCTCCAACAGCTTTGATGCAACTATAACATTTGTGAGTCACCATATAAATTCGCGCATTGCTCACTCACCGGTGGTGGGCCTCTGGGGTTTTGGACGGAGGCTCTTTCAGCGCTTTCAGATACGCTTCCTTTGCCGTCGCGGCCTCCTGTTTTGCGCGCTCCCCACAGGACTTCTGTTCCGCAGGAGGCAGTTTGGCGAAGAGCTCGCGAGCGACTTTGGCACGAAAGCCTGCCTTCGGCTCCTTGGTACGTTCTAAGATTTTGCCGTCGTCTTCACGCTCTTTCTCCCATTTTTGGGCAACGACGGGGGTGATTTTGTCCGCGTATGACTCGCGCATGAATTGTTGGTAAGCCTGTCGTGCCTTGGGTGGTGCCGATAACCCAGAAAGTTTGGCCAGGAGAACAGCATATGGGTCCTTTGAGGGGTCCAGCCCAGCGGAGCGTTGGTGTTTGCGCAGCTTCCTGAGCCGGTAGACGAACCAGCGCCGAATGCGCTATCGAGTATGTAGCATGAGCGCGACACGATCGACATGTGACGCACGTGACGTACCGCGTTTAGCTCCTCGACTCGCGCTGCCCTCGCGCTCCGCATCTTCTTCACCCAAGTCTTCTTCAACAATCGGCGCCGACGTATCCCATTTACGCAACACCGGCTCTTCGTTGTCTTTCGTCCTCCAGTCAACCCGCGCATGAAACTCTCGGCAGACTTTCTTCCAATACTTTCGCTCGTAGTGCCATCCTTGGTCCATTGCTTTCTGGTAGTCCTCGAGATGCGGCGATAAAATTGTTTCTCGTACCCCCTCCGCCCATAACCGCAAATTTTTGCGTTCCTCTTTCGGGATTCGTTTCCGCTCGCGTTTCTTGCCCTTGGCCATAACTATGGTCTATCTGGTCTTTTCTTTATTCTTGACTGTCGTTTCCGGGCTCACCTCAAACTCTGGTAAACTCTGGCCTGTCGTCTCTGGCTTTGGACCGTGCTGCAGGTGGTGCGTTTCTGAGATTGATTTGTTTCTACTTGTGGATTCACCATCTGCTCTCGTCCGTTCTGCCGTGCGTCCACATGTATATGTGGATCAATGCCGATTTCGGAGTTCGAAATTGCAGCCTATAAAGACCTCAGATTCGCGACTGACCGCGTCCCACCTCCATCTTTCTTACTACCATGACCTCTTTCACCCCCGTTGCTTCTGGAACAGAGGCCTCTGTTCCAGTAGCTTCCACTACTGGCAGCGACCGTAAGCACAGTTCTCTACAATCAAAGTATTTCGCTGACCTCTCTCGTCGTAGCCAACACTGTTGCTGCCCTTCAATCTTTGGCGAACGCTATGGCGTCGTTGTCTCAAGGTTAGTGTAACCTCAAAATAATCGCCCCCCCCGTCTGATGTTTTCTACCAGCGTCTCAGGCTCAGGCCGCTCCCCAGGCCGCTCCCACCCCCACTATCGCGCCTGTTGTCACTGTGCCCGCCGCCGCCGCTGTGCCCGCCCCCACCTCAGCCGGCTTTCGGACGCATGGTCCTTGGATCGCCGGTTCGCTCTTCATCGTCGTCCCTCCCCAGCATCTTCTCCCCATCGCGGAAGCCCCAGTACGACAGCGAGGACATTCCTTACTGGTACTGCATTACCAAAGGCAAATATGTCGGTATCACCCCTCAGTAATGCTCTCGCTCTCGCGGCTGTCGTCGGCGTCTCAGGCAGCCAAATGAAGGCCTACAAGACTCAAGTCCTCGCTTTGGAGGCCTTCAACGAGATGCTCGACTACCGGCTCGTCTCTGTGGTTCCCTGATTGTCAGTGGTCTTTCTTGCACGCCATTCTCTATCTTACTTGCTTCCGTTTCTAGATTGGAGCTGATTGTCGATACTGTCTGATTGCTTCTTTGTTACTTTTGCCTGACTCGCTCACGTAGTTAAACCTGTTCCGTCGCGTAAATTCTTGTGTGTTCCTCGCGTAGCTTTTTTTACGATGCAATCTATGTTCTCCCGTTTTAGACGTGACATGAAGTGTCAATAAATGAGATCGGGATCATCGCCCTAAATGGGCTTCGCTTCTTCCAGCAACCCATCCCAGATCTGGACTCGAAAGAGTCATATGGTCAGCCCAGAGCCGCTCCTCTCTTTTTTGTTTCCTTCCACTCGCCACCCACACACAATGGGTTCATTTCTTTGCAGACACAGAGGGCTTACTGAGTTACTCCGTCTCTTGCTGGTCTTTCTCCGTCTCTCTTCACCCAAACTCAGATGAGACCACCGTATCAGAACCGTCATTTTTTTCTGATGTCTTCTGATATTGGTTTCACACTGACACAAGTGTTTCTTCATCCGCATGGGCCCGGGCGACCAAATCTGTGGGTTTTTTTCCTCACCTCTCCCGTCATGACAAGTCACGACAGCACCAACAAATATCACAACGAGGAGCTCATACAACTCCTCGCCGCGTTCAACCTCCGCGATGTAAACCAGGGCCCTCCTCCATCCCCACCTCCTCGTACGCCATCGCCTCAGGCACCGCCTTATCAGTCTCCATCTGCGGTTCGCACATTTCCCGTGAGCCGGCATCCTATGCGCCCGCTGTACAGTCCATCCGCTGGTTCCAGTCCTTCTCGTACTCCTTCCAACGCCCAGACTCCGCCTAGTAGTCCCACCGTGTACGTATACGACTCCCCCACCCGACGTGGATACACCACAGAATGGTGCGTTGCTTATCCACAATGCATTCGCCGCTAACATCGTTCTAGGTCTGTGGCCGGGGCGGCAACCCAAGGTTTTCCCGATGCTAGTGTCCGCGTTGTTCAGAGACCAAGCCCCCAAGAAGAAAATGCACGAGAAGAAGAAAGCATACATTGTGTTTGCAGGTCTGCAGTGCGGGGTATTCGAGTCCTGGTACGTCTCCCTGTGCTTCTTATATCGTATCGCCTCTGATACACGACAGGGATGACACCAAGGCCGTCGTCAATCGTGTTCCAAATTGTCTCTATCGCGGATACTCGACCCTCCGCGATGCAGAGGCGGCCTTTGCTTACGCCCAAGCACGTGGATGGACTCACGTCTCCCATGCTCCACTGTCCGGCAACCCCGCGCTTCCCCGGCCTATCGAGTCAGCAGGGCTAGCCAACGAACATAACCCCCTCCATGGGACGGAAACTCTTGATGATCGGTGGTTTATAGTCTATCGCGGGATCGCCCCCGGCGTGTATCGTTCTCAGTGAGCGATATTTCATCTCTCAATCTCTCGCGGCTCATCCATCTTTTAGTCTCGAATGTCAACTCAATACATTGGGCCTTTCTGGTGCCTTACATGAATCAATACCGGGGAAGGCCAACACTCTGGCCAAGTATGCCGCAGCTGTACGCCGGGGCGACGTTTCTGTAATCCAACATACGTACACTCTTCATACCAGTGACCCGTTCCTTTAGTTTATCGTGTATTTTATGTTCCTGAAAACTGCTTCAACGTGATATATTTGGTCGAGCATCTGTAAAATAAGTGAAATATAATTACTTTGTCTATCTTTTGTGCGATTTCTGGCCCTCTACCCGTCTCAGTTGAGTGTGGGAAACCTTTCCGAAACAGGTCTGCTGCGAACTTGCCACAGACTCACGACCAGCGTGGTGGAAACTGTGAGCTCTCCAATAATACCTGTATTCCTCGGGGTAGTATGAATGCAGGCGGCTTTCTACCTCGTGCCCCTTTTCGAAACAATTGAGTCAGTACCATTTTTTCTCGTTTTAATGGCCTACATCAACCATCACACTCATAGCGAACTTGCCACAGAACAGGCGCGCTGCGAACTTGCCACTGTCCGAGATGCCCGCACCCTCATTTTCCTAACTCACCAACACCCACCACGGCATTCTGAAGACAGGCAAATGTTCGTCTCCATCTGCCACGCCCCATTGTGAAGAAATTACAGCTTCTCCATTTTTTGTTGGTTTTACATTGATTATATTCCAATCAAACGGTGCGAACTTGCCACAATTGTGATTTTGAACATGTTTCCAGTTATGCATACAGCATTCGGACCACTTTCTGACTTCAATCGTGTTCCACATTTTTCCTACTGCGACGACCACTTCAGTTAACCTCAAATAGTCTTTATCTAACTGCCGAAGCCCTTTCTTGGTGTACATATCCTCTCAATCGGCCAGAAAACTGTCTTCAACATTGCGAACTCGCCACACATCTGCTTCCGCAAGCAAGGCTATATGCATGTACTCTTTGTCCTGACTGCGAATCCAAATAAACGGTTTACATATATTGCTACCTCTCTTTCATCTTCTGATTTTATTTTCGGTATTTCTCTTCTCCACGCCCTAGACTAGCCAACCCTTTTTACAGTCGGCGCGAACTTGCCACATCAAATCATGCGCTACCCGACCGACTCCATAATTGACGACAAGGACACCAAGAAACTTCAACATGTGTCCATTTCCTACTCAATACTCGACACACGGTGTTTCGTACTCAAATCTCTTCTGAAAGGCCCTACCTCTCTTCAGGACGTCGAGAGAGACTCCCGCTTAGCCGAAATGGACATCGGGCCGTCGGCTATTCGTCTGTTGTTTTTATTTGGCCTCTCCTTGCCTTCTACGATCATCCACCATAATGGTACCCTATCCGCCCATGAAGTCGAAGTACGGCGGTGACGACCCCACCGACTACGAGATTCTGTGCGCTCCTTCTATTTTCAGTGGCCACCCTCTCACACATCCTTCACAGAGTCCAGCGCCACCTCGAACGGAATGAAAAGGCACGCTTGCGGATGGCACGGTATGTCGCTCCATTTATTAACGCCCTCCAACTTATCTAAACGAGCCCTTTAGAAAACGTGCGGAGCTCAAGTCTAGGTCTCCAGAGGAGCAGGCTGCCGCCGCAGAGCGAGAGCGCCGCTACCAAGCCACATATCGTGAGCGGTGCGTTTCATGGAATCATTCATGTACCAGTGTCTCACCCCGCTCCATTAGGAATCGTGATGCCTTGCGCCGCTGGGAGGCCCGCCGCCGCCTTGTGTATGTGCTCCCCCTACATAGCACGTACTCTCCCACATCTGTTCCCCAGTGTTTACAAAGCAAAGCACGGGCCCGAAGTTTATACGAGCTACTTGAAGGCGAGGCGCGACCGCCGCCGCCGCAAACGTGCCAAGAAATTGGCAAAGGAGGCGTATGATGGTGCTGATGAACTCGGTGTGGGATCCGCGGCGATGACTGATGGTGGTTGCGATGGATCTAGCGAGCGCTAGTAGTTAATTTATAAGCCTGTTTTTGCACCTCTCTAAATTTTATTGTTCTTTTGTGGAAAGCGCATTGCATTGTGTTTTGTGAAAACCTGTACAAAGTAACTGGACTACGGCAACGGCGGCACCAAAGTTGACTGGGGGCCATATGGGAAGCTCAGACCTTCCCAGCTGTACGGCACGCGACTTTCATCAACGCGGTCCGGGTAAGCGGCAGCCAAATCGTGTTCCTTGGCAATGTCGATCGCAGGTGGTTTTCGGATGATACGGTCACAGTTTGCGTGCGGGCAAGTCCACTGAGACTCAAGCCGTAGACGAATGCAAACGTAGCAATAGCTATGTCTGCAATTATAACTGTGCAGATGAGTCAATTATCCAAAAGGTATGAGGAGAGAGAAGCAAAGAACGCGCGTTTTGCGTTTGATCGTAGATGGCGGGCCGCCCGTGATGTCGGGTTTATTGGGCGGGGACACGACTGCATGAGGCTCAGCGGAGTTCAGTGCGAGAGGAAAGTGCACACACCGTTAATTTTGTGGCCCATTTCGCGTCCAGTACATAGGCAAGATGAGGAAAATACAGCGAAGGAAAGAACTGTCCGGTCCTACTACTTGACTCTTTCAAATGGTGGACTATGCCGGGCCCGCGTGCGTTATCGCTATGTGATGATTGTCAAAAATCGGTGATTGCTCGTACATCCGAGTTCTGATCAGTGCCTGCTCATTTCTTAACCTTCTTGGACTCGATCTGCGTTTTGACCAGTGAAGAGTTGGCCGTAAAATACCTGGTTAAAAGTTTGACAGGGTCAGAGAAGTTCAGCAGGGGAGGAAAGTACACGCACCGTTAATTTGGTGGCCCATTTCCCGTCCGGTAAGTAGGCAAGATGAGGACGTTTCTGATCAAGGTCTTGATGTCGAGTGTAACCTCAAGGCTGTGCCAGTCCCGATCAGATGGTAGAGTCACGTGCTGTCAGCATTCTGCAATCTAATCTACATGTGACGCGAGTGATCTCAAGCCTTACAGACGCCAAGTGAACGAAGGGAGGATTGAATTCTTTTGGTGCGGTACGTGATACTTAGCATACATAGATGTCCTTCAGTTTACTAAACAACTTTAGGCTGGTCTGTCCGCGGTGGCGACGCATCTCGTCCCAGGCATCCTGGTTCTCCAACGCCGCCTCATCATCAAACTGTTTATCGCTACGCCCACCCTTCTCGACCCAGCGAAGCACCCCCGCACTACAGAACTGACGAAACAAGTACCGTTGCTCGTGTTTCCCAACTGCCGCAAAATTGTAGCTCTTGGTGCCTGCGGGGAATAGGACCGTTGTCCCGGGAGGCATCTCCACCATCTCGTCGTCATCCAGGAACATTATGTGGCCGCCCTTTCGGTGGTCGTAGGTACCGAGGGATGTCACGGCCTCCATGGAATCGAACACCGCGTCCCAATTCTTGCGCGAGATGGACGGTGCGTCACAGAAGTTTACTTCTGCAGTGGTGAAGACTGACTTGGGAAAGGGCGGGTAGGTGATACGCCTGCGGATAAGCTCGTCGACGTTGGATGATACTTGCGCGTACGAGCCCATGGCAAACTGTTGATACAAATCTAAAAAATGCGTGAGTCAGTTTTGTTTTGTCCGCTAGGATGTGCTTCACTAACGGTTCTGGTAGTCAGACATCACCCTGAACGGGATGCTCGCCTGGATATGATTGATTTCGAGCTCGTTGGTCCCCGAATTTTTGATGGCGAACGGGGCCTGGGATGACGGCAGGTGAGCTGTCGTCCAGCGGGAATCTAAATGAATTACTTACGTCGAAAGGATACCCGATCTGGATGCCGAAACGCACAAGCGATTCGCCTTCTCCAAGATGGCCAAACTCCCCGTAACGGTAGAACCGTCCGAGGTCTTTGGTAGCGAGTCCCACGATTGACTGCCACCAGGACTCGAGCCCCTTGGGGCCAGGAGCGATTACTGCCATCACAACGTCATGGCGGTCGACCAACGCGCGCGGAAGGCTGCGGTACGGGTGATGAATCAGTAAGTGTCTCGATATAATCAAGATTAAACTCACTTGTCCGTTAGCTTTTGCAGGTCGTAATTGGCGAGCATGTTGGCCTTGATAACACCCCACTCTGACAGGTCACCAACCCGTCCACAATGTTTACGACGGGAGCGGCGACTAGGACTCAGTTGCTCCTGGGAGATCCTGTGGCGAACAGCCGCTGTTTTCTTGGCGGCCACCTTCTTGCGGGCGACGTCCTCCTTGACTGTGAGCGCAGGGCCGGCTTCTTGCTCGCCTTGCTGGTGCTGGAGACGAAGGCGGTCACGGTTGCGCGAAGAGTAAGTGATTTTTGGAAGAGGGCAGCTGGAGCTGGGACCAAAGAGGTCAGACACCGTCGAACTAGCGCGCGAGGGCAGGGGAGTGAGAGGGCTGCTCAGGCGCTCCACTGGAGCAGAGGCTTCTTCAGCTGCGCTGGTGGCGGACATGGCCGGCGACGAGGACCGCTCGGTGTCTGAGTCAAAGAGGGAGTCGTCCTCGGCGGGGCTTGGGGCGCGGATGACCGGGGGCGAGAATGGCTCCTCGCTCTCGGGTTCCGATTCGGACTCGGAGTCCGACGAGTCGACGTTGGGTAAACAATTGATCTGAAAGCGAGGTTAGAGAGTTTCGGATCACACGCGCCAGAGGGTGTTACTGACCTCACCACGGTAAGCTGGGTCGGTGTCCTCGCGCATGATCGTCATTTCATTTTGATGAAGCAGGCAGTCAGCGAAGGTGTAGCGGTGTTGGCTCAGAATAGGTTGTCCCAGGGCCTCACGGGAGTAAGCAAAGCCAACGGCGGAGCGACCGCGACGCAGAGTGGACATGACAGGATGCCAGGTATCTGTTTTCTTGGAACCGGGAGGCGAAAGGGGAGACGTGAGCTGGAATGGGGAACCAAGACGCGACACGAGAAATCAAGACCCAACTCTTTTTTAATACGATATGCGTACAGTCTCTTTGCGTGACTACTTACAACGGCTTGGATGAGTCCATATTTGGATTTCCTTCATCTGAGATTCGCTCTGATCCTTCACAGAAATCACATCATTAATCAATCGGGCGATGGGCCCAATTTCCATGCACGAGAAAGAAAGACCCACATGCTCTGCAAATCTGATGTCCGCACGCAACTGAAAGCCACAGGTCCGGGACTCCTGCTTCGACTTCCTCATGAACTCTGACTTAACTTTTGACCACAACGACATGGAGCCTGACGCCAGCGACAAAACGACGTTCGAATGCAACGATACTCTCGCCAACGAAGGGGAAAGTGATGATGATCTCCCCGACCTTGTGCCCGACACCGAGTCTTTTCGAGTCCAGCACAGTAAGGATATCACAATCGTATCTCATTACTATTACTTACCCGTTCCTAGCTTCTTTCCCGTTCCCTCAGTAGGACTTCAGCTCTCCTCTGCGAACCACCCTCAGAACACTCACAAATTAATTTCTCCGACAGCCCGCTCAATTTCACGATAATGGCCATCGACCCCGCCTTTCGCTGGCGTAGATCATACAAACATAATGCTGTGCCGGGAAACAAGCAGCAAATCACACGGGGTGATCGGTGCACACACCCCCAGTGTCACCTCGGAGCCGACTTGCACCGTGGCGAATACTGGTACTGCAACGGGGAAGGGATAGAGCGGGCCTGGGCGTATCTGGCGCCACCTCCGGCGTCGCGGTCGCTGCTGAAAACGAACTATGCAAAAATGTGAGTCTGTCATGAACTTGGGTCGGGCTCAATTCTAACGAGTTGCTAGTCGCGCTAAATTGTAGTAGCCGTAGCCAGTATTACAGACCCTTGTGTCTCAGAACAATTTGTGCTGGAAAGTCGTTTGTAAAAATTACATGTGGTCGGCAGTTGTCCAGAAATCTGTGTGTCTTAATGGAGAAGTGATTGAACTGTTTTGAAAACTTAGATATGGTCCGAAATGTGAGCGTCTAATGGAGAAATTACCGATCTTAGTGATCTTATTCAAATGTGCCAAATTAGCGAGTTGTTGGCTTGGTTGTTGAGACAGTTGTCAAGACGTACACTTGTGACGAGGAGGTTGAATGTCCGGCAAGGCAGTATTAATTAATTATATTGTACATGACGACGACACAAGTCTATATTAACATCATAAATCAATAGAATGCAAGAATGTAATGTCAGTCATTGACGCACAGTTCGCAAACTTCCGTCAGTACGTACCTGCTGCCGTTCCTACACTGATTGTCGATCTGCAAGTTTGCGAACTTCCGCAATTGTCCGTTGTTTCTATTGATACCACTAACGATATCTCCAGAATCAGTTGATTGTCGATCCAACAGACTGTGCAATGTGGGCGCTTCTGACATTTTGCGAACTTAGGCAAACTTAGGCAAACTATGCAATTGGGCCGCTGTTCCGCACTCCGCATGGTGGTTAGGTCCCGCGGCTGTTTTCCTGGTGAGATAGGTTCCACGGATGCATAACAAAGGGCTGACTGATAGAAAAAGTGTCTAATGTCAGTCATTGACGCGCAGTTCGTAAACTTCCATCAGTACGTACCTGCTGCCGTTCTGCCAGTTTGCGAATTTCCGCAATCGTCCGTCGCTTCTATTGATACCACTAAAGATACCTCCAGAATCAGTTGATTGTCGATCCAACAGACTGTGCAATGTGGGCGCTTCTGACATTTTGCGAACTTAGGCGAACTTAGGCGAACTTTGCAATTGGGCCGCTGTTCCGCACTCCGCATGGTGGTTAGGTCCCGCGGCTGTTTTCCTGGTGAGATAGGTTCCACGGATGCATAACAAAGGGCTGACTGACAGAAAAAATGTCTAATGTTCAGTCATTGACGCGCAGTTCGTAAACTTCCGTCAGTACGTACCTGCTGCCGTTCCTACACTGATTGTCGATCTGCCAGTTTGCGAATTTCCGCAATCGTCCGTCGCTTCTATTGATACCACTAAAGATATCTCCAGAATCAGTTGATTGTCGATCCAACAGATTGTGCAATGTGGGCGCTTCTGACATTTTGCGAACTTAGACGAACTTAGGCGAACTTTGCAATTGGGCCGCTGTTCCGCACTCCGCATGGTGGTTAGGTCCCGCGGCTGTGTTCCTGGTGAGATAGGTTCCACGGATGCATAACAAAGGGCTGACTGACAGAAAAAGTGTCTTTGCCTAGGTCAGAAACAAAGGGAATTTTTTTGAATCTCAGTTGAAGGAAGTGATAAGTACATACATTTGATTCCTAAGTTTGCGAACTGGCGCTTCTCAAGGCCGTGTCATGATCCGCGTTGCCCACAGTTCGCGAACTGTTGCATGAAATGCAAGCGGGTATCAAAAGCCGGCGCCGTTTGGACAATGTCGCGCTAAGATCCCTGGCTTGGCGGTTTTTCTTGGAACATGATGGGAGTCGCGCATTCGCAAAGTTACGCGTGAGCCGCCAGCTGGGGATTTATTAGGAATGGGTTCTGTTCCTGTCCATCTCAGATGGAGTCCACTCACACGGTGTGTTGCATGGCAATACGCGGGAAGAGTATGCTGTCGTGGGAGACGCGGAAGAAATAGAGCGCGGTCGCGTATATTGATGTACTGTGGTAAGTGCTGACTTCTCATATTAAGATGCGACGCGACGCGCCGAAGTGGCAAATTTCTTACGCTGGCTTCTTTCAGACGCTTACTCCGCGAGAAGGAAAATATCCCCCCGCCCTGGATCTTCTTGATGTCTGACATCGTCGAGACGCCAGGGGTTCACGGTGGCGCCATCCGTAAGTCGCTATGAACTTCAGTAATGGCACAAGTTGACTACCTTCATTGCAGATGCACGAACCCGCGCAGCGCGCGAATCCCTCTTGAGCCATGGGAGTGGGTACGCCGCTATACGCGAGGAGATATGAACCATCCGCCGCGAGGAACTGCGTCACTCGCGTTTGGCCAGACGCCTTCCCTCCGGCATTTCTGTGTTGGGGTGGCGGGCACCACGCACCAAGGCCCTCGTACGCGCCGACTTGTGGGTTGGCGGGGAAGGCCCGCCCGAGCAACAGACAGAACAGGAACACCACAAATGTGGTATCTGTACTTTGGTCAAGTCTCACCCGGTATCGTAAGTCTGAAGCGTGCTTGTATTGTGTCGGAACTAATTTGTTGTTGCAAAGATATCTTTGTGGTCATAGTCACTGCTATGTTTGTATCAGGCTTAGTCTGGAAGACGAATGGACCTGCCCGGAATGTATTGCTCCCATGTATATCCCGCCATTCCGCCACTGGGGAGAGGAAGCAAGTATTGCGCACGCCTACCCGGAGTGGAAGGATGAAAGCATTGTGAATTACAGTTGGGATGGGTTGATATTCCCAAGGGCGCCCACGGTTCTGGTTCCTGCTACTCCGTAGACATCCAGTTAGCGTCTTGCTGTAGTCGTTTACGGTACCAATAACGAGGGATCAATCGGTCCGGGGTTCCGGCCACAGCATGTCCGTTCTCTTCCTGCCACTCGCTCCCGTTTACAGGTCGCGACTGCTTTCCTTTCGCCCTAATTCACCTGTACATTTTACCATTACCCACACTGGGACTTCCTGATGGAGCATTCTGTGTGTATATCTACCTGAGTCTTGAGCAAATTTGGCTTCGACCGTGATTGCACTTGACCCTCTTGGTTTCCTTCCGCCGATGAGCCGTCGAGGACGCCTCCGTTCGAAGAACGTCGTCGACTTTGAAGAGGGCGACGACGACCTTACGCTCACAGCTGACCGCGGAATTTATTTCTCATCTGATGGACAGCGGCGTGAGGAAGAGCTACTCAATTTATCGCACAAGAAGAGGCGCCTAATTCCCGCGTCTTTGGAGGATCAGCTGGCGCAATGGATTCCCGTTCCCGAGGACAACTTCACCGAGGAGGAAGCGCGCGCTCCCCTGGCGCCCAGTACATTGCAGGAGACCGCACAACTCCTTGGTAAACGCAAGGAGTATGTGAGCACGGCAAGTTTTTCTAATTTGGTTTTTTCTAATAGGCTGATCGATGCTTTAGAAAGACCCAATGTCACAGTGGAGACCACTTAAGGGGGACTTTCTGGATGAAATGTTGCGGCACGAAGCGCTGGGCGACGATCATGGCGGACCTCGCTGCACCTATTGCGAGGCGCCGTACATTCCGGCCCACGACACCACGCGACTGTTCAAGTGCTACGACTGCGGCCAATTCCTACAGTGCGACGACTGCTGTCTGTTGCACCACAAACGGACACCACTGCATGTCATTGAGGTAAGTTGATCATCCGGCGACAGCGCAACAGTTTTATCAAATCTAATTTACAGGAATGGAACGGACAATTCTGGGTCTCATGTACACTGGTGCAGATAGGTCTGGTTTACCAGCTGGGGCACGGTGGTTTCCCGTGCCCTTTCCCCGACAGCACCGTGCGCAAGCTGGTCGTCATGGAGGCGCCGATTATCCACGAGATCCGCGTCTCGTACTGCAAGTGCGCCAAGTCTGACGACGCTGACAACTTGCAACAGCTGTTGAGGAATGCATGGTATCCTGCGACGGTGACGGATCCGGGGACCTGTGCTACCTTCAGGAGTCTGGAGTCTTACCGCCTGTACAACGTCCTTGGGAACATGAATGTGCGGGACTACATCACCTCGCTTGAGCGCATGACCGATCCAAGCGCGACGTCGGGGATGACGTGGTTGCCGGTACGATACCGATCAGATATCCTGTCGATGAAACTGACGACACGCAGGAACGCTACAAGCAATTCCAACGAATGGCACGACAATGGGCCTTTTTGAAGCGCTTGAAGCGAGCCGGTCGAGGACATGACCCACTTGGTGTCGACAGCACCGCGTTGGGGGAATGTGCAGTGCGGTGTTGGGCTTGTCCTCAAGAGGGACGCAACCTCCCGGACGGATGGGAAGACGTCGATCCGAAATATCAGTGAGTCCTCGGTCCGATTACTTGGGCGTATCAGAGTTTTAAAGATGCAAGATTTCTATACATGCTTATCCTTGCTGTGGACGCGAATTTTCGACTTAAAAACCGCATTCGTACCAACGAGATTGATGACCCGTCGTTGGGCCCAGGTTGGGGATACTGGGTGGAGCCGACCAAGTACAAGCGGCACCTCAAAAATATATATAAACGAGAAGGAGGTACAGTCGTTGTTTGCGGCGGCATTTCGAAAGGCTGATTTGTAACAGATAAGCACATGCATCGCCTTTGCAGCTCTCCTTCAGAAGGATACTCGACTCACAACAGGCCTGCGCGTTTCGGGGGTGGGAGGGTGTGTGTGCGCCAGGCATGAATGCATGCGCCCGAACGGGCTCAGAGACCTGCAGAAGGGCGAAAGGTGCGTCTCCAGTTTTAAAAAAAAAATCCTTGTCGCTATACATTTATGCCGTTGGTCCAGATATGCGAACATGGATTTCATCGTGATGTCGGCCTTGGCGGGTTTCTCCCTCTTGTGGTTGACCATCTCTTACCACTAGGTACAGTAGTGGCTTTTAAAAAAACCAGGCATGGGCCCAACCGGCTTTTTGTAAAAGCTCCATGCTAGTTATCAAGGGCCCTCATAGGGGAGGGAAAAAGGGATGTCCGTGGCGGGGATTGAACCAAAAACCTTTCCATGATGGCCATCATTCTGGCCATAGTATTAACCACTACACTATCATAGTTATAACAGCTCACCAGCCACATTAATCTATAGTCCATATGGAAATTCAGAATAAGCCTTGCACCACCCCTGTAGGGCCCGCATAGGGCCTGGTTAGTGGTTAGGGTGGTTAGGGTTCGGGTTAGGGGTTAGAGTTAGGGGTTAGTGCCTTGGCTTCCAGGTATATTTACTTTTTTGGTTAGAAGGTTAGGGTTGGTTAGGGTTGGTTAGGCTGGTTAGGGTTAGTAAACACTATAGAACACATTATAAACAATGACAAACAATTTTTGAAGACCTAGGGCAGCTTGCCTGCCCTAGGTCTGGGTATTAGCAGTCCCAGGTAGGGTAAGCCTAGGCTTACCCTAGCTGGGGTAGCTTCCTGGGCCAATATCACTTGCTTGGTGTAGTGGTAACAATGCTCGACACTAAAAGTATCTAAAGGTCAGCCGATCGATTCCCATTTTGGGCATTTTTTTTTTGCATTTTCTCATGCAAGTTAGCATGGGGCTTTTAAAAAAACATCCTTGCTAACTAGCATGGAGCTTTTACAAAAAGCCGGATGGCCCATAGCATGGTTCTTTTAAAAGTACTTACTGTACCAGCTGCTCTTACGATATTGCTTGTCAATGGAAACTCCACGTCGCGGAGCGCGTGCCAAACCTGCCGCAGGAGCTGCGTCTGCCTCTGGACAAGATCAAAGTTCAATACGCTCTACCAGTGTGGCACGCGGGGTCGCACAACGAGGACTGTCAAGACGAGAATAGCCTTAGCCTCAAGGTTGGCGTGGGGAAGACGGATGGCGAAGGGGTGGAACGGACTTGGTCTGTGCTCAATCTGGCGGCATTCTCTACGAAGGATTCTGGTCGTGGGGTGCGCGCAGATTCGCTGGAGGGGAAAATCGATAACCACAACTATCTCAAAAATGTGGGGCAAGGTACGTACTCGCTGCGCCGTCCGCTTTTAGCATACTAACGTCGAGCATTATAGGAGACGCTCTGCGGCGCAAGCTCTTGATCGCCATTGCGGAGCGCGATAAACAGATCGTGGCCTTCCAACTGGTCAACAGCACAGTGGAGAAGGAGGTGAAGATCGAGTGGCGCCGCTTGATAAAGAATTGGCATGCAGACCCTTCCCAGCCGAACCCGTACACGCTGTCGCGCAGAGGTGAGTATTTCTCCGAGTGTGCACCACAGGAATACTGAATGTGTTCACGCTATAGACTGCCCCACTGAGACGCAGGTCCGTTTGGAAGTCCGCAAGGACGAGGACGCACTCACCGCAGGGGGGAAGGCGCCGTTACACGGCCGTAGCGCCACTGCGTTTCTGGTTGCCGGCATTCAGATTGAGGACGCACAGTACGTGATTATAATATATATTCGGTAAGTCTGGGAGCTAATGTATTACAGGCGACGTATAATAGCGGAACTCAAAGGAACTGCGCTCGTGGCCGCGGACCACGAGAACAGGATCCAGGAGTGGCGTCATGCACTCCTCGTCAAGATCGGAAAATTCCGTGGTCTACAGAAGATTTACATGCCTGGAGCGGCGCTCGCGCTGGACGAACTCGAGGGCAAGTGGGACACGGAAGCGCCCGCGCCGGCGGCGGAGAAAGTAAAGTTGTTTATGCCTAATGAGATGACTCCGCAGAGCGCTAACGACACCTTGCGCGGCTGTGTCCCGGGCCTCGTCGAAATGGAGGTGAAGTTGCGCGTCGCCCAATGCAACAATTCGCTTTCCTCGCTACATGCGCGCCTTCATGCCAAGCGCCACCTCATCCACTTCCGCAACTCCAATGTCACGGGCCAAATCCAGAGCACCAAGGCCCGCACACTCATCGATCAGGTGGGGGAACGGGTCGAATCGTACGCCAATCGCTACCGCCAGGGCCATAAGGCCTTGGAAGCTCTGAAGGGGAGCGAAGCCTATCCCCACCTGCGACAGCTGAGGCCCGACGACGTCCAGCTTGACGGCGACGCTGGGGAGAGTGACGCAGCAGCTCGGAAGAAATTGGCGATGATTAGTGCAGGTCGGGGAGCGCGCGCGCCGCGCAACGCGCCGGGGATGTCGAAGCGAGTTATGTCATGGATCTGGACGGTGCGGGGCGCATTGGACGAGGCGGCGCTGCATGATTGTAAGTGCGCCATCTTGTAGCTTGACGACAGCAATTGATGCCCCATCAGCGATACGTGTTGAATGGTCTCGGGCGTTGGCAAGGAAAACGAGGTGGTGTGAGGAGGTCATGCTTTTGAGGGAGGAGATGCGGAGGGTATTGTGCTATCTCGCATGGCAGGCACAATGGTGGCGGGACCGGGTTGACCTGAGAGACGACGTGACAAGTGAGTTGGCAGCGGGGTTGCGGGGTTACGCGTTGAAGCAAGCGGCTTGGCACGAGAGGCTGGCCGAGTTCTTCCGCAAGAAGTGGGATGTGCCGGCGGTGACCGTAGCACAGCATCTGTTGGCGGAGGAGGGTTTAGATCACTTGTTTTCGCTCGAATAGATCAGTTGTGTCGGCTAGCATCAAAAGTCCGAATGCAGACAATATTTTTCGCATTTGATGCGGGGACACACACATAATTGATTGGGATCAAAGAAAATATTGCACGGCAAAGTCCGGGGACCCCCAGTATGCCTAATATAGGGCATGGCTTCCCTAGAAGTAGGTGGATATAGACTTAAGGCCATGGCCGTAGCCATCTATAGCTGGAGTCGTGGCTTTAGAAAAGATTTCCGATGGCTACGTTCAAGCCGTGAGCCTAAATCCTAGAGCCATGGGTGGCTAAACAGCGAGTAACCCGACAAGAACCCCAACCAAGATAAACCCAATAGACACTAGTAGCTTGTGTGTTCCCTGAGCAGTAGGACCAACCGTATAGTGTCCTCCCTAGGAGACCATATATCGTAGGTCGGGATGCGAGGCAGAACCCGGAATGAGTCAAAGAGGATATGATATCCACTCAGGTATAAAACCCAGGGTGTGGATGCAACCTGCAATATGATGGATAGGAAGCGGGGCAGGGTGGAGACAATGCCTATGTCAAGCCAAGGTAGAAGCCTGAGATTAGACGAGATAGAATCTACTGTACATGGAGATTCTACCGAGCTTATATAGGCTTCAAATAAATTAAAGGTGATCACGGTCTGTCGCGATCAGTTCTTGTACCACAGCATCAAGGAGTGTTAATGCTGATACTCCTGTACTCCTCTGTGTCTGTCTCCATAGTATCGGAGGACTAGGGGACCCAATGTTCCGCTTTCCTAGTCCTTAACATTGTTGTCTCCAGTGGTTCAAACTGATCAGGTCAGTTGTTGAACCCTGATCGGTTTGCAACCATTCATGCACTTTGTGTGCAACTCTGTGTCAGCCGTTGATTGATGTGCTCTGAACCTATCAAGAAAACACCAACCAAAACCAAACCTCAACACAGAAGTGCATTGGAACAGACAGGAAGTGCTCGAGAAGTGCACAGACAAGTATCAGACCCTGGTACAGGGCCTTATAAAAGGTTGCAGGGAATGGAATAGACCTTGGAGATGAGGAGATAGTGTTGAGTCGTCTGTAGAAGTCCTTGGAACAAAGTCCAAGTACTTGAGCCTTGTACTGAGTGGACCGGAATGGAGCTGGAACAGACAGGAAAGCTAGTAGAATGCAACAAGAGTGTTGATGCGAATGGAACCCTTGCTGTGCAAGTGTTCAGGCTAGATCTGAGTGAACGAGGGTAGACCCAAACAAACAGGAAGCACAGAGCGCAGTGATGTAAAGCTTCACAGCTATGAGAAAAAACAAGAACAAGTTGCTGGGGTTCTCCAAAACAAGGTGGATACCGATTCCAAGTGTAGACAGTAACAGACAGTAATGGGTTCTGATCCCAAGCACTTCAGATGATAGTGGATTCCGTTCCCAAGCTCCTTAACAGTAGTGGGTTCTGTTCCCGAGCTCTTTACACAAAAAACCCAAACAACCAAGTGCAGACTCAGGACAATCCCAACAGTTCCAGTCACTTTCAGACTATTCCAGTTGAACAGCAAGTCTGTTTCCAAAGATTCCGAACACACAAAATAAAGATTCCAAGCCAAGATGAATTCTAAGAGACACCTTGTTTGAACTCCCCAGTTTCTGCCCAATTCGCAAGTGTTTCCGCCTACTAGCTGTGGGTGATTCTATGAAGTTGCCCAAGATGCCCCTGCTACTAAATACAAAGACCTGAAACACATGGAAACATCCGAGAATAAGTAGATATGAGTAAAATAGTCTGTTTATCTGTCCGACTTCTGTGTATCTGTTGTAGAATTGGGTATCTGAGTCCTTCCATTGGCTGCCCATGTCGAGCATGCCATCCTGATGGGATCCTGCACACATGTGTGATTGGTTAGACTGTGCCCAAGCCATGTCCCTTTGCTCATCCTCCACCTCGTGACTCTGGACACTTTCCACACCCAGCTATCCCCAGTCGTGTTTCTCTTCCCTTTGTTCCCACCCTTTGAGGCCTGTAATTGTGACAGCAGCGAAAGAACTGGGGCACTGTGCGTGCGTGCTCCGAGCCGTGCTGACTTCCAGATCCGAGTTTACCTGCTGTACAGCAGCTGCGCGTCGCATTGGAAGGAGGACCGCATTTGGAAGACTGAAGACACTTGGATGGGATTCAGAAGAAGGCGCTGAAACACCGTAACAAGAGCGCACGGCATCTAGTACTATTTTGTGATTTCCTAGGACCAGTATTTATACAACGGGAAAGCACTAGCACTTCTGATGTGTTATTACTAGCACTCAGGACTCTAGCTAGGTGATATAAAGGAGAACTGGAGTGAGCCCAAGCTGCCGGTTGTAGCATCAGATACGACTAGTGTGACGCGCTAGTACGATCTGGAGGCACAAACCACGGGGAAATAACCATAAGCCTACACAGTCAAGGTGCTAGCACCTAGGAAGCGAGACACAAGAGAGTGGAACTGCGAGTACGCTAGCAGGGGGTGTGAGCGGCGAGTCTGAGATCTGAAGAGTAATAAACTATGTGCTAGCAGCCTTCTAACAAGGGTGCTAGTATGTGGTGACCCAATAGTGATCAACCCGAGACCTGAAACACAGATGCGAGCATGTGACTGTCACGATGCGGTCGCGAGTCACAAACAGAGACAAGTAGAACAGTAGAGGAATAGCTAGCAGGCTATTGGTGCAGATACGCAGGTCACCACAAATGCAGTAACAGTTAAATGGACTGCTAGCCGGTGCTCTGACCTGTGCTAGATGACTCCAGGCAGCGGATTCAACTCCGTTTCGTCAGGATAGAGGTTCCGGCAGCAGACGGCAGGCTGAGGAATCACTCACGATACCCATAAATGGACGCTAGCGGATCAGTGTGGCTGTTCTGCTTAGCATAGACCCATCATAAAACCAAACGGCAGTTGTTTCATTGGCTGTTGTATACATCACATCATTTTCACTCATTTATATTATTCATTCTGTTTATCACATGTATCATCGACCTCAGTAGTATAAAGGGGGCACAGAGCAGGCTAGGACCTCAGATTATTACACCCCGACTTTGTACAAAGTTGGTGCAGGTGGTCTCAGGTTGCTAGTGAAGATTGTAACACACTTCACAAGTAGTAGCTTTATTGGAATCAATACTGTTGACTCTGGACACATTGAGATCTTAAGTTGAGGTTCTAAGTTGTTGACTTGAGGAGTCTTCACATATAAAACCAAGGGTGTTCTCTTCGAGAACCAGCTAGCAGTTGCGCTAACAGCTTTGCCTTCACCCTGATATTGTTATAGTGTGTTGGATCGCCTGCTAGGTGATTGTGTGTTGACTTGAGCCCACTAAGAAGAAGACGGACTAGGTGCCCCCACCTCTAGACCGACTGTAACTTGTCAGTTACTTTGCCTTCACCCCAATATTGACGGAGGTGCTGTCGTAGTGTGTTGGGTCGCTAGCTGGACACTTATAGTGTCTATTGCCAATACAAAGTGGAAATGTTCCTGTTCTTGGTTAAGGAATAGGTCAGCGGCTTAAGAACTGCCTTGTCGCTTGAGGATTGAAGTCCCTTGTTGTTAGCCTCAATAGTCTTTGAGTACCCCATTGTGAGGATTTTCACAAACCTACATACTCTGCCCTGGTGCCCTCGATCTAGCGATCCAGTCACCTTGTATCCAACCCATAAACCCCAGACCATCCCAGGTGCTAGTGGTATTGTTGTTGGCAGCTGCGTAGTGCTAGTGTGTTGTTGAACGGCTTTGTTGAAGTCTAGCAGTCAAATTGTGTTTGTTCCAAACCCATTGGTCGCATACTACCACCCAGACCCGAACTCACAAAGAGAAGCACTTACATCTTTGGAGGAATAGATTGTTGTAGTGGTGGTTTTGTGGTTGTTTTGTGCAAGCCCGAATCTAAGCTATTTCTAGTTGTATATCAAGTGCACCGTTTCAGCGTGTACGGGGATGGGTGCACGCTACACACAGGTAACAGTGTATGTCCGCCCTCACTTGCTTGCTTACATGCATGCTCTGCTCCAGCGTGCCCAACTGCCACCGCAACATGTGTGGTGCCCCATCACCCGCAAAGTCTATGCCAACGCCTCGCGTGCGACAACTGTACCTGCATACATCCATTGTCTACACTTCTGCACCTTCGCGTCTAACCATTGACCCAGTGTGCCCCGCAGCGTCCAGCCTTCCTCGCATTGTGATAAGGACTGCGGTGTCGGTATCGAAAGGTATGTGATTCGAATTGGACTACATTCGTCCTCTAGAGGGGAAAGTACAGTTGAATGATAGAGCAGAAAGTCGGTGCGTGAATCAGCCTTGTGTGAGCGGTGTGTGTGTGTGTGTGTGTGTGTGTGTGTGTGTGTGTGTGAATAGTTGTTTGTGGAGACCATTCGTCTCCTGGGTGTGGACAAGTGTGGGGGACCTGATGTTAGCGAAAACGATAGAGAGTGTGTGAATTACTAGCCCTGGTTCCCTGTACGAGTGTACTGGAACCCTGAATGCATTGCCCTGTCTGCCTTCCTTGGTGCGCTCTTCCCCTTAGAACCAGCACTGGAGATGCGATGAGTGTCGCACAGACGATGACACCGACGTCGTTCGGTCGATGGCGAGACAATCAGTCTCGTTGGCTACGGATGGCAATTTGAATGTGGTGGCTTCTCCCCAGGCCTGTTTTCTACAGAGCGATGCTTGCGAGAACAGTGATCCTAATTGAGGAAGTCTGGAATTGTGACACCGGGTCCGGTGAGGAGGGACCCTGATGATGGAGGTGTGGGAGGTGAGACACCGATGAACAAGTGAATGTAAGAAGCGTGGCCTGTCTCCAGTTTGTGGGGTGAGGAGAAGGGTGCACAAGAGGTACGAGGTCGGGGAAGGCTGGGAGTACCCCTTTAGATTTGAGTGAGAGTGGTACAGTAAATGGGGGAACACCCCGAAAGCTACTTCTGCAGGCCGGAAGGTACTGACTACTCCTACTAAATGTGCTCCCTTTTATACCTCCTCGATGACTTCCCACATTCCCAGAGGTGCCATGTGGGTCGCAGGTGTTTCCAGGGGGCAGGGAACATCATGAGGCATTTCAGGGTGCATATACGGCAGGAAACTCGGCGCCTCTGCTGAGGAGACCGATCATCTTTGGGTGCGTGCGAGTGTGATGGATATCTCTGTTTCATGACTCAACGACCGTATGTTCTATTTTATTTCCAATTCCTTTTCATTTCATATTCTATCCACTGTGTGGATGCTCATTTCCTTCCTACCTACTAATTTACAACCCTTGTTTCATCATATTTCAAACACTCTTGTTTCACTTCTTATTTCACTTCGCCTTAGCTACCATTGAGTATATAAACCGCTGGTACTGGATAATATAACTCACTTTTCACCCACACAATTACTCTGCTCTAACGCGCCCTCCGCAATCGCTTAATTGCCTTGCTTCGTCTATCGGACATTGGTAAACGTTTCGCACTTACCTCTGTCTAGGACATCCTTCAATTGAGTATTGCCAAAGCTGCGAGCTGGCTATACTTGATTGTTCACGCGTTATCAAGGAACTTGTGCACGGGGTTCAGTGAACCACAAAAACTACACGATCCGTTACAGCGAGGCACAGCAAGGCCGAACGACCTTGGAATATGTTTGGAGCTCCAGGCACGGCCTAGTGGTCGCATCGGTAGGTGCTGGAACATTCAGGAAGGAGGAGAGACTGACTGTCTCCCTCGGCTAGTCGATGCGTCGTGTGAAGTGGGGGACGGGCTGTGTCGGGATATCCTCTGCCTCGTCCGATGGGTCGGCGTCAGGCATGGGGTAGGTCTGCCCAGTGCGATAGATCGTCTGGGAATGGAAAAGAGGGGAAGTCATCCACGTGTCGCGCCACGGGAGAGGACCAGTCGTATCCTGTTGCTGGACACCGAGCAGTGACGAATGCAATCTGTATGGTATGGGGAGCGCTGGTCTCGTTCATTGGAGTATGCAGAGGGTCGCATCGTAGGAAGGCGTCGAGAGTCCCGGATCATGGGGTACGGGTCGTATCCTGGTGACAATGGTGCAGGAGCGAGCTCTAATGGCTGGGGAGACAATGCGGATGGTGGGGAGAGCATTGGTCTCGCTCAGAAGCTGCTTCCAGTAACAGAGAATCCCGTTTGGGAAGATCCGTCGCATATGTCTGAGCTCGTCCCGTTAGTCGTGCAGATGGTTCGCAGGGGCCATGAGGCGACGAGCAGTGCGTAGCACGCTCAGAGACCTCACAGCGTCGAGATTCCACCACGTGCCGCTTTTCGACTACAGCATCTGTGAGGTGGGATCAAGGGAATGGAAAGGAACGCACCAGTGCACCTGCATGTACATATGTGCCGTGAATAAACCCCCGCCCAGTCCACACCGTCCCTCCACTGTCTACATCCACAAGAAAAAAAAAGAAGCAAAAAGATCACGGGGAAAGAGGTAGAACACGAGAAGAGAGCTACTGACAAGAGAAGGAGCAACAAGGACCACAGGCCAAATCATCAGCACATTCCTTCCTGCAAAAAAATAATAATGGCGATAAAAGAAAATTCGAAAAAAAATGATCGTGGCAAGCCACAGGCACATCCCGACAACGACGAATAGCTCCAGGACAACGGGAGCAGCCAAGATTACCCCAGAGTCACGCAAGAGTCAAGAGTCACACAGGTGGTGCATGAAGATCAGTAGTACATAATTTTTTTTTGGAAAGCACACTATATTCATATCGCTCGAGGGCGGAATTTTCAATCCTGGTGAGGACAGTGCCGCGATTCCCATGTTAAGGATCGAACTGAAGCCGGACTGAAAGAACACTAAACTGATACAGGAGATCCAAATAAGAAGTATTTGTTTTTTAAAAAAGTGCTGTTTCCTTGCTCATGCAGCCCCAGTCGCCTTCTCCTCCGCAAGCCGTCCCTCGAGCTCCTCTAACTCCTTCCTCATAACCACAAGGTCTTCTCGCATCTGACCCACCGAGATATATGTACCCTTCGGGGCGAATAGGTGCAAATGTACTTCGGGTGCATTGCGTTCCTGTTCACTCCCGACCTTTAAACACCTAGGGTCGCTCGCCAATACATCCTCTAAAACTTGGTAAAGATCCAGAGGCATATCCGTGGCGATGCTTGTGCGCTCCAGGGCAGTAGCTGTGTCCGGTCTCTTGTGCTGTTGGATGTTTCTTAACTCGCGACCCTCCTCCAATGCGTTCCCCAGAAGTTTGACGAGCTCCTGTTCCTTCATCGAGAGAACCTTGAGGGCGGCGGTGTGCCCGCGCTTGAGCGCATTGTTTTGGGCCAATTTGTGCAGTGATATCGATGCTAGAGGGGGCGGGAGGCGGACGAGTGAGTTGCACAGGCGGTGGTGGTCAGGATAACAGAGCGCAGATAGGAGACTTCCATTTCGGGCGCTCATCCTTCCACCGCCCAAAAAGGCAACTCTCAATTGATTCTGTAGTCTTATTGCTCGATGAATGTAAGTGTATGGAGGGATGGATGTACATTGTGATGTGGTGGTGGTAAGTAAGTAAATTAGCAACACGAGCACGAGACGGGAGGCGGAGCAAGTACAGAATGGTAGACGGTGTCGATGGAGATGTAGACGGAGAAGTGAGGTAGAAATCTACATGGCAGGAAAGGAAGTTGGGGGAGGGCGTCTAGAATCCGCGCCTCTACGCAACATACGCAAACGTATCCTTCGATCCATCCACGCGCTCAATTTACTCCTTCTCCAGCAGCGTCTCGATCGCCTTCTTGATGTCGGGGATCTTGGGCGTGAAGCGCTGCAAGATCTGCGAGACGACCTCCGGATGAGCGCTTGGTTCTTCATCGTCTTGCCCGCTTTCACGATTCTTGGACAAGTGTCAGCGCCAAGTCGCATCGTCTTGAGATGGGGAACGGAATACACACCTAACAATCATCACCTGAATCACATCCTTCCGATCCTCATCGACGACCTTGAGCACACCGCTCGACTCGGCCTTCACATCCGCCTTAATCGGCAGATTCGGATTCACCCGGATTTTCTTGCTTTTGAAACCTGTGTGCGGTGGGTCATGCATCAGCGACCGTATTCACATCTCAAGACGGAAGGAAAGACGAGTCGCCACTCACCCGGATTCAGATCATACTGATCCTTCTCCTCATTGATCAGCACCTTCGCCTTGACCAGCAGCGCCAATACCTGCCCCAGAATCTCCGGCGAGAAAGTGGTCGCCCTCTGCAGCTCCGTCAGCGAAAGCGTGTCGTTGCCGTTGTATTGGAGGAGGACTGCCGCCTGGAAGAGAACGCGTTGTTAGTGAGCGGCACGAATACAATAGCAGAAGACGGAAAGAAATGAGGCACATACCTGATCCGCCGGCGTCATTAGTATGTACTTCTGGTTCGTGTAGTTTGTCCGCAGCTCGTTCTTAGAGTAGTTGTGCAGCCAGGTGAGCTTGCAGCCGGAGTGCTGTGGGTGTGTGGGTTAGCGATCGGACGGGGACGGTGACACAGAAGGGACGGGAGGAGGGGGAGGACGGAGAGGACGAAGACGAGCGGAACGAGGGCGGAAGGCGACGAGCGAAAGGGGAGTGAAAGAGGAGATCGAGGGGAGAGGGAGGGGAGGAAGGGGAGGAAAGGAAGGGAGGGGCGACTCGAAGTCGTGGGGAGGACGAGGAGGGAGGAGAGACGAGGGACAAGCGGGACGAGGCAAGGGGGGAGGAACAACGGGGACGACGGGAGAAGAAAGAGGGAGGACAGGCAGCAGCGGGTCGAATCAAGGACGACGCGACGAAAAGGGAGGGGACGAAGAGCTCAAAAAACCTCGCACACACCTTCGTCTGATAATACCTCGTACCTCTCAACCGTCGGCAACAGCTCCGGCGGCAGCAAAAAGCTGCGTGTCGGCGGCGCGAGCGACCAAAAGTTCGTCCCAAGCGCCATGATGCTGAACGCAATATCCATGTCGTCGTGGTTCTGCGCCATGCGCTCCTTGAACGAGTCAGTCAGGTCCTTGAAGAGGGACATGTCTATGGGTGCGTCAGCGCTCGTCCTCAAAAACGAAAGGGAAGCGAGGAAAGGAAAGCGGAGAAATGCACCCGTAAACATCATTTACAGCTTATTCGTATACTCAAACCCACATGCCTCCTTGAGCTTGCTGATCATGCTCGCCTCCGCCTCGCCCGACGCGCTCACGCCGTGGATGAGCCGCTTCAACAGCGGTGTAGAACGTCTGGAAGACGTCCTTGTCTTCGAGGTATTTTAAGAGGACCATCTGAGGTGGGGTGAGCGTCGTGGGATTGAGGGGAGAGTCAAAGGGTGCGAAAGGAAAGAGAAGGGAAGGGGAAGAGGATGGGAGGAAGCGGGTGGGAAGGAGGGGAGAGCGTGCAGGTGGGGATCAAGAGAAGTGGGCAGGAATGGATAGAGGAGATGGAGACGAGGTGTGGAAGGGAACGAGTCGAGTCGTGTCGAAATAAGATGAGATGGGGAGGCGCAAGCGTCTGTCTATAAGGCGATGAAAATGCGATTAATGAATACATGGTGGGCAGTGTACTTACGAAAAAGGATTCTGAATGAAATTCTACCCGATTCTCTAACCGGAAAGAAAGCAGTTTGACGTGGAACTGGATGCCAAGGGGAAGGAACGACCGCACCGCGGACGGGACGCCACCGAGGGATTGCAGCACACGCCGGTGCCTCCTTTCGATAACTCGCTGAGTTTCTCCCGTGGCTCACCACCTTCTCCAACGGCTCCCACTCACTCTCCTTCCGTGCATGCCTCCCTCGCCCTCCATCCACCCACCTCCCCCGCCAGCCACTTTGCACAGAAGGGATACGCGACGAAGTCGGGACTCAAGAGGAAGGGAGGCGTAACGCGGTGCCGAAAAGGAAAAGAAAAAGAAGAGCGCCGAATAACGAGAGGCACATCATAGCGCGGCATTCCGATCGCGATATCCAGCATCCAGCATCCATGATCAGGACGCGGGAAATGCTATCCCAACGCAACGCTGTGCCCAGCACATCCCCCTCCTCCTTCACGAAGAACCCCCCATCCCTCTTCGTATCCCTGCGCAAAAGAAGAAGAAAAGAAGACAAAAACGTCCCCGGGTATCCCAATATCCTCATCTCCTCGACTCGGGGAAGGTCTATGGCCTTATGAGTCTCCGCGAACGACGCATCCACTCCGTCCGCTTCTCATCCTCATCGCGCAGGGCGAAAGAGATGCGATGGCAATAGCACCAAGATGGCCTCTCCGCCGGTGCGCTCCCCGCGTGTGTCATGTCTGCCGCGCCCAGCTGGCAGCAGACGTGGGTTTAGACTCCCTCGGCAGGCGTATGCACACCGCAGCAGCGGGCCGCCGACGTCTTCAGACGCGAGGCACAAGGACTAGCGGACATATGTCTCGAAGGCCTCCCGCCCACGACAACCCCGTCGCCCGTAAGGAGGTAGAGGTAGGAGCGGGAGCAGGACATCCAGCGCGCGCCAGGAGCGGTCGGCTTTTTACGGGTGAGAGCGCAGAAACATCGGCTATCCAGTCGAAAAGAAGCCAGAGGAAGAAAAAGACCGCAGTTTGGAGCGCGCGCGCCGTGCCTCATCCGGGTCTACTGTACTCCATTGCGCTGCACAGTGACTAGTACTGAAGTTCGCCGAGTCTTGAGTAAGGAACGTAAGGAAGAGGAAAGGGAGAGTGCGTACCGCGTCTCGTCAAGGCTGGCCGGGCGCGCAGATAAGGAGGACAGTAAGCACCACCAGCAGCAGTGACGCCAGACAGCCAGCTCGACCCCATCCGCTCCGAGTCGAGGCATGCCGCATACGGTCGCCTGCGCAGCGCGCAAAGCCACACTGGCTTGCCCGGCGGCACAGTTGCACGAGCGAGTCGTCTATACATCCATCCGGCAGGAATCAATGCAGACGTAGGTGTGGGCTCGCGGCCGAGTCAGTAGATCCCAGATAAAGCCACCCGAGCAACGTAGTAGCGCTATCTTCCAGTTCATCCTTCCAGCCCAGTAAACAAAACCTTCCATTCAAGCACCAGTCCAGTCAGAGGAGCTGTTGAACCAAAAGCTGTATTCCCAATTCGTGTCGGTCATCGTTCGAGCTCGTGTCGGTCGATGTCGTCGGGAAAAGCAGCGCACTGATGCCATCAACCTACGCGATCTGGCATCTGCAAACGACCCTCTAATTTAGTCTCGGAGTCTAATCGTATTCGAACTATTCCAGACAAACGTTTTCCGAGTCCTTAGCCTTAGTCTCGGTGCACAGCCTCTCCCGACATCCCAATTTGGGAGCCCTGTCGTGAGAGTCTGGACGTAAGTCAGTCGGCTAACCATACCATTGCTCTATCAGCACTTTCCCACGATATGTAGCTCGCCGTGACAACTTGTATTTTTTATTTCGCAACAGCCAATGCATATAAATTGGTGAAAGTATCCAGGGTGCCATTTATAAGTGTCCATGACGGCCCGGAAAACTCGGAGCCGCAATTTCCTGGCCAGAACCGCAAATACCTGACTGTCTCCCAGATTAGGCAGTTGGCCCCTAATTTCGAAGCGCGTGGCGTGTTCGCAGCGTGTTCTCTGCATGTTCTACATGTGCCTGCTCGCTCTTGCCTCCTACCACCATCTCCCAAGGCCCCACTTCGCTCTTCTCCATACATAATGCCTGACAATTATTCACTGAGGCACCACAATATTCACATCCTTTCGGATGGCCCTTACGAGGAACCTGATGCTGCCAGTACTGTTGATGGGCAAAGCACAACCAGTGCATCGCGAAATGATTTCGGACAGGTTGCAGATAATCCAAGGCACCCACTTTCACGAATTTATATGCATTGGCTGTTGCGAAATAAAAAATACAAGTTGTCACGGCGAGCTACATATCGTGGGAAAGTGCTGATAGAGCAATGGTATGGTTAGCCGACTGACTTACGTCCAGACTCTCACGACAGGGCTCCCAAATTGGGATGTCGGGAGAGGCTGTGCACCGAGACTACCTTAGCCTTTAGTCTCAGGCTGCACGGGACCTACGAGTCCCAGCTGGCAGCGCCTTACCGAAGACCTGTAATAACGCGCTCCACTGCTGCTGCTCCGCCGACCCTTGCTCTTCTGCTTCTATGGCCGATTTTCCTGCTCTTGATTTTCTACCATGAGCAAACCCGACTGTGGACTTTCTGAGAGTACACGTTACCACTCATTTGTGGCGTTCCATTTCTATGTGCACGATGGTCTTTTTCATCCTCGCAAAAGCTTCACCACCGACACCGAATCTTCCTTCCTCACCCTCTGCTCGTGCGTTCATCCTTCCGCTCATACTCTTTCTTCGTGGCAATATCGTGCCACACTCCAAACTACTCGACCACGGCACCATCCCTCGGCGCAGCAATTATTAATGAAGAGCATCTAGCACCCTGCTCGCGCGTTCCCCTCTATCTATCTGCGTTCCCCCGGTCCTGATGATGTCTGTTGCCGCAGCAGAGGCGGGACTGCTCGTGGGGGGAGGAGCAGGCGACAACTAGCGCAGGCGGGCGGGGACTCTGAGTTACTTCGGTGCGGTGCGAGTCTTTTCGCGTGCGCAGGTGTCGAATCATATTATCCTCCGCGTCAAGGTACACCGTACACTCGTCGTAGGCATTCCATTCCATTCCATCGTATCCCAGGCTGCGCATGAGCATGTCTCGGCGCCACGGAAGATCAGGTGCGGGATGAAGGCTTGGGGGATCGAATTGGGGGTAAAGGGTGCTCGATACGGTGCGTCTCGTTTTTTCTCGCTTCTGCCCCGATCCCGGGCGCTTCACTCTATTGTTCCTTCCTTCTGTTCCTCTTTGTGGGCGAGAGCGAATGTACTAACCCACATGTACAGGGTCTCGGACCCCCCTCCTCTCACCCTTCTCTCGTCTACCTACCACCTCCGTTCCTGGCCGACGGCTATCAAAACTAACTAAGCTATTTGTGCCTCTCCCTCACTTCATGTTGTCCCTTCGCTCATCCTCCGCCTCGCGACTCTGGACGCTTTCCACACCCAGCTATCCCCGGCCGCATTTCTCTTCCCTTTGTTCCCATCCTTCGAGGCCTGCCATTGTGACGGCAGCGAGAGAACCGGGGCGCTGTGCGCGCGCGCTCCGAGCCGCGCTGACTCCCGGATCTACCGGATGGGGTCGGCGCGAAGAGGTACGCCTACCCCGCTTTTCCCGATTTTATAGCTGCTCAGACGCGCGCACAATACCTCGTCCTACCTATCTCCTCCTCCGTTCGTAGAGATGGCAGCACGCCAGAGGGAAATCCGGGGAGGAAGGGGAAGGGGGGAGACGGACGGGGACGGACGGACGCAGGCACGCCAGTGTACTCGCACCGCTGGCCATATACTCGGCGGCTTAGGACGAGCGCGATCGTACGTCTGTGCCCGTGCAGGCCGCCGCTGCTCCGCACGTACTCTTCGCAGCCCTGGGGTAGATGGGGCGGCGGCTGGGAAAAAGGGCGGCAGGTGGAGGACGTAAGGGCATGTGCGTTCCCTCTCTTTCGATTCGGGCGTACTTACTGACGACTTCTTTCGGTTACCTAGAGAAGCGTCACCGGTGCGCCGAAGAACAACCACGGGATGGAATGGGTGAGTGCGGCTCCAGATTGGTGTTTCGATATCGCGAGTCGGCGGTGCGAGGGGGCGGAGACGAGCAGCTGGCTGCTGCGCGTCGGAGGCTTCCCACACTTTTTAGATCGGGTGCGCATGCGCAGCGCGGCGCACATGGAGAGCCAATGTGCGTTGTGGCCATCGCCGACGACGAGGGCGCTCGACGTGGCTGCGGCGGCCTGATGATAACTTCTGGCGCGCTCGAGGTGCATCACACATTATTGGAGCTCGACTCGGATTGCTGGCCCGTTGAGAGACGCGACACCTCTGCTTCTTTCGCTCAAACTCGGCTTTTAGCTGTCAGTCGGGCATTCTCAACGCCTCCTCGCGCCCGGCCACCGCCGCGCCCTCGCTTTTCGTGCTTTCGATGTGCACACCATGACGCGCTGCTGCCTCATCGGGATGTCGACACTTGCGTCAGAGAATGGGATCAGCTCGGGGATAAAATTCGTAACTCAGAAGTCGGACTTTACTTTAATAAGAACAAGGACCTGTGCTGGCCTCTTATTGGCCGATCTAAGAACGCTACATGGGAAGATAGATTGATATCAGACACCTGTCGCACCACTTGCCTCTTGTCTTGACCCACCACAACCGAACTCTCCCTTTCTCGCCATGGCCAATCCCGAAACCCCAGGACTACGCTTGCTCTCACTCGGCAAGTGATACATAATCACAGTACAATAATCTGACTACATACAGATGGTGGGGGCATTCGTGGACTGTCCATGCTTCTCATCCTTGAACATCTCATGTACAAAATCAAGGTCACAGAAGATCTTCCCGACATTCCCCACCCTTGCGACTACTTTGATCTAATCGGGGGAACAAGTACGGGCGGGTGCATGTTCTGCTGATGAAATATATATACACAATCCTCAGATTCCACCAGATTGATTGCCCTGATGCTAGGCCGTCTCCGAATGAGTGTTGAAGACTCCAAGAAAGCCTATGGACAACTTGCCAAGGAAGTCTTCTCGGATGTCAAGTTCCAAGGGAGTGCTGGGAAGTTCAAGGCTTCAAAATTGGAGAAAGCTATCAAGCAAATTGCAGAAACCTATTCAGAATCACAGAACCCAGAGGAAAGGTTGGAAGACATTCGAGATAATGCATGCAAAATGTGTGTTCTCAATATTCTCATTGACTGGCTAATAGTAAAATCAGGTTTGTATGTGCAATGAATGCAGCAAACATGTCTCTGCCAGTGCTATTTCGCACATACAACACTCCTGATTATTCAGCAATGAACTGTACAATCTGGCAGGCAGGACGAGCCACAAGTGCTGCTCCAGCATTTTTCAAACAGATTAAAATTGGACTTTCTGGTATAGAGGAAGCATTTGTGGATGGTGGCCTTGGCCACAATAACCCCACAATGTCTCTGTTATCAGAGGCAAAGCATTTGTTTCCTGATCACCAACTTGCATGTATCATCAGCCTCGGTACTGGGCAGCCTCACACTATCAGCATTCCTAAACCATCTCCACTGAATCCTTTTCTCCCATTTGATGTTCTGAAGGCTATCCGAGAAATAGCCACAGACTGTGAAAAGGAACATCAGGCCTTTGCACATCATTTCAATGGAATTGCAAACTTCTACTTTCGCTTTAATGTTGAACAGGGAATGCAGAATATTCAGCTCAATCAATGGGAGAGACTCGGTGATGTAGCTGCAAATACAAGGCAATACATACAATCTCAGCTGGTCACAAATCAGCTGGCAGATGCAGCAAAGAGTCTTTCAGAAAAGATTGGGAAGGTTTCTGCCTATAGTCTTGGTAAAGGTTCCTATGTTGATGTTGGACATATGCTTATATCATTTTCAGCTCCTGTGCCAACTGCCCTTGAAATTGGACAATCCCAAGTGGTCCCTACTCTTGTTGGATGTCCACCTCCATCCGAGATATTCCAGGGCAGGCAAGACATTCTTGCAAGAATGGAGGATTACTTTTCAAAGGACATTGGAAAAAGACACATATATGTCCTCCATGGTCTGGGTGGCTCTGGAAAAACACAGATAGCCCTGAAATTCCTTGAAATGAAGAACCAGCATCCAACTCCTCGGTATTTCAACCAAAATATAATGTAATTACTGCTAATATCATATTCAGGTTTGTAAGACAGTTCTTTATCAATGCTGGCTCTCAGCAAACATTGGACACAGCCTTCAAGAATATAGCCATTGCTAACAAAATCGGAAACAGCTTCCAAGATGCTTTATCATGGCTGATCACGGGGACTAAAGAGTGGATGCTGTTATTTGACAATGCAGATGACCCAAATATCAATCTCTTCCTGTTTTTCCCCCAATGCACACATGGAAATATCATCATCACTTTACGCAACCCACAGCTTGTTGCGTATGGAGCTATGTCACATTCAAAAGTTGGTGATATGGATGAGGCCAATGCAATAGATCTTCTTCTGCTGAGGGCAGCCAAAGAAAAGACACCTGAAACAGCTGCAAAGGCATCAGAAATTGTCAAGGTATTTGTTTGAAAGCACTGTATACAAGTGTAGTGATCATATTTGTGCAGGAACTGTAAGGGCAACCTTAAGTTCGGCGCGGGGCACGGAAACTAGCGGGGGAATCCGAAGTATAAATATGGGTACTAAGTACAGGAGCGGGAATACTACGCACCTAGCGGGGGAATCCGAAGAGAAGAAAGGATGAGGATTCCCACGCTAGGCGAAACCTTATATACGAATTAGTAACTACCCAGTAGCACGTGTCCGGAGGTATCTACAATGATCACGGGCCTGGTCGCACAGCATGTGCCAGCAAGGGCGGATGGGCGGAAAGCCGGAGGTATTAACCGGAACCGGAGCGGAAGCCGGAAAGGCCGGGAAAGCGGGGGTTCCCCTGACATCACCCCCCCCTTGGAATACGGCGTCCCGACGTATGAAGCGGATGGTCCTGTCGCGCCTCCGGAAGGACAGCGAGTCGAAGGCGGCCGAGGCAATCCGGCGGGGGGCGTTGGGGGGGGTAGCGGCGGTAGTAGGCATCGATGGCATCTTTGGCGAAGACGTCAGAGTGCTTTACCCACTTATTATGCTCCGGGCCGTAACCCTTCCAGCGCACCATGTACCAGAGGCTGCCGTATCGGACTCGCGCTTCCAGGATCTCGTCAACCTCCCACCTCTCGTCTCCGTCCGGCTGGAGGACGGGCGGTGGTTCGTCGTGCCGGGGGCGTCCGGGGAATGGGTCCGGCTTCGCAAGCTCGAGCTTCACGACCGGGAAGACCGGGTGGAGTTGGGAGTAACGCGGCGGGAGCTCGAGCCTGTACGCACCGTTGCCCACAACCTTCACAACCTTGAAGGGTCCGAGCCGCTTGTCCGAGAACTTGGGTGATGGACGCGTCGTTTTGATGTCGGAGGCGTCCACCCAGACCCGATCGCCTACTTTGATCTCCGGCGCTGGTATGCGCCGGCGGTCATAGTACAGCTTGAACTCGTCCTTGGCTTTAATGAGGGCAGCTTTGGCTTCGGAGACTCCGGCGGCGATCCGGTCGCGGAACTCGTTGACGGACTTGTCGGCGGAGTGCCTACCGTTCGGCTCGAACCCCATCCGCGGAAGGCGGCCGGTGTCCGTCATAAACGGTACCTGCTGCGTCGAGGAGTGGATGTGGTTGTTGTAGGCGAACTCGGCTGCCGGCAGGAGCTCATCCCAGTCGTCCTGTTTGTAGCTCGTGAAGATACGGACGAACTGTTCGAGCTCCTGGTTGACGCGTTCGGTCTGACCGTCAGTCTGCGGATGGTAAGCGGTGGAGGTGGCAGGTTCGATACCGATGAGGCGCCACAGTTCGCGAGTGAACTCGGCGATGAACTGCGGACCACGGTCGGAAATGTACTTCCGGGGAGTTCCGTGGTGCCTCCAGACGTTCCGGTAGTACAACCGGGCAGCTCCAACAGCGCCAAGGCCGGTGTGGCACTCGTTGAAGTGGGCTCGCTTACCGAGGACGTCGACCACAACCATAACCGCATCGAACCCGTGGGCCTCCGGAAGCTCAACGATGAAGTCCACCGAGACGGTGTCCCAGCGTTCGTCCGGAACCTCGGTCGGATGAAGCTCACCGTGGGGAAGTCGCCGGAGCGCCTTCGTCCGGTTGCACGCATCACACGTTCCGACATACTGGCCGACGTGTCGGGACAACTGGGGCCACCAGTAGTTCCGGGAGATCAACTCCAACGTCTTGAAGCGGCCAGCGTGTCCGGCGACACGCGTGTCATGGTGCTGCTCCATAATCCGGCGACGGAGGTCCTTATTCCGCGGCACGACGATCTTGCCGCGGAACAGGAGGAGTCCGTCCGAGATGCGCCATTCGGCCGAGCGGGGCGAGGGGGCCTTCCGGTTCTTGAGGAGCTGCCGGGCGACAAGCGCCACGGGGTCCTCAAGATCCGGCTCGGTTGCGAACGCCTTCCGGACATCGCGCAGGAGAGGAATTTCGGGTCCGTCAACCGCAATCCCCTCTGTGGCACGAATCCGGAAAAGCTCCGGCCGAAGGAGCGTAACATCCGAGTTCTCCGAGCCGGCTCCGTGGTCCAGACGATGCGAGAGCGCGTCCGGACGTCCCATAAGGCGCCCAGGCTGATGGAACAGGGCGAAGTCGAACCGGGACAGGTACAGGGACCACCTGGCCTGCCGCCGGTTCAGCTTCTGCGACTTCTGGAAGTACTCCAAGTTCTTGTGGTCCGTCCAGATCTCGACCGGGTGCTGCGCGCCTTCGAGGAAGTGCCGCCACTCCTCTAGGGCTCGAACGATCGCAAGCATCTCCTTGTCGTGGATCACGTAGTTCCTTTGGACGTCATTCAAGCTCTTGGAGTAGAAGGCGACGGGGCGCCACTTCCCATCGGTCCCCTGCTGAGACAGAACTGCTCCGGTCGCCCGGTCGGAGCTGTCCGCCTCAAGCCGGTACGGCCGGGACTCATCCGGAAGGACCAAGACGGGCTCCGCGGTCACCGCGTCCTTGAGGGCTTGGAACGCAGCGGCCGAGGCAGCGGTCCAGGTCCAGGCCACACCCTTCTTCGTCAGGTCGAAAAGCGGCCGGGCGACGTCCGAGAACCCCCGGATAAACCTCCGGTAGAAGTTCGTGAAGCCGAGGAACTGCTGCACGTCCTTCTTGTTCTCGGGCGTGGGCCACGAGGCAACGCCGGCGACCTTGACGGGGTCCATCTCCACGTGGTTGTGCGAGATGATGACGCCGAGGTACTCAATCGTCGACTTCTCGAACTCGCACTTCTCCGGCCGGAGGAAAAGGCGGTGTTCACGAAGCCGCCGGAGCACCTCCCGGACAATTTCGCGGTGACGGACGAGGTCGGAGTGCGCAATGAGGATGTCGTCCAGGTAGACCATAACGTCTCCGGAGAGGATGAGGTCCTGGAAAATGTCGTTCATCATCGTCTGGAACGTAGCCGGGGAGTTGGTAAGGCCAAAGTACATCACCAGCGGCTCAAAGAGCCCCCGGTTCGTACGGAACACGGCCTTCCATTCGTCACCTTCCCGGATCCGGACGTTGTTGAAACCCCACCGGACGTCGAGTTTCGTGAAGAACCGGGCTCCCTTCAAACGGTTAATAAGGTCGTTGATCAAGGGGAGCGGGTACCGGTTTTTCACGGTCATCGCGTTAAGTGCCCGGTAGTCCTGGACAAACCGGAGGGCTCCGTCCTTCTTCTTGATGAAGAAGACCGGAGACGCCATCGGCGACTTGGACGGACGGATGCGGCCGGTGCTCAACCCCTCTGCAATGAAGGCATCGAGCTCCTTCTGTTCGAGCGGGGAGATCGGGTAGACCTTGCAGTTGGCCGGCTTCGCGTCAGGGACGAGTTCGATGGCGTGGTCCCATGCTCGCTTCTCCGGCAAGGAGTCGAAGGACTCCTTGTTGAAGACGTCCGAGAAATCCGCAGCCCAGGACGGAACATCGGTTCCGGCGGGCGCAGAGTTCCGGGCGTAGGCCTCCGCAAGGCGCTGCGAGACGGTACTGCCAGCGCGAATCTCCTCGACGGGGGCGAACACAGTGTACAGAATGCGATCGCCCTCTGCGAGGTCGTCCTCCTCGTCATCATCGTCCTCCGAGTCCGGACACAGTTCCGGTAAGTCGTCGCCTGCCGGATCGTACCCATCATCTCCGTGCCACTCCTCCGAGTCGATAGCACAGATAGACGGAGTGGGACCTTCGCGCAGCTGCCGGAGGATTGAGGCGGCGAGCTTCTCGTTCCTCCGGACAGCCCGCAACTCGTCTCGGCAGGTGCGGCATCCGGTCGGGCAGCGCGTCATGCGGACCTCCTTGGTCTCCCAGTTGATCTCCGGATTGTGCTTCTGGAGCCAGGAGTAACCGAGGATGACGTGTTGCTTCCCGAGTCGGGTTACGGCGAGCTGGATACGCTCGGAGTGCCCCTTGTAATCGACCACCATATCGACTACACCGGTGATGCCGCCCGCTTGGTTCGGGCTGCCATCCACGTTGAGAACCGGGATAGGCTGCGAGAGAGGCCGGACCGGAAGGTTGCGGGAGATGACGTACTCCGAGTCGATGAAGTCCCCGGTCGCTCCGCAGTCGACCAGAGCCTTCACCGACATCCGGGCGGCGGTCTCAACGGACTGCAGGTCCAACGGGATGTGCAGGGAGTTTCGGCCTTCGACGGAGTCAATGACGTACTGCCGGGGAAGTCGCCGTTCCCACTTCGGGCGATGAACGCGCCGAAGCGAGCCTGTCCTCGTTCCCGGCTCGGGGACAGGGGCCTCCGTTACTGCCCTCGTTCCCGGCTCGGGGGCAGTACGGGCTTCCGTCTCCGGGACGGAAGGAAGGGTCTCCGCCACTCGGACGGAAACTGGGACGGGGGGTGCGCCTCTCGCTACTGCCTCAGAATCAAATGAATTGTCACTATCTGAATACAGGAGGGTGTAGCGATTGGGGGACGCGACCGAGGGCGCACCGCTCACTCGGCCGGCCGGGGAAAACCCACCGGTTCCGTCTCATCTCCGTCATCCGGCTCGGCCGGAAGCGAGGCGGAGGTGGAGAGCCGGGCGAACAGCTCCTCGAGGAGGTCGTCTCCGAGTTGACGAACGACCTCGTCGAGAACGTCTGCATGCCGAACGTCAGAGGGGACGGGGCATGCGCGGGCGAGGTGTCCGGCCGCTCCGCACCGGAAACAGGTGCGTGGGAACGGGCGAGCCCGGGCCCGATCGACGTCCATTGGAACGGCTGCCGGAAGGGCAGGTGCTGCAAGCGGGGCGAACGTAACCGGAGCGCGCGCGGGAACCGGAACCGGAACCGGAGCCGGAGCCGGAAATACGCCCGCTGCGCGCGACCGTGGGAAAGCGGCCGGAAGCCGCGCGGGAGGGTTTCCGGTTCGCGCGCGGCCGAAAGCCTCGTACTGCCGGAAAGCGCGCAGGCGCCATCCGGCGTAGTCGGTGAGGTCGGGGGCGGTTCCGGACGTCGTGATCGCAACGTTGATCTGCGGGTCGAGACCGGAGCGGTACTTGGTGACCCGGACGAGGGCGTCCGAGTAACCCGCTGTTACGGCCAGTTCCTCAAAGTCGTCCGTGTACTGGTAGATGTCGCGGGAGCCTTGGAAGTACGAGCGGGACTCAAGCTTGGTGAGGGCTTGGTCCTGTTCATTCTCCTCGACGAACCGGAGCCGGAACTCGGCCTCGAACTGGCCCCAGGTGGGGAACGGGAACGTACGGCAGACGCGCGCCGCTCCGCCCATCGGGCAGCCGCGTCCTTCGACATGAAGGACATGGCGAACCGGACGAGTTTTTCCTGCGAGACGAACCCGTCCGCCATGAAAGCCTCCGGAACCAGCCGGTAATAGGTGAGAACGGAGTAAAGGAACATCCGTCCTTGTTTCCGGTCGCCGTCAAAAACGGCCGGAGGATTCGGTCGGAGGACCGTTTTGGGTGCTGGGTGGGGGGCCGAGAAGTCTGGACCCGGCGCCGGAGCCGGAACGGCAGGGGCGGGGGCAGGCGGCGGATTTTGGGTGCTCAGCAATAGCTGGCGGAGCGTGTTTTGGATGCTCTCGAGGGAGCCTTCGACCGCAGCGAGCCGGGCCATGGCTCCGGAATCCGGATGCGGAGCGTGAACACTCGGGATCTCGGGTTGCGCGGAGTCAGGGGCAGGCGGCTGGTCCATCGGAACGGAGGAGGGGTCGAGATTGGAAGTGGGGGAGGATGGAGCACTGGAGTAGTGGTCCGAATCCGTGCCTGCACCAAACTTCCCAATCTTGACCGGTTGATCCCTTAGATCCTTTCTTCTGCTGTAAGGGCAACCTTAAGTTCGGCGCGGGGCACGGAAACTAGCGGGGGAATCCGAAGTATAAATATGGGTACTAAGTACAGGAGCGGGAATACTACGCACCTAGCGGGGGAATCCGAAGAGAAGAAAGGATGAGGATTCCCATGCTAGGCGAAACCTTATATACGAATTAGTAACTACCCAGTAGCACGTGTCCGGAGGTATCTACAATGATCACGGGCCTGGTCGCACAGCATGTGCCAGCAAGGGCGGATGGGCGGAAAGCCGGAGGTATTAACCGGAACCGGAGCGGAAGCCGGAAAGGCCGGGAAAGCGGGGGTTCCCCTGACAGGAACTTTATTGTCTACCACTTGCAATCATTCAAGCAGGTGCTTACATTTTGAAACACAATTGCCTCAATCAGTATCACTATCTGTACAAGCAGGATCATGCCAAACTACTGAAAGAGCATCCCAAACAGTCCCATGATGATTATGAATGGACAGTATACACAACTTGGGAAATTAGCTTCAAACGGTTGAGCAAGGTAGCAGCACAGTTGCTCCAAATGTGCTCATTGCTCCATCATTACAGCATCCCAGAGGCAATCTTTGAAAAAGCTGCAGCATGGACAAGTGATAATTCTGGAGATACTCTAAATCTGCACCAAGCTAGAGCCTTCCTTCAGAATTTCTTGTCACCTTTGGCTATCTGGAACCAGCAGTCTTTCATGGATATAATTGCTGAAATTTCAGCATATTCTCTTGTTAATAGACACAGTGGGGCCATACTTTCAATTCATCCACTTGTGCAGTCATGGTGTCGAAATACTCTGGTAGGCGAGCCCAAAGTTCGAGAATGCATGATGGACATCTTGGGAATGTCAGTCAGATGGACAAGTGATGATCATCTGTTTAGAATTGGGTTGATTGCACATGTAGAC
This sequence comes from Mycena olivaceomarginata, assembly GCA_029378375.1. Classification (NCBI taxonomy): domain Eukaryota; kingdom Fungi; phylum Basidiomycota; class Agaricomycetes; order Agaricales; family Mycenaceae; genus Mycena; species Mycena olivaceomarginata. The sequence continues at coordinate 130,382 of JARKIC010000193.1, forward strand.
TCCCTCATTCAAAATCCAGCTACTGTGAGGCCAGTGTTACAGGCCAGATATGCTCAAATATATGTGGATTCAGGTAGATTCAACGAGGCAGAGATTATTCAGAGCATCCAACTAAAGCAAGAGAGACAGTTCCTTGGTGTAGATCATCTAAAGACACTGCATACCATGGGAAATTTAGCTGCCACATACCATGGGCTAGGAAGATACCAGGAAGCTAGACCTCTTGAGGTCACAGTCCTAGAGAAGCGGAAACAACTCTTAGGAGCAGACCATCCAGATACACTTCATGCCATAGCAAATTTGGCTGCCACATACTGCCAGCTTGGAAGATACCAAGAAGCTGAGCCTCTTGAAGTCACTGTCCTAGATAAGCGGAAACAACTGTTTGGTGCAAATCATCCAGACACATTGTATGCCATGGCAAATTTGGCTGCCACATACCGCCAGCTTGGAAGATACCAAGAAGTTGAGGCTCTTGAGGTCACTGTTCTAGATAAGCGGAAGCAATTGTTTGATGGAAATCATCCAGAAACATTGTATGCCATGGCAAATTTGGCTGCCACATACCGTGAGCTTGGAAGATACCAAGAAGCTGAGCCTCTTGAGGTCACTGTCCTAGAGAAGCGGAAACAACTCTTTGGTGCAGACCATCCAGACACACTGCGGGCCATGGCACATTTGGCTGCCACATACTACAGGCTTGGAAGATACCAAGAAGCTGAGCTGCTTGAGGTCACTGTCCTAGAGAAGCGGAAACAACTCCTTGGTGCAAGTCATCCAGACACATTGTATGCCATGGCAAATTTGGCTGCCACATACCGTGAGCTTGGAAGATACCAAGAAGCTGAGCCTCTTGAGGTCACTGTCCTTGAGAAGTGGAAACAACTCTTTGGTGTGGACCATCCAGACACACTGCGGGCCATGGGAAATTTGGCTGCCACATACCACGAGCTTGGAAGGTACCAAAAAGCTGAGCCTCTTGAGGTTACTGTTGTAGATAAGCGAAAACAACTGTTTGGTGTGGACCATCCTGACACATTGACTGCCATGGCAAATTTGGCTGCCACATACCGCCAGCTTGGAAGATACCAAGAAGCCGAGTCTCTTGGGGTCACTGTCCTGGAGAAGCGGAAACAACTCTTCGGTGCAGACCATCCAGACACATTGCTTGCTATGGGAAATTTGGCTGCCACATACCATGAGCTTAGAAAGTACCAAGAATCTGAGCCTCTTGTGGTCACTGTCCTATAAAAGCAAAAACAGCTCCTGGGAACAGACCATCCAGCCACACTGCGTGCCCTGGGAAATTTGGCTATCACATACTACTGGCTTGGAAGATACCAAGAAGCTGAGCCTCTTGGGGTCACTGTCCTGGAGAAACGAAAAAAGCTCCTCGGTGCTGGCCATCTCCACACATTGACTGCCCTGGAAAATTTGGCTGCTACCTACCACAAGCTTGGAAAGTACCAAGAGGCAAAGGAACTGCAAGCACAGTATGAGGAAGTTGTAAGTAATCAGAACTTCATGGTCATAGTTTTGTTATTCAGTCTTTGAACAGGACAACTCTTTGCAAAGTATGTAATAGGCAGAGCAACTTCATCCTTGTAAATATAAACAAATCCATTTTTTTTTTTTGATACTCTGGAAAGTTATGTAAATGAGATAGCTCAGAGTGAGATAAGATTTGGATAAGACATGGTTTGATAGGTTTGTGATTGAGTTTGGGGTTCACCTTCATCTGAATGTATGTCACCACTCCAGCCAATGCTCAACACTACTGCTGGTGACTTGAGTCATTCAAAAATCAACTAAGCTGTTCAGTCAATTTAACCCAATGCCAAGTTGTCACAGGATTGACTCCGTCCAAAACACCTTCAAGTGTAGTCCATCCTCATGACAGGTGTTCAATTCGGCTTGACTATGTGGTCTATACTCTCATTTGGCACTTCAGGTTGGTTTAACTTTATTTCCTTTGGTTGGATTCATTGCTTGACCCAATTTCACTCAAATGCTGCTTGAATTGTACTTGGAAGGTTCAACACTCACTTGAGACTTGAGAGAGTACACCAAAAATATTTTGTTCCATCGACCACTCACCACGTAGCAGCTGTTTGACAGCAGCAGTGTACCAGCAATGCACAGCTAACAAAATTATCTGGAGGGCTAAGTATGATATATCACAAATGAAATAAGGCATGGAGAGAAAAAAAAGTTAAGCTCAATCAGTGGATGGCCAGATTCAAATAACCTATAGACACTTACAATCAAGGCTTTCGAACACAGTTTGATTATGCCATGCAGAAAATTGGGCCCAACACAATCTGGCCCCAGCACAGCTGAAGAAAAATACACGAACAGTGCAACCAGGTGCTGAGTGAGTTCAATAAGGCAGTTCAAATGGATAACAGATGTTATGCAATTACCCTGCAGCGGTTATGTGCCCTGCACATTGGCAGTGTATGTCGAGTTGAGCCTGGAAAAGAATTTGAGCTCAGCTTGGGGTTGAATAAAAGCAAAGGGCAATGCGACACTGGAGACAGAGAGCAGAGCTATTGTGGGTCCAAATCAGCAGTGATCTGCCTGGTTTCATTGAATTTGTTCGAGACACGGCATTGAGAAACCACTAGCAGAGGATGTTGGACTCTAAGAGCAGGCTTAGCAAGACACTGCACCAAAGTGTCTGTTGCCGTGCTGCTTGACACTGTTGCTATGTATGAGTCATGCATCGGTGTGGGTGGATTACTCTGCAGTGACAGCACTGAGTCGCCGACAGAACGGGGATCAATTGATCACAAAAAGGCAAGTCACATCAGCCACTCCTGCACCTGCTCACCAATGCTGCCAACACCACCAGTGCCCAGCTGCCAGTGTCACTGTCCACCAACCCCAATAGTGCCGCTGCATCAAACAGTGCACAAAGCAGCACTCCTGCTGCCAGCAACCCCACCAGCCAGAGCTCTACCTCAGCTACCACCTCAACCATCTCGCCCAAACCCACCCCACCCCACCCCCTGCTTCCAACCACCCACAGCAGTCTGCCTCCATCTCGCAGTCCATAGGCACAGACTCATCCAGCAACATTGTCACCATCGACATGACCTCCTTCTTCACCCCCAACGGCTCCTCCTCAGCTGGCCCACACCTCCCCCACACTGACATTTCCTTATAGGGCATATCTAATCTTATCCAGCTTGATGGCCCTGCGAAACAGTGACAGGTAAGCATGTAGATATACCAAAACCATGATTTATAATCGGCTCTGTAGTCTAGTGGTTATAGTGTGTGGATTTGAAGTGTCAATGTGGGTTCAATACTTAAAGGTTTACTTTTTTTTTGTTTGCAATTTTTTTTTGATGCCACACAACACCTGCTTCCCACTTTCAAGGAGTTAGGGCAAGTGTAGCACACCCTAACTCCAGGTATTATCTTTGTCATCCTGCCTCGCCAGTTAGGGGTTTGGGTTAGGTGGTTAGGGGTCAGGTCAGTGGTTAGAGGTTAGAGTTAGGGTTAAGAGGTTAGGTTTGGGTAAGATATCTATTAGTGTGCTGGGGTTGCTTTTAAGCTCAGAAATGAATTAAAAGATAGGATAATTATATTCGGCAGCCCAGCTTCTTTAGCAACCCCCTGGCAGCCCCCATTTCTGAGGGGGGGTTGCCAAATAGAACCTGGCAGCCTCATGATTTGCTAAACCTCGATAAGATGTGGGAGCCCTGTAGAGTTGTAAGATTCAGCAACCAGGTGAAGTCCCTGCACTGTGCTGACAACCACCAGAGCGCGGCTTGGTGATATATTTTGCACAGTGACAGGTGGCTACCAGGCCACTTCACAGCTGATTTTGGGTCCTGGACGTGAGGGAATTGAACCTGGAAGTAGAAAGGAGTGGTGGAACACCAACCAAGTCGCAAAAAACCCAAGTGCCAGCGCAGTATGTAGCACAACAGACTGTTTGATTTTGAGCCAAAAATTTTAGTGACCAATTCGGCATAAATTCCGAGAGGATGGCTGAATGAAGCGGATATGGCAGAGTGCTCGGCATGGAGTGGCAGAGCTTTTATCACAATTGGTTACATCGAAAATTGATCTGAATCAGAATCAACAGATAGACATATGACTTTAAGGTTTTAAAAAAAGGGCGACCTCAAATTGAACTCACACTGACTTGCAGGCATTCTCAGTTGTGTTTCTACATTTTAATTGGTTGAAAGTGACTTCTGTAGAGCTGGATTAGGAACTTGGTGAGATTAGATTCAACCAAGGGGCTTCACTTTCGCGAAAATCTGCACATACCTTTCTGAAGTAGTTTGGCATTATGAGCATAAATATATCAGCCCCAAGGTGAACAGTTGAGTGGTTGTTGAAATAGAGACAAAAGCATTATTACTGAATTTGGAAGGAAGTGGTGGTACCTCCCCTGCCCAAATACAGTAATTTGTCATGTACAATTGGGGACACCTGGAAGAGAGTTGAAATGAAAATCCCTATTTTCATCCGAATAAAGTAGAAACATGCAAGAAAGGTCTCTAAGACAGACCACAAGGCAAATGCATGCATCTGAGGCCCAGATATCACTGGTTCAACACTGTTTATGTGGCCAGACATCACATGCAATTACCATACATAGACATATATCCCCACAGGGGGGGAGGGGGGTCCTCAAGGCTCTGAAAAAAAAAATGGAAGGTGTGTGCAGATTTTTGCAAAAGTGAAGCCCCTTGGATTCAACCGCCGACCCAAAAGATTACCACAAATGGGGGCTGCCAAATAGAAAATTATATTTAGCAACCCCAAACATGCTGGCAACCAGGTTGCCAAATAGAATTATCCTAAAAGATATACAAAAAGAATCGTTTCTTGAGGCTCTGACCACTCTGACCACGAGTCAACTACACATGATGAAAAAATCACGTGAAATGTCAGAGTGGGGGAGGCAAAGGGTAGGTTCGGAGTAGGTTCGGAGCAACCCTCTCTCCGCACTGGCAAGCCAGTGATTCTCGGAGAGAGGCTTGGTACAAACTGCCAAAAAAGGGTGATGTGTTCAAACTGGGTTTTCTCCACCATTTCAACTCAGATCCTCATAGTCTTGCCTGATAAAATGTTTATTAGATGTCCTAGAAGAGACCTGGCAACTCAAATTGAGCCAATGACCCATCACTATTGGAATGAATCCAATCTTTGCACAGGAGGATGCACTTCTAATTTTCATCAGGCAAAACAAGTTCATTTGGAATTCTGTTAGTTTTATGGGCTCAATGGACTGGGAGAACAATTTACAGAAGGTCTCCCACCAAGCTTTATATCCAAAACTTTCTTCATGCAGGAAATATATTTCTGTCCATTGATGATGTGTGTGACACTGCGTGACAAGTGTGACATCCACCTTGTCTTGCCTCGAGCTGGAGAGCTAAGCTGAAATAAAATGGCTGGTGAGTGATTTTGGAACAGGGATAGATTCTATTGGCCCCTGGGAGTATTTTTAAGTGAAATGAAGATCTTGAGTGTGAATGTGATACTATCAGTGTAAATATCCCCTCCCTCATGTTCCTGGCCTACAGCATAAGAATACCCCCTGTCTGCTTTGGGAGAACATAGTTTCCGTTTCAAAAAAAATGAAATAAATCGAAATGTCCACTCAGATTTTTCTAATTCAACCCGAGGTGGGCTTGGTAGAAGCAATTCGGCTTTTCAATTTTTGACATCAAGCCTTGATAGCGGCGGATTCCCCGGGACTCTGAACACACATATGAACATTCTGAGTAGGCCAGATCATTTTCACACTTCTAATGTACAAACCAACAACTTGGGTCAAAGGGAACGGGGCACTTCCTGAAGCAGGAGACCAGTTTGAACACATTGCCCTTTTTCGCCCCTTCTGAAATTCCCCTGTGAAGCACGGGGAAATCATGTGATCAGAAGGCAGCTTGTTCCGAACCTTCAAATTTACTTAAAGTTCAACTTAGGCAAACGCAAGACATGAGCAAGATCTGGAATCTGGATCTTGGGATGCCATCAATGTAACAAAACTGTCAAAAGCTGACAGTGGCGCCACTCTGCGGCACCCAGCACGGCATCAGTACGGCACTTCAACTTCAGGCTAGCAGGATCTTTTGCTTAACGTCGCACAGGTTGGCAACTCAGGGGGAGTTTACAGGAATTAGCGCAAAATCAGGTGGAAGTATGTCCCTTTCAATAAACAGGTTCTATGGGGTCTGTACCAACGGCAGAGTAGAACAGGACCCGGGAAGCTCACCTGAGGGTAACTCCGAAGTTAGGGGATTTGAGGCCAAAATTTTCAAATCCCTCTCCAAGTTAGGGGATTTCAGGCCCAATCAGGCCCACTTTATTTGTACATCAATCTCAAAAAAAAAAAAATTCTAGGCAACAAGACGCTGATGGATGTTGGATGGTGCTTTCTAGCAGAGATGTCATCAAGGTGTTACCACTCTGAAAATCAAGGTCCCAGGCGCCGTGGTGGGAGGGAAAGCAAAAAAAGCGAAAAATGGCATTATTAGTAATATCACGTGATATACAACTCCGATTTAGGGGATTTGAGGCCACTTTGACCGACTTTTGCCGGAGTTACCTTGGGCTAGCTTCCAGGGTCCTAGTAGAATTCCCCTAAGAAAAGATCACACACTGGTTGCGACGGCCATGCATTGCAAGTGCATTGATCTCTTTTTGTATGTCACCGAGTGAATCACTGTCAGAGTATTACCACAAGAATGAACTCACCCCTTTATTAAAATTATGTGTGTCTGTCTGTCTGAAGCCATTTTAAACTCCGCTTTTAATCTATCATTCCGGCGAGCGCTTGTACTTATTCAAGAAATACATCATTGAGATTCAACGGAATGTAAGTGCGTGCTATGTGATGTTTGCAGGATTGAAGGGTTGGACGAGAGGTAGGATTAGCGGATACGTTGCGTGAAATGCGTTGTAGCACGTATCCGCTTGCAGTTTGTGTGCGACGCGTAGCGTGTTAGTGGAAGCAAAGCATATGATGCCGTTGATCGCCACTATTTGCCTGAGCCAAACACTTTCCTTTTTTGGGGGTGGGTGGTCGTGGGAACAATTTCCACGATCCAGAGATCGCTCACCTCAGACTCCTCTTGGGCAAAGTCTCTAGTATACGTGATCTGAACGACTGTCTTCAGATTTCACGCCCGGTAGACTAGAGAGGCTGAAACGAGCCTAGGGCAAAGGGGATCTCTCCTCCTCTCCTTCGGCCTCTGCATCCAACACCGCCGCCGCTGACAACAGCAACTTGGGTGGCAGTACCCTCAGCACAGCGGTATCGCCGGCCTCATCTGCCTCATTGGCTTTTTTGTGTGGAAGCTCACGTGCACTAGTCTGAATCTACTGGCAGCTGTCAACAAGGACCTCGCTTTTTGATGCGAAACGTGACCGCTTCCCACGCCCAAATTGGGTCGAGCTTCACAGTTCACCCTCCTCAGGGTGTCCTCCTGTTAATTTGAAGTCCGGAAACCCATGATATTATTTGAATGAGTATGTTTCGTAGATTTCACAATTTTGAATCAATATTTGGGGTACAGCTTGCTGTTATGCAAGAAACACAAATATTGATCCTGCTTTCGCATTTTCTGCCAATTTTTCCTGTGGAAAAAGGCTAAAGAGTAGGGGAATGCTATCTGTATGCGATGGAGACCGTTTCTGGTGCCCAAGGTTGTGGTGAGACGAGATCGTCCGAATTTGTGCGTGGGGAAGTAATCACGTATCACATCAAAACCGAGGTCCTTGTTGACAGGTACCAACGAAATCAGACTCCATATAAAAGATTCATCGACGATCATGAATCTCGTGGAGTCTGACTATAAGTGAGACTATACGCGCATGCCAGGTCGACTTCGACGACGGCGAGAGCATCAGAACTCAACGGGTGACCACGTGCTGCTTGTCACGCAGGGCGCGCGCGCACAGGGCTTCATCGACGGGGACGACGTGCCGTCCACCTACGTGGCCCAGCATTGCCAACTTCCACACACAAGCACAAGACAACCTGTATGCCGCACGCTGTGCCGCCTCGGCCGCGCATGAACCCCGGCCCCGGGCTGGGCGGTATCGCGACAACCCCAACACCCAAGGTGGAGCATATTACGACCGCGGGCCCTGCGCCGTAGACGTTCAACGAGGGCGCCGCCGGCGGACTGGGGCGGGGAGGCCATTGCGAGGGACGCGCGAGTCCGATGCGGGGATGGGCGGACGGGGAGCCCCACGCCGCGGATGGTGTATGCTGGTGCAAGGACGGCGAGCCCGGGGCCGCAGATGGCGTATGGTGGGGTGTAGGGTGTGACGTGTCTCTCCCCTTCTCCACCCTCCTCTCTCCTTCTAGCTCAGCCCTACCCGTGCAGCAACAATGACGCACTTGGGGCACTCGACGGCGACGACGCGTTCGTGCCGTAAATAACGTGTCCTGCCATCTCCTTACAGCCCAGGCCTACTCGCGCCAACGACGAGTCTGGAACTCGACGCAAGCCGATGAGGCACTCGACACGTCCGTAGTGTAAAGAACGGTGCATGCACACCGTTATCATTTACTTACAGGTCCAGCGCTCCCTCCCGTACTCCGCATCGCGTGCCTGCATCCACGTGCAGTCAACTTATCTCCTGTATGTCCCCGCCTACACCCTCAGCGCCTTGACCTCTCACCTATCCCTTTATACAGCAGCGTACCCGTTTCCCGCATTGATATCAACACACGCACGCGGTCTACGACCACAGCAGCTGCAAACCCAAGAGACAAGACAAAGGGATGGAGGGGAGGGAGGGAGGAGAGGGAGGGAGGGAGGACGTACCGCTACCGCTACACCGTGTAAGTAGGATAATTCTTGAATAAAAATCCTTTTTTTCCATCATTCTCGCGCTTGCCCGCCCGTGTCCTAGCAGACCTACACCTATCTACAACTCGAGCCGATATTGTTCAATGCCAGCGCGTGGAACACGCGACCGCGTTTCGAAAGAGACGCCGACGAGACGAGGGAGGGAGGAGAAGGCAGGGCAAAGCAAGGCACGTACATTGGTGCATTCGCGGTCGTGGTGTCATGTACGGTGTGTCCTTTTTTGTCTCTTTCATTGAAGTTGATTCAGAATCATTCGCTATTTCTTGTTGCTACCCTTGCCTTGCCGCCTCAGGGTGACGCGGACGATTACACATTGTTTCTTTGGCTCGCGTTTCGTTCCAGTGTCATGATTATTTTACATTGCACTGACACTGATTTATCTACTTACCAGCACGCTCAATGAAACTCGTCTATCTCAAAGTACGTCAGCCTGACCGCGTCCATGTCTCTTTGCACCAGATCTAACGTGCTGTATGCAGTCGCGTGCTCCATCGCGTCGAGGACCGCATTTTGAAGACACGGATGAAAATTGAAGGACAGGTACACACAAGGCACGGAGAACGGCGTATGTCCGCCTTGGCTCGCTCGCTCACACGCGCCCGCTCTGCTCCAGCGCGCCCGACCGCGACGTGCGTGGTGCCTCCATCACCCGCAAAGTCTACGCCATCCCCCCACGCCCAACGAGCGTACCTGCAGACGTCCGCCTTGGCCTCTGCCCTTCGTGTCCAACCATCGACCTAGTCTACTGCGTGCCGCGCGCCTGCGCTATATCGTCCGCCACCCACGTGCCGTCTTCAACAACACCGCGTCTATAGGGCAGCCATCAGCAGATGAATCAACGGGAAGAAATGAAAGGACGTACGGCTACACCCCGCCGTAAGTCGATCTTGTTCTCTTCTCTCTCGTTTTTCGTCTGTCCCGCACGCCTGTACCCATCTCGGCCCATCCAACTCCCCACTCGGTCCAGTTCACGTTCATCCACATCTACGTCCCATCCTCCCATCCTCCCATCCTCCCATCCTCCCATCCTCCCCTCCTCCATCCTCCCACCCTCATCTTCCCTCTCTTGCCCCACCCGCCTCGTCTTCGCTGGCTCTCCATCCCACCTCTCCATCTCCCTCCCTCACCTGACCCTCCCCCTTCTATTCTTCCGCTTGAACGCTGCCTAACGTCCGATTTCCAAAGTGCCGATTCGTGGCCGCGGGTTCCTGGTGGCGAGCGTGTGAAAGCAGTCAAGTGGAGGAGTTGAGGATTTGAGCACGCCGGACGCGAAGAGTCGAGGCGAAGTGACTGGAAGGGTCGAGATACTTGATGCGAGTCAAGTCGAGGCCGGTGCTGGCTCGTTTGCATCGGAGTGGATTTGAAGGGGAGGGGATTGCGTGGAGGATTTGGATTGAACCAGACAGATGGGGTTTGGGAGGGCGAGGTGGTGGGTGCGTGAGGTTGGGCGTGAGTGAAGCAGGGGGATGAAGACGGAGGGGAGGGGTGGGAAATTCGAGAGGGTGCTTGGCTCGCTTGCAGCGGCGACGTTGGGTTGAGTCAGGGAGTCGTGCGATTCCAGTCGAGCGGGTGCCTGGTTGCTTGGATTCGGGTCCGAGGGGAAGGGCATGAGGATCAAATGGGAGAGGACTTGATTCAAATCAAGTTGGGCTTGAATCGGGAGCTGGGACGAGTCGGCTGCGTGTGCGGGTGCGTGAAGTCGCTAGGTGGAATGCGCAGGAGGGATGGATATGATTGCTGAAATTGCAGCATATTCTCTTGTTGATAGACACAGTGGGGCCATACTTTCAATTCATCCACTTGTGCAGTCATGGTGTCGAAATACTCTAGCAGATGAGCCCAAAGTTCGAGAATGCATGATGGACATTTTGGGAATGTCAGTCAGGTGGAGGGGTGATGATTATTTGTTTAGAATTGGGTTGATTGCACATGTAGACTCCCTTGTTCAAAATCCAGCTACCATGAGACCGGTGTTACAGGCCAGATATGCTAGAATATATGTTGATTCATGTAGATTCAAAGAGGCAGAGATTATTCAGAGCATCCAACTAAAACGAGAGAGACAGTTCTTTGGTGTAGACCATCCAAACACACTGCAGGCCATGGGACATTTGGCTGCCACATACCGCCAGCTTGGAAGATACCAAGAAGCTGAGCCACTTGAGGTCACTGTCCTAGAGAAGTGGAAACGACTCCTCAGTGCAGACCATCCAGAAACATTATGTGCCATGAGAAATTTGGCTGCTACATACCACTGTTCTGGAAGATACCAAGAAGCTGAGCCTCTTGAGATCACTGTCCTAGAGAAGCGGAAACAACTCTTTGGTGCAGACCATCCAGACATGCTGGGTGCTATGGCAAATTTGGCTGCCACATATTGCACACTTGGAAGATACCAAGAAGCTGAGCCACTTGAGGTCACTGTCCTAGAGAAGCAGAAACAACTGTTTGGTGTAGACCATCAAGACACACTGGGTGCCATGGTAAATTTGGCTGCCACATACCACAAGCTTGGAAGATACCAAGAAGCTGAGCTTCTTGAGGTCACTGTCCTAGGGAAGTGGAAACAACTCTTTGGTGCAGACCATCCAGGCACACTGGGTGCCATGGCAAATTTGGCTGCCACATACCGCAAGCTTAGAAGATACCAAGAAGCTGAGCTACTTGATGTCACTGTCTTAGAGAAGTGGAAACAACTCTTTGGTGCAGACCATCCAGGCATGCTGGGTGCCATGGCAAATTTGGCTGCCACATACTGCAAGCTTGGAAGATACCAAGAAGCTGAGTCACTTGAGGTCACTGTCCTAGAAAAGCAAAAACAACTCTTTGGTGCAGACCATCCAGACACGCTGGGTGCCATGGCAAATTTGGCTGCCACATACCGCACACTTGGAAGATACCAAGAAGCTGAGCCGCTTGATGTCACTGTCCTAGAGAAGTGGAAACAACTCTTTGGTGCAGACCATCCAGACACACTGGGTGCTATGGCAAATTTGGCTGCCACATACTGCCAGCTTGGAAGAGACCAAGAAGCTGTGCCACTTGATGTCACTGTCCTAGAGAAGCGGAAACAACTCTTTGGTGCAGACCATCCAGACATGCTGGGTGCTATGGCAAATTTGGCTGCCACATATCGCACACTTGGAAGATACCAAGAAGCCGAGCCACTTGAGGTCAATGTCCTAGAGAAGCAGAAACAACTGTTTGGTGTAGACCATCAAGACACACTGGGTGCCATGGCAAATTTGGCTGCCACATACCACAAGCTTGGAAGATACCAAGAAGCTGAGCTTCTTGAGGTCACTGTCCTAGGGAAGTGGAAACAACTCTTTGGTGCAGACCATCCAGGCACACTGGGTGCCATGGCAAATTTGGCTGCCACATACCACAAGCTTAGAAGATACCAAGAAGCTGAGCTACTTGATGTCACTGTCTTAGAGAAGTGGAAACAACTCTTTGGTGCAGACCATCCAGGCACGCTGGGTGCCATGGCAAATTTGGCTTCCACATACTGCAAGCTTGGAAGATACCAAGAAGCTGAGCTACTTGATGTCACTGTCCTAGAGAAGCAGAAGCAACTCTTTGGTGCAGACCATCCAGACACATTGGGTGCCATGGCAAATTTGGCTGCCACATACTGCAAGCTTAAAAGATACCAAGAAGCTGAGCCTCTTCAAATCACTGTCCTAGAGAAGCGGAAACAACTCTTTGGTGCAGACCATCCAGACACATTGGGTGCTATGGCAAATTTGGCTGCCACATACCGCAAGCTTGGAAGATACCAAGAAGCTGTGCCACTTGAGGTCACTGTCCTAGAGAAGCAGAAACAACTCTTTGGTGCAGACCATCCAGACATGCTGGGTGCTATGGCAAATTTGGCTGCCACATACTGCCAGCTTGGAAGATACCAAGAAGCTGAGCCACTTGAGGTCACTGTCCTAGAGAAGCGGAAACAACTCTTTGGTGCAGACCATCCAGACACATTGGGTGTCATGACAAATTTGGCTGCCACATACTGCCAGCTTGGAAGATACCAAGAGGCAAAGGAACTGCAAGCACAGTATGACAAAGTTGTAAGTAACCAGAGCTTCATGGTCATGTTTTAGTTATTCAGTATTTGAACAGGACAACTCTTTGCACAGTTCGTAATAGGTAGAGCAACTTCATCTTTGTAAACACCAACAAATTCAATTTTGCTTTTTTTTTTTGACACTCTGGAACATTAAATAAGATCACTTGGAGATAAGATTTACACAAGACATGGTTTGACAGGTTTGTGATTGAGTTCGGGTTTTTCCCTCAGCAGAATGCAAGTCACCACTTTAGCCCAGGTTCAACAATACTACTGGTGCCTGGCAGAGTAATTCAATGGTCCATTAGGCTGTTCGGTCAATTTAACCCACATCAGGAAAAAACCTCCTCTTCTAATTTGGGGGAAATTTGGTTTGTGACTTCAGATTAGGATAATATGGGGAAATTGGGGGAATATGAGCAAATTGGGGAGATTTCCGATGTTGGTATGTGGCACCATCAGTGCTTCTCATTCTTGGGTTCTGGACTCCGCCAATTGTGGCAGAGGACATGGGACCATCCCCAGTGAACTGATTTAGTGTGCAGAGGCCATTCAAATAGAAGAGAGTTGAAGAGAGAGAATTTATATATAAGTCCATAGCCGAGGGTTGCCGTAATACTGGGCTGCGCGCACAAGTGCACATGCAATCAGAAAAGTGGTTTGAGTCTGTAAATGGGCATTGAGACAATATCTGTCAACAAACTCTTCTCTCTTTCCCCTCACCACCCTCAACATCCTCAATGCATTTGACACCCTCACATGTCTTTACATCATTTTAAGACTGACTCCAGGTGGTCCCCTCAATGCCTATATATACTCTTGGCAGATCTCCTTCATATCCTCCCCATTTGCCTTCTGCATATTGGCTCTCATTCCTCCCATGCATGCTTTCACAGGATCACTCACAGACCAGTGAGTGTCGCCAAGATTAAATCACTATCTGTCCTGACTCAAGACCCTTGTCCCAGTGTGTGCTGCCCATCCCCAGCAGTCAGGGCCCTCTTGCAGTGTATGTCAATGGCCAATTATCTACTTCGTAATATTGATTCTGCTAGACCTATGACGATGCACTCATCCACTCTGCCATCCCCTGGGCCGGAGCTCACCCAATTCCCGACTGTACAGCTGTTGGGCTGCCCAGAGACCCACATTTGCCAATCCACTGAAAAGGCCTCTCACATCCACAGTGCACTGCCCAGCTACGCTGAAACGGTGCACTTCTTATATGACTAGGAATAGCTAATTGATAGGTATTGCGAACAAACACCCAAAACAACCAACCACAACCAATCTACCTCCAAAGATCTAAGTGCTTCTCTTTGTGAGTTCGGGTCCGGGCCGTAGTATGCGACCAGCAGGTTTGAACAAACACAAGTTTGATTTATAGGCTTCCAACAACACACTCTACAACGTACTAGCAATATGCAACCACCAACAACAACACTGCTAGAAACCTAGGGATGGTCCGGGGGTGTGTTTATATGGGGTGGATACAAGATGGCTGGACCGCTAGGTCGAGAACACCAGGGCAGAGTATGTAGGTTTGTGAAAATCCTCACTAAGGGCAGCCCCAAAGACTACTGAGGCTAACAACAAGGGACTTCAATCCTCAAACGGCAAGACTCTCCTTGACCGCCAACCTATTCCTTAACCAAGAATAGGAACCTTTCCACTTTTATCGGCACTAGTTCACTACAAGCGTCCAGCTAGCGACCCAACACACTACAACAGAGCTTCCATCTATATCGGGGTGAAGGCGAAGTAACTGACAAGTTATAGCCAAACTAGAGGTGGGGGCACCTAGTCCGTCTTCTTCTTAGTGGGCTCAAGTCAACACACAATCCACCTAGCAAGCGATCCAACACACTACGACAGAGCTTCCGTCTTGTCGGGGTGAAGGCAAAGTCACTAGCACAAACTGCAGCTGGGTCTCGAAGAGAACACCCTTGTTTTATATGTGGAGGTCTAGGACCAACAACACGAAACCCTCAACTTAGTCACTCGATGTTTCCAGAGTCCACAGTTTACTGATTCCAATATAAAGACTACTACAAGTGAAGTTCGGTATCAACCTCCACTAGCAGCCTGAGTCCACTAGCACCAGCTTCGTCCAAAGTCTGGGGCGTAATGTTCTTAGACCCTAGTCTGTCCTGTGCTCCCTTTTATACTACTAGGTGTGAGTTACATGTGAAAGCGAGCTGAATAATACAATAAGCAATATTAGATGATAAGAAATACGGTCAGCCAATGAGACGACTGCCGTTTGGTTTTGGGACTGGTTTGGTATATGCCAGGTCAGCCTCGCTGACCGGCTAATGTTCAACCGTGGGTATATCAATGGATCCTCAGCCCTCCGTCTATGCCGAGTACCCCTTCTGGATCAACCGACGATGTAGCCGGTGATCTAGGTCATCTCTACTCCGTCAGAGCGTCAATCTATTACATCTAGGTGACGCAGTGTTGCGACCAACATCAAATGGTCATAGCTCGTTGGTCAGAACATCGATCCACCCTCCGGTCATCGGTACAGGCTGTACGATCGTCCCTAGCTCCGTTTCAATAGCCGACTGGCTATTCCCCTTCGCCCTAGCTGCCCAGATCGGGCACTAGCCGCGTGCTGCCTCATCTCGTATGTCGTGGTATGTCTTTGTCAAAGCCCTAGCTGGTCGCTAGTAGGGTTATTCCGCCTAGCGCCATCTAGTCGCTTATCTAGAGATTAGATAGTGCCACCAGTTACCGCGCTGAGCTTCCTAGCTCAAGGCGTAGCTCCCTAGCTGTACTTCCATCGTAGATATCCGTCTGCTAGACCCTCGCTAGCTCCGTCCCAAGTCATCTCTGGACTACTAGAGTCTCCTAGGTCATGTCTCATGAATGTATAGGCAGTGGTTTAATCCCTGGTTGTTTGTACACTCAGCTAGCAGCTAGCGCGTCACACTAGTGCAGCCTCGTGCTACAGTCAGCAGTTAGGGCTCGCTCTGACTCTCCTTTATATCACCTAACAAGTGGTCTGCGTTCTAGCTGGTTTTCTAGTAACAACAGAAGTGCTAGTTGCTTCCTGTCGTATAATATACTGGTCATAGGAAATCGCAAAATTAGCCCTAGATGCCGCGCATTTATGTTACGCCTGTTTCATCTCCCCTTCACTAAATCTCGACTGTCCCCGGTCGTTGCACAGTGCCATTCACTTTGCAATGTCTAGTGGTCCTTCGGATGATATCTCCGCCAGAACGTTATAAATAGGTTTGTGCCCATGTTATTTGACGCCATTCAATGATCCAATCCCCTAGGACCCATTCTCGCCTCTCGAGTTATGTCTCATGTCCTAGCTAGCTCAAATCCCCAAACGCACATCTGATCTAGATCCTAATTTTGACATCCTAGGACCCACAGATCTGCAATAATGAACACCGATCATTGTTCCAGTAATAACCGGTACAGGAGACGTCACTAGGAGCGTCGTCTCATACTGCCCCTGTCTTTTACTTCACTCTGACCCGTTCCTAGCTCGCCTAGTACTCTGCTCAATATTCCTAGGTTTGCTCGTCTAATTGCTTAGAGTCTGAGGCCGTGCGAACGGGGCCTATAGCTATGTTTTGAAACTCTCAAGGTCTTGCAAGGTGTCCCAGGCCTGGGTGGGTTTGAGAGGCATTGTGGGCCTCGCAAGGCGGTTCTAGCACTTGTTTCCTCTTGACGTTCCTTGTATTCAATTTCTCATATCACACCAAAGTAGCCTTTCAAAGAATAAATTCATATTTGTAGCTACAGTGAGAACAAGTACATTTAGCGGAACCTAGGAGTCGAAAACAATGTGATTAGCAACGCAAATTGGCAAGGGTGGAAGATAATATGTACCTTGGGACACGAAGCGGACGAGCAGCGAGACAGCAGTGATAGAAACTGTATGAGACGGCCAGCAATAATTGCTGTCAGCGTGCTGAGAACACGTACTGTTTGATACACATCTTGAGGAGTTATTCTAGGACTAGGGTGAGGATCAGCAACAGAAATCAGAAGGAAGTAATCCACCCACTGAGCCATGGTTTATGAATACAATTGTTGCAGTTCTTAAAACGACGTGTCAGTATGGAGTCAATTGGATACAAATCATCAAGACATGCACTATTAATATTTGAGCTCGATGTGATGGTGCATGGTCTAAATCAAGGAGGATCAGATGCTGAAAAAGAATCAGGCGAGGATATGTACCGTAATCAGACGATATAAAAAAGCAAAAGCAGCTTGGCGTACCGTGTCAAATGCCGGAAGACAATCACGTGAGCGCGCGTACCAAGAATGCGATGAGAGAGACCCTGCGGAAAGACGAGTTAGGCAAAAATATGTTTTGTATTCCGGTGCCCGGATACGTAAGGGGGAGCTCGCTAATACAGAGTTCCAGTTATGATTTGTGAATTATGAAGATTTACTACTTTCAATTATCATCGAATACATACTCGCTAAGGTCCATACCATAAGTATCTAACAGAAAACCAAGTCCAGCCCAGTGGGCAGTGTCCTGCTCCAGCATCCTCATTGATTCAGTAACTGGTTTTTGCAACCAGGCCCACCCAAATGATTTCCGGAAAGCTATGCTGCAAAGTGTTTTGACTCTAGAAATAGCAACAAAAGACAGGCCAGAAGAGAAATCCTTGTTGCCAATGTCAATTGTTGCTTTTTCAAGAGTGATTCCTTGACTCTTGTGAATTGTAATAGCCCATGCAAGGGTAAGAGGTAACTGTGTCCTTGACAGTGACTTTCCAGTTCTGTCATCTCACCTGGTGGTCACAGGAACAATTGGAATCCAGGAAGGATCAATTCCATCCCATCCTGGTGTTGGAGGACCTAGTAAACTTGAGTAATAGCCCAAAACATCAAGCCATAGTATAAATACCAGAGTATCCATCACACTGAACACACTGAACAAACACAACCGATGGAAGATTGACAGGCACATCGGATCCAGGAAGGTAACATATCTTCTTAACGATTCCCTGACAGCCATTCACTAAGTCCGGAAAATCAATGAGAACAGATGGAGAAGTGATGGGTAGTTGTATACCACTTTGATGCCTTTTTAGCATCATGTCGTAGAATTGTGTTGAGAGCCCAATAGCGAAAGCAAGGATGCCATGCAAATCTGCCATCTTTGAACCGTATCAGATGAGCTGCCCATTCAGTCATAGACATATCAATGTCTCACAGAGCATTGTAATCTGCCTTTCCTGTTGGAAACAAAGAAGGAAAGACATCAATTGCAATTGTATGGCCAGCATGCTCATGGAGGGAGTGGAAAAGGAGGAGCAATGTGAGGCCGATTCTGAGGCACACAATGGTGCTGGGGGCTGTCTAGAACACGATTATCCCGCTCATTCCTTTGAGCTGCAATCCGAGCTCTTTGAGGAGTATTAGGTGGAGTTTGATCCCTATTTTAAAATCAATTTGTGAATGTAAATCAGAAAGGCAAGGGAGACATGCATTCCAACAGAGCTACAAAAAGTGAGAAAAGTGAGGTCAAGACTAAAGAAAGCACACACAGTGTTTGAACCATTGATGTTCAACACTATCTCATGTGACACCACACTTTGTTGGGCCAACATTGGAGCTGAGACAAAGGTGAGTCGTGCTGATGTGTTGATCTGAGAAGGGTCTGATCACCGAGCTGCAGGCACCCAACCAACAGTCCTCATTCATTTGCTGTTGGATCTGATTTCTCACCACATATAAAAAATCATTCACAAACTGACTATTCAGGGAACAATGGCCTTACCGGACAACAGTGAGGCGAAATAAATAAATACAATCTGGACATAAATACAACAGGCATATGGGGAAGGAATTTAGCATGGCATTAGAACAGAGACAACACCTTCTGAACCCTCCAAATGCACACTTTCAACCTGCTGGATCTCAGATGATCCCGTGTTCAGCCACTGAGCAGGTGCAGTCAAAGTGGTCAAGGCTTCCTGATCACGCTTTTCAGCAGCTGAGAGCCTCACATCAGTCTGAGCGATATCTGTGACCTGCAATGATCGCTCAAACAGTGGCCGGGCTGTCTGCCACAAGGAAATTGCCTTTGAGGTATGTCCTTGTTTGTTTGCAAGATCTCCTAGACGGATCATGCATTGTGCTCGGCTGCGATGGACATCCATCTGTGTGAATCCTTCCAGTGCCAGCAGGTACAGATTTTCCGCAGTTGTTTGATCTTTGTTGATAATAAACACATCTCCCAGACAGAGAAGGGCTTTTTGAAGTGCCAATTTATCTTTTGTTTTGTAGGCATATCCCAAGTATGTCACTGGCCATCTCAATTGCCATTCCGAACTTGGCCAAGCTGTGATATTGGCAAGTCTTTCCAAGCAGAATGATTCAACCTCATTGTCTGTCCCCCAGGTGGAATGAAGACATTCCTGGAATCTGATCTTTGCCAAGTCAAATTTCTTCTCTCTGAGTTCAATATCAGCCTCAGTCATGTTACAGTATATAATTTCTCTTGGACCAGCAAACTTGTTGAAAATTTCTTTTGCTTGGTTCAACTTGTGATACATGTCCCTTGTATCTCCACACATTGTGTCACTATGTGCAAGATTGAGAAGTAACATTGCATTGGTGTAGGCATCTCGGGTAGGAGAAACAGTTGCAACTATTTGACTGTGGATGCTTCTGGCTTGAGCATATTCTGATTTCAGAAAATGGATCTCCCCCTGATGGATTGCCAATCCATGGTCAAGATCCACACCAGCTAGGCCACAGATACCAAGAATCATTCTACCTCTGTGTACGCTTTCTATAGCCTGCAGGAAGTTCCCTAGATATGTGCAGCATAAAGCTCCAATCCCCAGTGCTCTTGCTTCCAGAAAAAAATTTGGGACCAGTTTTAATAGCTGCAGTGCCTCAGCTATATGTGCCTGAGCTGTGCAGTAATCTCCAGTCCTAAATTTGAGCTGGGCAATGCTTAGCAAAACATTGCACTGCTCTTTGGTATCTCGACACAACCTTGACAAGTCCAGTGCCTTATTGTAAAATTGCATAGCTTGACATGCATCAAATCTGAATGCTAGAAAATAACTCCCTGCTGCATGATAGAATTTGCCTAAGATGTGATCATATGAGACAGATAGTGGTGTACAGAAGAAGTGCACTTACACTCAAGAAGAGGGTTGTTGATATGTTCAATGATATTTGGTGCCTGCATTATGAATTGCTCCCCATCAAGGCTGGGGTAATAGGCAGATGACTTGAGAACTTCGGTGATGAAGTGTAGCTGCAGTTGGGGGTCATCCAGTCCAGGTAAAATAGGTAGGACACTATCCAGCAACCCTGTATAACCTCGTCCAGTGAGTCTGTAGAATGAGTTCAGGGTCGATATGCTGTGGATGGTAATCCCCAGATCTGGAGTATGGTTGTATAACCCCTGTTGGAGGACTTGATGGAAATTTGCCAGATTCAATGTAATTTGATTGATCACAGGCCCCAGCTCTCCATTATACTTCTGATATAGCTCCAAAAGTGCATAGAACCGCTTGCGGAGACATTGTACAAGGGCTAGGGATGGGGGCATGAACTTTTGGACATGTTCTCGCATGGGCATCAGTGACCGAAGCCGCCTGTTGCTGTCTTGGTATGCTAGTGATGTGGCCAGCAATACAGTCTTGCAACTGAGAATATTGTGGATTGGAAGTTTATATTGGACCAGTTCACTATCAGAGAGTCCATCAGGGAGGATTGAGAGAAGGCTCAACAATTCCTTGCTCTCTGATGTGATCCTGGGACTAGAGAGAGAAAGACTGATTGACACATCCATATTGGATTTTCGGTCATATCCCAGAGACAGCAGAGATGTCCTTTCAGTTTGCCATCTGGCCAAAACATTGGAAAGCCCCTCATAGTCAGACAAATGAGCAATGAGGTCCACTGCGAGGGGTATATTATCTGTAAATTGGAGAATTTGCTCCATGTCCTCTTTTATATAGGCATTATCTGTAATATCCATAAAGGTTTGCTGTGTAGCTTCAGCTGACAGAGGTTGCAGTGGCAATAAGAATGGGTGAGTCCAGTGGACTTTGCCGGGCCTCTCAGCTCCTCGCATTGTGATCTGGTAGAAATCAGTGAAGCAAAAATGGAACCAGGGCTAGACATACCAAGAGTGCAAGGTGTTTCACCTCTGTAAGGAGCAAAAGGAATTCTTCAATTCCACCTCGGGACTGCATTGGTTCCCACACTGTCTCTAGATTGTCCAAAATCAGAAGACAAGATGGCTTTTGTGACAAGTACTGGACAACAGGTCTTGTGAGATTGGTTCCTGGGTTCAGCCCAACATGTAGTCCGATGAGGGCTGCAAGCTCAATACTGGTGGTTGCAGATTCTGCACTGACAAAAAATCTGTGCTCATACTTGGCACCTGTGTCTGAGTGGTGGAGGATTGCTTTTGCAAGGCTTGTTTTGCCCATTCCACCTCCCCCGAGAATAGCTATTCTGGCTGACTGCTGGCTCATCATTTTCATGATCATTTCTACCTCTGTTTCACGACCATGGAAGATTTTGGGCTTTGAAGGCAACATTGAGAATGAAGTTGAACTTGGAAGAAAGTGTAAAAGCAGATTTATCCATAAACTGGGTACAATACCTGTTTCTGGATTCATTTGCACCCAGATAAACCTGGCTCACACTGAGTTGGGGTATAATTTGTGAGCTGGTTACATACTGATGACCTGTCCGAATTTGTACTGGCATCAGACAGGGTCTGGATCAGTTCAAGCAACTCCTCATGCATGAGTTTTGCTGTTTCCTTCATTACACTAATGTCATTAAATATTGCGGGCCCGGTGGTAATCTACATGCAGTCAATGAATGTCTGGAAGAAAAGATACATCCATAGTTGACCTGGAAGACTTCCACTGCTTGGTCCAACCCTGCATGACACCCTTTGAGTAGGTTCTGCATTTCATTATTATGGAAGAGGTGTTTGAGCTTGTTTCCCCCTTGTTGTGCTTCGAGAAAAATATATATCTTGTGAAGAGTCCTAGAGATGAACATCCTTTGTCAACCAATCACTCCCAAAGGGACATAACTTACTCCAAGAACTTCCCAATGTTGTCCAGCACTGCAGGAGCCAGGGATTCAACTGTTTCAGACTTGAGATAGAGCTTGATAATTGTGTACAGGATTTGATGGGTGCTCTCCATGAGCTGGACACTTTCCTCTTTATTTCGCCTCACATTCTATGCCTTCCTGTAAGCCGGTCAATTGTTCAAGTTCAAGCATTTATACCTGAGCCATCTTAATCAAGGTTTCAATGGTGTTTGCAATGGGCTGAAGAAATGGTGAGCCAAATGCATCATTGAGCTCTTTGAGAAGTGCCAGGGCCAGTTCCAAACCCGCCGCAGCATTTTTCAGGCGGCTTTCTATCGCAGTGGGCTGACGGGGCATTTTCAGATGGGGGATCAAATTTGAGGTCTACATGTCACAGATGGTTCCTTTATTTGTCGGAAACTGGTGCTATGCCCCATTGACTGTACCTGTGGCGTGCTTCATTGGGGCTTTTCGGGTTATATTCAACCGGAATTGCACCCGCAAGTACTTATTTAGATTTATTATGTAGTGATGTCCATTTATGGGTAGATTCATGCCAGACTCTTCGTGTGTTTCAACTGGTTACCTGCTAATTCCGGGCACCGATTTATTCCCTCATTGATAGTTTGGTGGTGGTAGGAGTTATGGAGCCAGTCACAGTGAGTGGCTGATGGGTTCAAGATCAGGTGACTCACACGTCGTAAGTCGCGAATGGTGTCAAAAATGGTGTTCAGTCAACCACAATGTAAAGATTTGCTGTGGAGGACTTGGATCTCAGAAGTTCTTATGTTTTTCACACAACAAAAGCAACAGACCCAGACTGAATCCTCCTCTCAGAGCCGGCGTAACTGGACCATGGATACACTATCCATCCTTGACTATCCTTGATCTATCCTTGAACTCGCTTTTGCACACGGAGGACCTGTAGGTAGAGAGCACTAGTTCGATTCCCCTCAAGCTTGAACAGCAAATCAACCACCTTATGTCTGAAGTCCGTTAGAATGATACAATACAATACGTGGGTTTAATTCTCACTACGACGTGGCAACATCCAAGACAGCGTCGCTCGCCAATAAACCCTCTAAAATGTGATAAGGATCCGGGGGCGTGTGGGTGGCGATGCTTGTGCGCTCCAGGGCGATAGCTGTGTCCGGTCTCTTGTGCTGTTGGATGTTCCTCAACTCGCGACCCTCCTCCAATGCGTCCCCGAGAAGTTTGATGAGCTCCTTTTCTTTCGGTGAGAGAACATTGAGGGCGGCAGTGCGCACGTGCTTGAGCACATTGTTTTTGAGCAACTTGTGCTGCGGAACATTGAGCAGCCTAGGGATTCACTAGTACGGCCAGGATGGACGATATGAGAGGGGGATGAATGTTGGCGGACCATAGTTCAGCTTATTGTCCTTCAATAGGTTCTTCTGTGTCTCCGTTAAAACAAAGGCTCGAGGGCCTGGCCCAGGAACCTGACCAGTATTGAAGACAATGTCATTGAGTGCTAATTCTCGAGGTCAGCTGAAATGACGATCAACGATCTGCGCAGAGGTGCCTTGGATACTGCGGCTCAAAGACTCGTGCACCTCAACCACATCCTGCTCAGGAATGAGCATAACGGTAGTGTTTATCTGTTCCCGCTGGAGACGCACAATGTCGTCAAGGCTCTGTTGGTCCCCGGCTCTCCGCTGGGTATGCTCTTCCGTTAGTTTTCTTTCCACCTCTAGATCTGCTAATCTGTGTTCAATGCTCTCTGCTGCGGCTTTCATGGCCTCTTGGATCCTCCGTTCTGTGGCTTCCAGGACCTGTATCATCGCCGCCTTGTTGGTTGCCGCATCCTGCTGCTCACGAAGAAGTTCTTCCACGCTGAAAATGGACCAAAGTTCATCAGTTGTATGGAAAACACAAAGAGTTCCACGTACAGGTTCTTGCGTGCGAGTGGGCGAGTTTCCGGTCGTGGGCACTCAACAACTACAGGTGCATTTGGGCGACTCGTTATTTCCGCGGTATCCCAACTGTTGTCCGGATTGAAGACGAGGTTTGCGGCTGCGACAGAGATCTCGAACCGTGAGGGAGACAGAGACTTGGTGGTCGGCTTTTGCGGGAGACCTCAGCGTTAAGACTCTCAGGTAGGGCTCCAACCGTTTAGTTTCCGTTTGAAGTTTGGGGCAAATCAAACGGAAACGGTTGCCAAACCGTTTTAAAACCGTTTCAAACCGGTTTCAAACGGTTTTTTGGCAGGGAAAATGAACAAACGGGTTGAACGAACCTGATCTCACCTGAAAATCCCCCCAGCTCTTCTCCACAGTGGTATGATCCAATTTTATAGATTCAAAAGTGCACGAGAGCCTTCCTTTTTTTCTTCCCTTGTGCAAAGGTGCTCCCGCCATCAATCGCGGCGATCATTCCCAATTAGGATACCACCCAGCGCCGCCATTGACCTCGCCACAACCTCAGCACCTCAGTTATTTTGGCCCAAAATTCAGTGGGACCAACATTTCTTGCTGTTTTGAATCTCGTTGAGACCCAAACAAATTCCAATAACTGTGTTCTGTTGGTCAGTTGTTCAAAACCGTTTGAATCGTTTGTTTGCTAACCGTTTACCGTTTGGCCCAGCCAGCAAATCAAACGAAAATAAAAACGGTTAAAACCGTTTCAAACCGGTTTCAAACGGAAACGGTTGGAGCCCTGGTTAAGAGTATCTTTGGAGTAACCTTGGAGACGGGAGACGGGGCGGGCAAAGGCAGGAGGCGGCGGAAATATCCTTCGAACGAAAACACGGGCGAGACACGGCGGCGGGAACGGGCAGGGCCGGGCGAGCCTAGCGAACACAAGAGATCACAGGATATACCACCGCAAGACGCTCACGTACAGAGCGACGTGAGAGACAGAGATATCGATGCTAGAGAGGGCGGGAGGCGGACGAGTGGGCTGCACAGGCGGTGGTGGTCGGGATAACAGAGCGCAGATAGGAGACTTCCATTTCGGGCGCTCATCCTTCCACCTGCCCAAAAAGGCAACTGTCTCTCAATTGATTCTGTAGTCTTTTTGCTCTCGATGAATGTAAGTGTATGGAGGGATGGATGTACGTAGGGATGTAGGTGGTGGTGGTAAGTAGTAAATTAGCAACGCAAGCACCAGACGGGAGGCGGAGCAAGTACAGAATGGTAGACGGTGTCGATGGAGATGTAGACAGAGAAGTGAGGTAGAAATTTACTGGCAGGAAAAGGAAGTCGGGGGAGGGCGTCTAGAATCCGCGCCTCTACGCAACATACGCAAACGTATCCTTCGACCATCCACGCGCTCAATTTACTCCTTCTCCAGCAGCGTCTCGATCGCCTTCTTGATGTCGGGGATCTTGGGCGTGAAGCGCTGCGAGATACTGCGAGATGACCTCTTGGATGAGCGCTTGGTTCTTCATCGTCTTGCCCGCTTTCACGATTCTTGGGGAAGTGTCAGCGTCGAAGTCGCGTCGTCTATGAGATGGGGAACGGGATACACACCTAACAATCATCACCTGAATCACATACTTCCGATCCTCATCGACGACCTTGAGCACACCGCTCGACTCGGCCTTCACATCCGCCTTAATCGGCAGATTCAGATTCACCCGGATTTTCTTGCTTTCGAAACCTGTGCGCGGTGGGTCATGCATCAGCGACCGTATTCACATCTCAAGACGGAAGGAAAGACGAGTCGCGACTCACCCGGATTCAGATCATACCTGATCCTTTCCTCATTGATCAGCACCTTCGCCTTGACCAGCAGCGCCAACACCTGCCCCAGAATCTCGGGCGAGAATTGGTCGCCTCCTGCAGCTCCTGTCAGCGAAAGCGTGTCGTTGCCGTTGTATTGGAGGAGGACTGGCCGTCTAGAAGAGAACGCAGTTGTTAGTAAGCGGCACGAATAGAATAGCAGAAGACGGAAAGGAATGAGGCACATACCTGATCCGCCGCCGTCATTGGTATGTACTTCTGGTTCGTGTAGTTTGTCCGCAGCTCGTTCTTGCAGCCAGGTGAGCTTGCGGCCGGAGTGCTGTGGGTGGGTGGGTTAGCGATCGGTCGGGAACTGTGACGCAGAAGGGACGGGGGGAGGACGGAGGACGGAGAGGACGGAGACGAGCGGAAGGAGGGCGGAAGGCGACGAGCGAAAGGGGAATGAAAGAGGAGATCAAGGGGAGAGGGAGGAGAGGAAGGGGAGGGCGACTCGAAGTCGTGGGGATGACGAGGAGGGAGGAGAGACGAGGGACAAGCGGGACGAGGCAAGGGGGAGGAACGACGGGGATGACGGGGGAAGGAAGAGGGAGGACGGGCAGCAGCGGATCGAATCAAGGGCAGCGCGACGAAAAGGGAGGGGACGAAGAGCTCAAAAATCTCATACACACCTTCGTCCTGATAATACCTCGTAAACCTCTCAACCGTCGGCAACAGTTCCGGCGGCAGCAAAAGTCGCGCGTCGGCGGCGCGAGCGGCCAAATCTTCGTCCCAAGCACCATGCTGCTGAACGCAATATCCATGTCGTGGTGGTTCTGCGCCATGCGCTCCTTGAACGAGTCCGTCAGGTCCTTGGAGAGGGACACGTCTGTGGGTGCGTCAGCGCTCGTCCTCAAAAACGAAAGAGAAGCGAGGAAAGGAAAGCGGAGAAACGCACCCGTAAACATCCTCTACAGCTTATTCGTATACTCAAACCCACACGCCGCCTCCTTGAGCTTGCTGATCATGCTCGCCTCCGCCTCGTCCGACGCGCTCACGCCGTGGATGAGTCGCTTCGACAGCTTGGTGGTGTAGAACATCTAGAAGACGTTTTTGTCTTCGAGGTATTTGAAGAGGACCATCTGGGGTGGGGTGAGCGTCGTGGGATTGAGGAGAGAGACAAAGGATGCGAAAGGGAAGGGAAGGGAAGGGTATGGGGACTGGGATGAAGCGGGTGGGAAGGAAGGGGAGCGAGAGGGCGAGGGCGAGGAGGAAGCGGGGGACGGAGGGAGCGGGAGGGAGGGAGGGGAGGGGAGGAGTAGAGCGAAACCAAGGAGAGGGAAGGCACGAGTAAGACAACGAGACTCACCACCCAATTCAGCGCCCCCTCAAGGTCCACATCGCCCGCGACCTTGTTACTCTTCCTCAGCAGCATATCCGCGCGCTTCGCCAGCAGCTCCAGCAAGCGCGCCGCGCTGGTGCCTGGTACATGCCGTCAGGGGAAGGTCGTATCGACTATGGAGCGAGATACCCACCCGTCGCCGCATTCCGATTAACCAACTCGCTACACGCCTTATCCAGCGCCGCCGCAAACCCAGCCTCGCCCTTGAAGCTCCTCGCCACCGTCGCCGCGTTCTTCTCGTGTACCGCCAGCAGCGCGTCGACGTACGCCTTCGGGTCGAGCTCGCCTGCCTTGCCCTCACCCTTGTCCTTGTCGGCGGCGCCCTTGTCCGCGAAGGCGGCGGGGGCAGCGACGAGCGCGGAGCCCGGCGGCCTTGACGTGTGCTTCGAATTTGCGCCGGAGGGGCTCGAGCCCCGGGGATGCGCGCGAGAAGGGCGTACATGCGCTGCAGGTCCTCGTCCGCGTCGAAGTCGAGTAGTGCCTGCATTAATCGTCAGTCTCCATACACACAAAAGCCAAAACAGAGGGAGAGAAAAGGCGGTGACGAAAATACCCACCTGCAACGCCTCCCACATCCTGGTCGCATGCGCCCGCAACAACACACTCTCACACCTCCCCACCAGCTCCTTCCTCGTCTTTGCATGCAAATGCCTTAAAACCCTCTCCTCTTCCTCCCTCAGCCTCCCCTCCGCCTCCTTCAAATACTCCAGGATTTCCCACTCCCCCCCTCCGCTCCACCGGCGTTGAGGAACGCCTCCGCCTCGGCGGAGTAGTACGTCTCAGTCGCGGTGAGGAACGGCGCCTCGAACCGCTCCTTGTAAACGTCAAGGCACTCCTTGTTGGGGTCGGCGGCGTCGAGGCCGTGGGAGACGAAGGAGTCTACGACTTTTTTGACGAGGGCTTGATCGATGGAGGCGCCGTCGCGCTGGGCGGCGACGAGGGCAGGATGGCGGAGGTGAGTGGGGGTTGGGGGTGCGAAGAGGTGTTGGCGCCACTGGGCGAGGGCGAACTGCGTTAGGCGTTACGAGCGTCAGTAAAGTTCGCTCGAGAAAGAGAGATGGGGACTGACCGTATACACCTGATACACGCCTTCTTCCCGGCCGAGGTACGTGAACGGCCGGTGGAGGTAGTTGGCGCCGGTGGTGTAGCGGTCCACTCGGCCGCGTAGTACCGCAGCAGAGCCTCGTCTTGCAGGGTTTCCGCTTTCTGTGGATGAATGGACAAAGCCACGCGTCAAGCCATCATGTACACTTCCGGCTGGCACAGTTGCAAAGTCGAGTCGCGTCTATACATCCGTCCGTCCATCCGCAGGAATGCCATGTAGACGAAGGTGTAGTTTGCAGCGTAGAAGCCAGAGTGCCCGAGCAGCTGAGGGATCTCCAGTGAGTCTTCGAGTCCAGTCATTCAAGGACCAGTCCATTCCAGTCAAGGAATCGTTGAACCAAAAGCTGTATTCCCAGTTCGCGTCGATGTCGTAACAAACAGCGCACTGATTCCATCAATCCATGCAACTCATCTTCATGAATCATTGCGGACGCAAGGCCTTCTGCCATCTGGCCCTCTACAAACGACCCTTTACTTATCCTAGTGGTATCAAATCGTGGAACTCTCAAAGACAGCGGTTTCTGGGATAAGCACTTGAGCTTTAGGATCGAGTGCTTCTAGACATTTGTCGCGCTCTCAGGCTGCGTGAAACCCACGAATACCGGCGCCTTTGCGCCAGTCAGGCGTGAAGGCCTCCAACAATGCAGCGGGATATCTCCACTTTCGCCGGTCCCGCTGCTGCAATGTCACGTCGATCCCTGGTTCTTTCTACCTTCGAGCTCTCGATCTGCTACTGTGCGGCTCACGGTGGGAGGCCCTGAGTGTACGTTATCGCTCAGTGGCTTGTTGGCCTTTTGTATGCGATAGCGTTCCATCTGGTTTGGTTGGGATGCTCTGTATGCACGCTGCCCTCTCTTTTTCATTTTCATTCTTCACTACTAGTCCCAGTCTCGCTTTCTCACTCTGTCGTGCGTTCCGAGGCCCCTCCCCCATACCCCGTCCCCGCGGTTCCAAACACGTTCCTACTTGCCTCAATATCGTGCCAGGCTGCGAACTGCCTCGACCGCCGCACCACCCTCCGGGACGGCGAGAATATCAATGAAGGGCTTGTTTGCATGATCCTCCATCTGTCTGCATGCCCTTGTTGGCGCAGCCGAGGCGGGGCTGCTTGTATCGTGCAAGGGGGCTAACGCAGGCGGGCGGGCGGGCGGGTGGGCGGGAGTCACCTACGTGCGGCGCGCGCCTTTCCGCGCCCTTGAAGGTGTTGCATCTTATCCTTCGCGTCACCGTAAATTGACACTCGTCGTACGTCGTACGCACCCAATCCCATCCCATCTCATCCCAGGCTGGGCATGAGCATGTCGCGGCGCCGCGGGAGATCAAGACCGAGATGAAGACTTGGAGAATTGGGGGTCATGGAGATGGAGGTGAAGGGTGGTCAATCCGGTGTGTGCGTGTGCCTCCTTCCTCCTCGCTCCTGCCCCGATCCCGATTGCGCCACGGACGCGTTCTCTCGTTCTCTCCTTATTTTCTTCTTCATGGGGTGAAATTGAATGTACTGACGCACACGTACAGGATCCCCACTCCTTTCATCTTTCTCTCCCTCAAGGCTACATAAACAAGCCTCGTCCTTCCATCTTGCCGTCCGCCTTACCCCTTCGCCCTCCGCTCCGCCTCGCGCCTTCCACGCCCGGATATCCCCAATCGCGGCTCTCCTTGTTCTCACCCTCCAAGGCCCCAGGACGCGCGCACTCCGAGCCGCGCTGAGTCCCAAATGTACCGGATGGGGCCGGCGCGAAGAAGGACGCGCGGCTACCCAAGTACGCCTGCTCGCTTTTCCCGATTTGACAGCTGCTCAGACGCCCGCAGCGCTGTCCTGCGTATCTGCTCGTCCGTAGGAACGGCGCCCGAGAGCGATCCGGGGAGGAAGAGGAGGGTTTAACGGGGACAGACGCGCGCGCGCAGAAAACGCACAGCGCACATGCAGTAACCTCCCGCTGTCCGAATTGTGATACTCGGCGGCTAGAGAGACGGGGCGGAGGAGGCTGCGGCGGAGGAGGGGAGAGAGGAGCGCGATTGTACCGTCTTTGTACGTGGCATCGAGCTTGTCGCTGCCCTGAGGTGGATGGGACGGCGGCCGAAACAGGGCCAAGGCGAGAGGGAGGTGAGCGGCGGGAGGAGGATGACAAAAGGTGTGTTCCCTCCCTTTCGATTCAACGGCAATGTACTGATGATTTCCTATCTCTTTTAGCTTGCCTAGCGGGCGAGCGCACGAAGGCGGGGAAGACCTGGAATGGGATGGGTGAGTGCGGTTCCTCCCTTTCGATAGAAGATCGCGAGTTGGTGGCGCGAGGGGCGGAGACAAGCAGCAGGCTGCTCCGCATCCGATGGTTCGCGCGCTTTTGGATCGGGTGCCTGTGCGCAGCGCAGCGGACGTGCAGAACCAATGTGTGTTGTGATGCTCGTTGTGGCTGCAGCCTGTTAATAAATTCTGCTACCGTCGAGGCTGCACCGACGCATGCAAGTACATTACCGATTTGCCATGCACGCAACGTATCATTGGAGCTCAATCTGGCCCATTGGGAAGTACGGCCCCTCCTTTCGTTAACACCTAACTATTAGCTGTCCGTCGGGCCCTCATCAGCGCTCAACCATCGACGCGTGCTCGGTTTCCGTGCTCTCGATGAGCATACCACGGCGCGCCGCTGCCACGAAGTTCCTCCGGGATGCGGGCAGCAGTTCCTCGCCCTCCTTGTTAGAGACCAAAATATGCACACAAGTACTAGTCGCTCAGCGACAGCTCAAATTAAGTCCATAATTAAAGCTCAGTTTCGGTTTTAAGCATTTACTAACAAATACTCCGCCGCCAAGCGGAAGGCCGCGTAGACAGGGTGCACGCTGCGCCGCAACCGCCGCATCAACGGACTGAATTCTGCAGCAGCTAACGTGGTGCGACTCGCGTCAGAGACTAGGTCCAATTCCAGGAATAAATTCATAGCTCAGAAGTCGGGCTTCGAATAATCGGCGGCGCGCGTCCGCGTTGATTTTCTACCATCTCAGCGAGGCGCATCATGATCGGATACATATCATTTCCGTTCTTTAATAAGAACAAGGACCTGTCCGGTGCGGCTCGTTGGCCGATCTATAAATGCTGGATGAGAAGATCGATTGATATCAAACCTGCAGGCTGACTACCGCACCGCTTGTTGCCCTCTTGTCTTGACCCACCACAACCGAACCTCTCTCTCTGTCTTGCCATGGTCAACCCCCCCGAAACCCAAGGACTACGCTTGCTCTCGCTTGGCAAGTGATACACAATCGCGGCACAATAATCTGACTCAGTGTACAGATGGTGGGGGCATTCGTGGACTGTCCATGCTTCTCATCCTTGAACATCTCATGTACAAACTCAAGGTTACTGAAAATCTTCCTGACATTCCCCGTCCTTGCAACTATTTTGATCTAATCGGAGGAACCAGTACAGGCGGGTGTGTGCTCTGCCAATAAAATATACACAATCCTCACATCCTGCCAGATTGGTTGCCCTGATGCTAGGCCGCCTCCAAATGAGTGTTGAAGACTCCAAGAAAGCCTATGGTCAGCTCGCCAAGGAAGTCTTCTCAGATGTCAAGTTCCACAAGAGTGATGGGAAGTTCAAGGCCTCAAAATTGGAGAAAGCAATCAAGCAAATTGTGAAAACATATTCGGCTTCTCACAACCCAGAGGACAAGTTGGAAGACATTGGAGACAATGCATGCAAAACGTGTGTTTGCAATATTCTGTTATTGACCGGCAAATAGTGAAACAAATATTCAGGTTTGTATGTGCGATGAATGCGGCGAACATGTCTCTGCCAGTTCTGTTTCGCACATACAATACTTCTGATTATCCAGCAATGGACTGTACAATCTGGCAGGCAGGACGAGCCACAAGTGCTGCTCCAAACATTTTTCAAACAGATTAAAATAGGACTTCCTGGGATAGAGGAGGCATTTGTAGATGGTGGTATTGGCCACAACAACCCCACAGCTTCTCTGTTATCAGAGGCCAAGGCTTTGTTTCCTTATCACCAGATTGCATGTGTCATTAGCCTCGGCACTGGGCAGTCTCACACCATCAGGATTCCTAAACTATCTCCACCAAATCATTTTCTCCCATTTGATGTTGTCAAGACCATCCAGGAAATAGCTACAGACTGTGAAAAGGAACATCAATCCTTTGCACATCGTTTCAATGGAATTGCAAACTTCTACTTTCGCTTTAATGTTGAACAGGGAATGCAGAATATCCAGCTCAATCAATGGGAGAGACTCGGGGATGTAGCTGCAAATACAAGGCAATACATACAATCTCAGCCAGTCATAAGTCAACTTGCAGATGCAGTGACAAGTCTTTCAGGGAAAATTGGAAAGGTTTCTGCTAGTAGTCTTGGTAAAGGTTCCTGTGTTGATGTTGAACATATGCTTAGATTGTTTTCAGCTCCTGTGCCAATCACCTTTGAAATGGGCCAATCTCAAGTTGTCCCTACTCTTGTCGGATGTCCACCTCCCTCCCAGATATTCCAGGGCAGGCAAGACATTCTTGCAAGAATGGATGATTACTTTTCAAAAGACATTGGAAAAAGACATGTATATGTCCTCCATGGTCTGGGTGGCTCTGGAAAAACACAGATAGCCTTGAAATTCCTTGATACAATGAACCAGCATCCAATTCCCCGGTATTTCTGCCAAAATTCAACTCAACTCCTGCTAATTGTCATATTCAGGTTCACAAAACAGTTCTTTATTGATGCTAGCTCTCAGCAAACACTGGACACAGCCTTCAAGAATATAGCCATTGCTAACAAAATTGGAAACAGCTTCCAAGATGCTTTATCATGGCTGATCATGGGGACTGAAGAGTGGATGCTGTTATTTGACAATGCAGATGACCCAATTATCAATTTGTTCCTGTTTTTCCCCCAATGCACACATGGAAATATCATCATCACCTCCCGAAACCCACGATTGGCTGTTCATGGACCTCGGTCACATTCAAAAGTTGGGAACATGGAGGAGACTGATGCAATAGAACTGCTACTGTTAAGTGCAGCTGAGAATAACACTGTTGAAACTGCTGAGAGAGCATCAGAAATTGTGAAGGTATTTTATTTATGTAGCCCCCAGTTGCAAATGTAGTGATCAGATATGCTTAGGAACTGTGCTGTCTGCCCCTTGCAATCATTCAAGCCGGTGCCTACATTTCAAAATTCAATTGTCTTGATCAGTATCTCTCTCTGTATAAGCAGGATCATGCCAGACTGCTGAAAGAGCATCCTGAACAGTCCCATGATGATTATGAATGGACTGTGTACACAACTTGGCAGATTAGCTTTAAACAGTTGAGCAAGGTAGCAGCACATTTTCTACAAATGTGCTCATTGGTCCATCATGACAACATTCTAGAGGCAATTTTCCAAAAAGCCGCAGCATGGACAGGAGATGCTCAGGATCTGCAACAAGCTAGAGCCTTCCTTCAGAATTTCTTGTCACCTTCAGCCACTTGGAACCATCAGTCTTTCATGGACATAATTGCTGAAATTGGAGCATATTCTCTGATTAATGGACATGGTGGGGGCATACTTTCCATTCATCCACTTGTTCAGTCATGGTGTCGAAATACCCTGGCAGATGAGCCCAAAGTTCGAGAGTGCATGATGGACATTTTGGGAATGTCAGTGAGGTTGACAGATGATGATGAGCTGTTTAGAATTGGGCTGATTACACATGTGGACTCCCTCATCCAAAATCCAGCTACTGTGAAGCCAGTGCTACAGGCCAAATATGCTGAAATATACTTTGATTCAGGCAGATACAAAGAAGCTGAGTCTCTTGAAGTCGCTGTTCTAGAGAAACAGACAAATCATCTTGGTACCGACCATCCAGACACACTGCATTCCATGGCAAATTTGGCTTCCACATACCGCCAGCTTGGAAGATACCAAGAAGCTGAGCCCCTTGAGGTCACTGTCCTAGATAAGCGGAAACAACTTTTTGGTGCGGACCATCCAGACACACTGCGGGCCATGGCACATTTGGCTGCCACATACCGCGAGCTTGGAAGGTACCAAGAAGCCAAGCCTCTTCAGGTCACTGTCCTAGAGAAGCGCAAACAACTCATTGGTACAGACCATCCAGACACATTGTATGCCATGGCAAATTTGGCTGCCACATACCACCAGCTTGGAAGATACCAGGAAGCTGAGCCTCTTGAGGTCACTGTCCTAGACAAGTGGAAACAACTCTTTGGTGTGGACCATCCCGACACATTGACTGTCATGGGAAATTTGGCTGCCACATACCGCTCGCTTGGAAGATACCAAGAAGCTGAGCCTCTTGAGGTTGCTGTCCTAGACAAGCGGAAACAACTCTTTGGTGCAAATCATCCAGACACATTGACTGCCATGGGAAATTTGGCTGCCACATGCAGCTGGCTTGGAAGATATCAAGAAGTTGAGCCTCTTGAGGCCACTGTTCTAGACAAGCGGAAACAACTCTTTGGTGCAAACCATCCAGAAACATTGACTGCCATGGCAAATTTGGCTGCCACATACCGCTGCCTTGGAAGGTACCAAGAAGCTGAGCCTCTTGAGGTGACTGTCCTAGAGAAGCGGAAACAACTCTTTGGTGCAAATCATCCAAACACACTGCGTGTCATGGGAAATTTGGCTGCCACATATCGCTCGCTTGGAAGATACCAAGAAGCTGAGCCTCTTGAGGTCACTGTCCTAGACAAGTGGAAACAACTCTTTGGTGTGGACCATCCCGACACATTGACTGCCATGGCAAATTTGGCTGCCACATACAGCTGGCTTGGAAGATACCAAGAAGTTGAGCCTCTTGAGGCCACTGTCCTAGACAAGCGGAAACAACTCTTTGGTGTGGACCATCCAGAAACATTGACTGCCATGGCAAATTTGGCTGCCACATACCGCTGGCTTGGAAGGTACCAACAAGCCGAGACTCTTGAGGTGACTGTCCTAGAGAAGCAGAAACAACTTTTTGGTGCAAATCATCCAAACACACTGCGTGCCATGGGAAATTTGGCTGCCACATATCGCTCACTTGGAAGATACCAAGAAGCTGAGCCTCTTGAGGTCACTGTCCTAGACAAGTGGAAACAACTCTTTGGTGTGGACCATCCTGACACATTGACTGCCATGGGAAATTTGGCTACCACATATCGCTTGCTTGGAAGATACCAAGAAGCTGAGCTTTTTGAGGTCACTGTCCTAGACAAGTGGAAACAACTCTTTGGTGCAAATCATCCAGACACATTGTATGCCATAGCAAATTTGGCTCTCACATACTGTGAGCTTGGAAGATACCAAGATGCTGAGCCTCTTGAGGTCACTGTCCTACAGAAGCGGAAACAACTCTTGGGAGCAGACCATCCAGACACATTGCATGCCATGGAAAATTTGGCTGCCACATACTATGAGCTTGGGAGGTACCAAGAAGCTGAGTCTCTGGATGTCACTGTCCTGGAGAAACAGAAACAGCTCCATGGTGCTAGCCATCCTGACACATTGGCTGCTCTGGAAAATTTGGTGTTCACATACCACAAGCTTGGAAAGTACCAAGAGGCAAAGGAACTGCAAGCATAGTATGAGGAAGTTGTGAGCAACAAGACCTTCACAGTAATGGTTTACTTATTCAGTCTTTCAACAGGAAAACTCTTTGCAAAGCTTGTAATAGCCGGAACTTGATCTTTGTAATTAATGCAAACACATTTAATTCTTATTTTTTTTGATGCTCTGGAAAGTTCAATGAGATAGATTGCTTAGAGTGAGATAGGATTTGGATAAGATATGGTTTGATAGGTTTACAACTGAGTTTTTGGTTCACCTTCAGCTGAATGCATGTCACCACTTCAGCCAATGCTCAACACTACTGCTGGTGACTTGCGTCATTCAAATGTCAACCAGGCTGTTTGGTCAATTTAACCCAATGGCAAGTTGTCCCAGGATTAACTCTGCCAAAACACCTTCAAGTGTAGTGCATCCCTCACAACCTACATTCAATCTGGCTTGACTATGTGGTCTATCCTCTCTTTTGGCACTTCAGGTGGGTTTAACTTTATTTCCCTTGGTTGGATTCACTGCTTAACCCAAATTTCACTCAAGGACAGCTTGACTTGTGCTTGGAAGGTTCATCATATGCTTGAGACTTGAGAGAGCATGTAAAAAATATTTTGATCTGTCGACCACTCACCATGTAGCAGCTGTTTGACGGCAGCAGTGCACCAGTGCTGTGCAGCCAACAAAGTTATCCAGAGGGCCAAGGATCTCAAATGAAACAAGGCCCACGGAGGGACACAAGCTCAATGTATTCAGTGGGAACAAGCCTGCCCAGTAGAAGGGAAAAAGTCAAGTTCAGTGGATAGCTGGATTTGAATAACCTATAGACACTTACAATCAGGGCTTTCGGACACAGTTTGATTATATTATCCTGTGCAGAAAATCGGGCTGAATACAATCTGGCCCCAGCACAGCTGAAGAAAAATACATGAACAGTACAACCGGGTGCCGAGTCGGTTCAATGGAGGTAGTACAAACAGATAACAGATGTTTGTAATTACCCTGCAGTGGTTATGTGCCTCATGCATTGGCAGTGTACATGGAGTTGAGCTTGAACAAGAATTCAAGCTCAGCTTGGGGTTGCATAAAAGCAAAGGTCAAACACCAGTGCCATGCAGTGGAAGTAAGTAAACTTAATCTTTGGGGTTGGAATTGAATTGTTGGTTGTGGGTTGAAGCTTTAGGTTAACCCCAAGGCCAATGTAGTGGAAGAAAGAAAAAGGGATTGATCAATCAGATATGGACCTGCCGGAAAAAGAGTCCCTGCAGGACCTTTTGGCGGAATTTTGGAGATCAAGTATGTACTTCCTTCCATGAGATAAAGTCATGAATAGACATCAATTGAGCTCAATCACGTTGACAGACCCGGTATTGGGGCACCCGGGCATTTATTCAAATCTGCTTGAGTTGCAACATACTATAATGTATTGCACTACATTACGATGTCATCTCACAAGGGCTAATGCTGGCCTGGGCAGTTAGCTAAAAGGGATATAATGTGTCTCGAACCATTAGAAAGGTGTTGGACAACGATCCTGGTAAAGGGTTGACATGAGAAGTCGCTAATGGAGCAATCACGGAAAGTGCCTTACCATCCTGGAAACAGATTGGGGCTACTGCACATCCCTGACCAAGGGTGTATTATGAGGGATTATCCTTCTGAACCAGAGGGATCATTGTTGGGCATCATCTGACGTCTTCAGAACTGCCAAGAGAAGGTTGGACTTGGTCGATCCACCAATTGACTAAGAAACCATACTCGGGTACTGGGAAGTGACGGCTATCACGGTTTTCAGACAAATCACTTAAGCGGTTCAAGGCGGAACCAGTTAAAGCGAATGGTTACCAAGGAGGGTAACGGTGGGCTGACAAGGAAGTCGACTAAAAGTTGACATATCAACAATATCCCATCATGATCGTTCTAAGCGATGTAGATCTTGACTCATTGTTAAGCTCAGCTCGTTGATGTTCCTTATAAATCTCTCTCAATTTTACTAATTGTTTTGATATCTGACAGGAGTTCATCGGCTAGCTGCCATACCACTAGTCATATACATTGAACCCTGCCACACATTTGTATCTGTCTCATTTATATTTAGACTCCTGTAAAGTATTTAAGTGGATGGTTATGGGAGGAACACCAGTGAATCTCACCCCACCTGTTGGACGCAAAGTTACTAGACTTCACGCTTAACCGGTCGAGTAGGCATTCATTCGGAGACACCCAGAAGCTATGCCAAGTTTCATTTGTTTTCCCTGTTTGAAATATTATCTGTGTTGGATTTGGAACTTTATAAACGGTGCGTGGACATATTGGATAAACGGAACAGATGTGTGGAATATAAGGAAATGGATCAGACTTGACAATTGATTGTAATCTCGCAAGGATTAGCAATCACGGATACTATTGAAATCGGGATTCATAAAGAATCACTTGTGCTACGCATTGGAGTACTATCTCCAAACCTAGACCCACATCATACAAAACCATAGAACATAAAATCTCATCTGTCTATCCACGATTGCGCCTAGAACGGATTTGAGCAGTTTTTATCTATACGACTTGTAGACCTATAAAGTCTTGCTTCCCAAAGAGAACTAGAGTTCAAATTGCCACAATCTATACTGGATTGGAACCCCGAACTTGCACAAGGATTATAGTGTTTGAGTTGTTGTAGTCGCATTATCGAACTGTGTATTCATTTACAAAGGTTTGGTTTGTGGTTATTTCACCGCTAGCCCCATAGTCACTGTTTCATTGAATCCCATCCGAGGGAGCCTTCTGGTGTCTGTCATGAACAGAACCTGCTGGATCGAGGAGTGGACGTGGTTGTTGAATGTGAATTCGCCAGCTGGCAGGAGCTCGTCCCAGTCATTGTGTTTGTAGTTTGTGAAGATCTAGATGAACTGTTCAAGCTCCTGGTTGATGTGCTCTGTCTGGCCATTGGTCTGTGGTGGAACTTGCAGGCTCTATACCGATGAGGCGCCACAACTCCTGGGTGAACTCAGTTACAAATTGCTGTCCACAGTCCAAGATGTACCTCCAGGGGGTCTCATGGTGCCTCCAGACATTCCAGTAATAGAGCCGAGCAACTCCGACTGCTCTGAGGCTGGTGTGGCACTTGTTGAAATGGGCCTGCTTACCAAGGACGTCCACCATGACCATGACTGCATCGAACCCATGTGCCTCAGGAAGCTCGACAATGAAGTCCACCGAGACGGTATCCCAGCACTCTGGGATTTCCGTCGGGTGAAGTTCTCTGTGAGGCAGCCTCCGGAGGGCTTTGGTCTGGTTGCACGGTTTGCAGGTGCCAACATACTGGCTGATGTGCCAGGACAACTGGGGCACCAGTAATTCCAGGAGATGAGCTCCAACATCTTGAAGTGGCTGGCATGTCCAGCCACCTGAGTGTTGTGGTGCTGCACCATAATCTGTCTGCAGAGGTCCTTGTTCTGTGGCATAATTATCTTGCCACGAAACTGGAGAAGTCTGTCTGCAAGCCGCCACTCAGCCAACCGAGGGAGCGAACCTTCCAGTTCTTGAGGAGTTCCCATGTGATGAGCACCACAGGGTTCTCAAGATCCGGCTGGTTTGCAAAGGCCTCTCGGATGTCTCGGAGGAGGGGGACCTTGGGTCCAGCCACCACAACACCTTCCATTGCTCAGACATGGAACAGGTCCAGGTGAAGGAGGGTGACATCCATGTTGTCCGAACTGACCTGGTCAGGGCAGCAGGACAGTGTGTCCAGACAGCCCATGGGGTGACCGGGTTGGTGGTGCAGCATAAAGTTGAACCGGGAGAGGTACAGGGACCACCATGCCTGTCACAAGTTCAAGTTTTGCGCCTTCTGGAAGTACTCCCAGTTCTTGTGGTCTGTCCAGACCTCAACCAGGTGCTGCATGCCCTCAAGGAAGTGACACCATTCCTCTAGGGCTCAGACAATCACGAGCATCTCCTTGTCGTGGATCTTGTAGTTACACTGGACATTGTTCAAGCTCTTGGAGTAGAATATGACAGGGTGCCGCTTCCCATCCATGTCTGGCTGGGACAAGACAGCTCCAGTGGCATACTGTACGGGTCTGTATGGTAGCAACGTAATGCATAACACTGGGTCCAAAATGTTGCCTGATTTCCGCAGCGTAACACATAACGGGGCTCCAGTTGCTTGCCGGTACACAGTATTTTTAATATGCATTTTTTCTCAAGCAAACAGTGTCAAAAATTGCAAAAAAAAACACACACATTTCTATCTAGGGTTATTCGAAAGTCTCATCTGCCAAATTCCCCTCGCTCCACGGGCGCCCATTGTCATTGTATGCCCAGATATTTTCAACATCTCCACTGCCAGCCAGGAACCCGTTGCCACTCAAAGTTGCCTAAATTAGCCGACATAACACCTAACTCGGGCTCCGTTGCTACACCATAACCCAAATTTTTCGTAACGCCTCCAGCGCGGTTGCCTCCATACAGATCCGTACAGTAGTCCAAGCCACCTGATATAGCTGAGACTTGTCCGGCAAGACCAAGACCGGCTCCGAGGTCACCATGTCCTTAAGTGCTTGGAAAGCGGTGGCCAGGGATTCAGTCAAGGCCCAAACCACACCCTTCTTTGTGAGGTTGAAGAGCAGCCAAGCGACATCCGAGAACACCTGGATAAACCTCCAGTAGAAGTTTGTGAAGCCGAAGAACTGCTGCATGTCCTTCTTGTTTTCCAGAGCCAGCTAGGCGACCTTGACCAGGTCCATCTTGACACTGGTTGTGCAAGATAATGATGCTGAGGTATTTGATTGACATCTTCTCAAACTCGCACTTCTCCAGCTGGAGGTAGCGCCGGTGCGCTCAGAGCCGACAGAGGACTTCCCAGACAATCTCACAGTGACGGGCCGAGTCGGGATGTGCAATGAGGATGTCGTCTAGGTACACCATGATGTCCCCCAACAGGATGAGGTCCTGAAAGATGTTGTTCATCATCATCTGGAGGGTGGCCGGAGAGTTGGTAAGTCGAATTACATCACTAGTGGCTCAAAGAGCCCTTGGTTGGTACGGAAAGCAGCCTTCCATCCATTGCCCTCACAGATCCAGATGTTGTTGAACCCCCATCAGACATCAAGCTTTGTGAAGAACCGGGCTCCTTTCAAACGGTTAATGAGGTTGTTGATTAGAGGGAGCGGGTACTGGTTCTTCATGGTCATCACATTGAGCACTTGGTAGTCCTGGATGAACCGGAGGGCCCCATTTTTCTGCTTGATGAAGAAGACCGAGGATGCTATCGGAGACTTGATGTCAGCAACAGCCTCTGGGTCGGCTAAACAACGAGTAACCCGACGAGAACCCCAACCAGGGTAAACCCAATAGAGCTAGTAGCTTGTGTGTTCCCCGAGCAGTAGGACCAGTCGTATGGTGTCCTCCCTAGGAGGCCATATGTCGTAGGTCGGGATGCGAGGCGGAACCCGGAACGAGTCGAAGAGGGTGTGATATCCACTCAGGTATACAACCTGGGGCGTGGATACAACCCGTAGTACGATGTGGAGGAAGCGGGACAGGGTGGAGACAATGCCTATGTCAAGCCAAGGTACATAGAAGCCTGAGATTGGACGAGGTAGAATCTACTGTACATGGAGATTCTACTGAACTTATATAGGCTTCTAATAAATTAAGGTGATCGCGGTCAATCACAATCAGTTCCTGTACCACAGCATTAAGGAGTGTTAATGCTGATACTCCTAGACTCCTTTGTGTTGGTTTCCGTGGTGTCGGAGGACTTAGGAGACCCGACGTTCGGGTTTCCTAATCCTGAGTGTCATCGTATCCAGTGGTTCAAACCCCGATCAGTTTGCAACCACTCATGTACTTTGTGTACGCTTCTGTGTCAGTTGTTGGTGCGTCCGGGGACTGGGATCCGTCTGTACAGGTTCCTAGTCCCTAACATCTTCTGTATCCCGTGGCGCAGACTCCCCGAGTCTGCGGCTTTAGAATCCAAGGCCGGGTTTCAACCGTGAGAAGGTCACGTGGTGGTGTCATGAGAGTCCCGTGCCGCTAAGACGCGTCTGTATCCATACAGACGTGTCGCGTGAAAAAGAAGAACCCGGGCGATTCATGACATTTGAATAGGCGAATCTGGCTGGTGCTCAACCGACCTACGACATATGGCCTCCTAGAGAGGACGCCGTATGGTTGGTCCTACTGCTCCGGGAACACACAAGCTATTAGCGTCTATCAGGTTTATCCTGGTTGGGGTTCTTGCCAGGTTACTCACTGTTTAGCCGACCCAGAGGCCATTGCTGACAAGATGGACGGAACTGGAGAATGCTGTAGAGGCAATAGAAAAGCTTCAGGAAGCGATAGATTAAGGTAAGAAGCATTATAATCATGAGATCATGAGATGAAGCATCAGATATATTAGCATCAAAACCCTTCTGCTGTATAGCCAGTTTGGTGTAGAGGTAGACACTTGTGCATGATGTTACACTCCATCGTGCAAGGCCTTTCGGTTCACACCTCACAAATGCCTTTCTTTTGTAGGCATTACTGATAACCAGTTATCTTTTTCGGCATGCTCAGAGATCACCTGACCTGTTGGCCTCCGGGCCTGGCTACCCACATGACTTCTTACCATATGTAGCTGCCTCCCAGATAACTAGTTATACCTATGTCGTTACATGTTTTGGTACCCCAGGAATAACTCATTAGACCCCTTGGTATCAATCCAATGTTTAACTGGTTAATCTGACCATATGAGCTGCGAGCTGCTGGGGTGTTGTCCTGCCTCGGGGTTGCCAAGAACGGGTTGGCGGACAACTGCACCTGCCAGTTGGCGGGGGGCATGCTGCATTTGCGGCATGTGGGGTGGTGCTCCCCGTTATGGCATCGTCGGGCCATATGACTGCGAGGGTGCAGGGCGCTGGGGTGCGTGGTACTGCGCATTGAGTGTCTGCGAGCATTGGGGCTGTGGCGAGTTGCTCATTGCACGTGGGTACATTGTCTGGGGGACTGGTGGCATCCAGGGTGGTAGCGGGGCATCTATGGGTGGCATGGCCGCCGTTAGCGCCTGGATGTGGGCGTACAGCTCTGCACCTGAGTGGTCGGGGTCAAAGCCACTGGTCTCGGCGCCGATGTTGGGGATGCCGTGCCTACAGAACCTCGCATTGCGCTCAATCTCGTCCTGCACGCGCTTGCTCCACCATCTCCACCGCGGTGAAGAACTTCTCCCAGCTGTTGAGGCCTGACGCCGGCAGTACCGACCGGATTTCCAGCAGCAAGGTTGCGCGTACATCGTTCTTCAGCAGCATCAAGGGGTCGTTGAGGGTGTCGATCAGCGGGTGCATGTCCGCTGCCCAGCGGACGTGGGCGTACATCTCATCTCCCGGCGGGCCTACTATCTTACCCAGGTCTTCAGCCCTCAGGATTGTGCTCTTGATCCTCGTCTTCAACTCCTCTGGTGACTCCTCCCAGGGGCCTACCATTAAAATAAACATTAAAATCTACCCCTACTGTATCCTCCTGTTTGGCTTTTGATGCACGTCATCGGCAAGATCAGTCCATCAGTCTCGGCATCACTGAGATCAAACATGTCGCGACTTGCGTGCAACACCTTTGTACAATATGTGTGAGGCATCGTGCAGCATTCTCCTGTTTCTAGATCAAACACACCTTTCCATTGATCACATGAGGGACGGGATGCAGGTAAACATTGCTTTAAATAAATATTACACTTGACTTGGCACTAGTACTTAGTTAACAACGAACTGTAGGTTTTATGGTTAGATACTGGCCCACACATGTATGAAATTTGTTTAAATTAAGGTGTTACTCCTCGCACATCCTCTACAAACACGTCACGACTTGTGCGCAACGCGTTTGATCTCAGTGATGCCGGGACTGATGGACTG
Organism: Mycena olivaceomarginata; assembly: GCA_029378375.1. Taxonomy (NCBI): domain Eukaryota; kingdom Fungi; phylum Basidiomycota; class Agaricomycetes; order Agaricales; family Mycenaceae; genus Mycena; species Mycena olivaceomarginata. The sequence goes on from JARKIC010000193.1 coordinate 174,008, forward strand.
ATCTTGCCGATGACATGCATCAAAAGCCAAACAGGAGGATACAGTAGAGGTAGATTTTAATGTTTATTTTAACGGTAGCCCCCTGACTCCTCCGCCCCCACTGGGACCGGCCACTTCTTTGCAAACACCTTCATCAGCTCCGCCCACGATGCCTTCTCCGCCACTGTCACAACATTCTTCCACCACTTGTCCGCTACTGTACCAGGTGCAAGGCCCATTTCAAAGTGGTATAACTTCTTTGCCTCCTTTGTATCAAAATTCATTGTCCCCTGTAGTTTTTTCAGCCAGTAGTGCAGTTTTCCCCGTGCGCATCACAGTGGAATAGTTCCAGAGGTGCCATGTCGTAGGGGCTGGATGTAGGAATGGTATCAGGAGGGCTCGGTGTGAGGCTCAATGGCATCGAGATGGTGCGGGAGGATGGAGTGGATGGAATGTGTAGGCTGGGCAACATTGTCCCTGCACGTCGCAATGCTCTGGTGTCGCAGGCTTGAGCTTGAGCTTGCAGTAGCTGGTCCTGAGCCTGTGCTTTGCGGTGCGTTGTCGTTCTGGGAGGTGGAGATTGCTGTTCGCCAGATTTTATTCGTTCTGACGTCTTTCGAAGTGTGGCCCATGGGGGTGCCGAAGACCGCTCTTGTCACCAAGATGGAGACCGCTCGGGCCTCTTGCCAGGGGATTGCCGCACAAGACAGACGAAAAGGGATTGGAGGTCCGGGGTCGCACAAGGATGTGGAAAACAAGTGATGATGATGATCTAACAGCTACAAACAGGGCTATCTACTCCTTGGCTGGGGCTTTGCCCCAACCACAGCGCAACCCTCCTCCAATGTGTTCCCCAGAAGTTTGACGAGCTCCTGTTCCTTCATCGAGAGAACCTTGAGGGCAGCGGTGTGCGTGCGCTTGAGCGCATTGTTTTGGGCCAATTTGTGCAGCAGAGCATTGAGGAGCCTGGTGACTAGTACGGTCAGGATGGACAATATGAGACGGGGATGAATATTGGCGCACTATAGTCCAGCTTATTTTCCTTCAATAGGTTCTTCTCCGTCTCCGTTAAAACAAAGTTTTGAGGGCCTGGTCCAGGAACACGACTAGTGTCAAAGACGATGTTGTTGAAAGCTAATTCTCGAGGTCAGTTAAAATGACGATCGACGATCTGCGTAGACGTGCCTTGAATACTGCAGCTCAACGACTCATGCACCTCAACCAAATCCTGCTCAGGAATGAGCATACTGGTGGTCTTAATCTGTTGCCGCTGGAGGCGCACGATGTGCTCGAGGCTCTGTTGGTTTTCGGTTTTTCGCTGGGGGCGCTCTTCCATAAGCTTCTTCTCAATTTCTGTCAATCTATGCTCCACACTCTCTGCTGCGGCTTTCGTGGTTTCAGTGGCCTCCAGGACCTGTATCATCGCCGCCTTGTCGGCAGCCATGTCCTGCTGCTTGCGAAGAAGTTCTGTTACACTGAAAATGGTCTATTCATCAGTCGTATGGAAAACACAGGGAGTTCCACGTACAGGTTCTTGCGTGTGAGTGGGCGAGTTTCCGGTCGTGGGCGCTCATCAACTGCAGGCGTGTTTGGGGGACTCTTTTGTCCCAACTATTGTCTGGATTGAAGACGAGGTTTGCGGCTGTGACAGAGATCTCGAGCCGTGAGGGAGACCTCACAGAGACTTGGGGGTCGGCTTTTGCGGGAGATCTCAGCGTTACAAGTATCTTTGGACTAACCTTGGAGACGGGAGACGGGAGACGGGGCGGGCAAAGGCAGGAGGCGGCTGAAATATCCTTCGAGCGAGAACACGGGCGAGACACGACGGCGGGAATGGGCAGGGCCGGGCGAGGGCGAAGGTGAAGGCCCTAGCGAACACAAGAGATCACAGGATATACCACCGCAAGACACTCACATACAGAGCGACGTGAGAGGCAGAGATATCGATGCTAGAGAGGGCGGGAGGCGGACGAGTGGGCTGCACAGGCGGTGGTGGTGGTCGGGATAACAGAGCGTAGATAGGAGACTTCCATTTCGGGCGCTCATCCTTCCACTGCCCAAAAAGGCAACTGTCTCTCAATTGATTCTGTAGTCTTTTTGCTCTCGATGAATGTAAGTGTATGGAGGGATGGATGTACGTTGTGATGTAGGTGGTGGTGGTAAGTAAGTAAATTAGCAACACGAGCACGAGACGGGAGGCGGAGCAATTACAGAATGGTAAACGGTGTCGATGGAGATGTAGACGGAGAAGTGAGGTAGAAATCTACATAGCAGGAAAGGAAGTCGGGGGAGGGCGTCTAGAATCCGCGCCTCTACGCAACATGCACAAACACATTCTTCGACCCTTCCACGCGCTCAATACACTCCTTCTCCAGCAGCGTCTCGATCGCCTTCTTGATGTCGGGGATCCTGGGCGAGAGCGCTGCGAGATATGCGAGAGGATGAGCGCTTGGTTTTCATCGTCTTGCCCGCTTTCACGATTCTTGGGGAAGTGTCAGCGCCAAGTCACGTCGTCTTGAGATGGGGAACGCGATACACACCTAACAATCATCACCTGAATCACATACTTCCGATCCTCATCGACGACCTTGAGCACACCGCTCGACTCGGCCTTCACATCCGCCTTAATCGGCAGATTCAGATTCACCCGGATTTTCTTGCTTTTGAAACCTGTGCGCGGTGGGTCACACATCAGCGACCGTATTCACATCTCAAGACGGAAGGAAAGACGAGCCGCGACTCACCCGGATTCAGGTCATACTGATCCTTCTCCTCATTGATCAGCACCTTCGCCTTGACCAGCAGCGCCAACACCCCGGAATCTCGGGCGAGAGATTGGTCGCCTCCTGCAGCTCCGTCAGCGAAAGCGTGTCGTTGTCGTTGTATTGGAGGAGGACTGCCACCTGGAAGAGAATGCGTTGCTAGTGAGCGGCACGAATAGAATAGCAGAAGACGGAAAGGAATGAGGCACCTACCTGATCCGCCGGCGTCATTAGTAGTAGTCTGTCCGCAGCTCGTTCTTGGAGTAGTTGTGCAGCCAGGTGAGCTTGCGGCCGGAGTGCTGTGGGTGGGTGGGTTAGCGATCGGTCGGGGACGGCGACGCAGAAGGGACGGAGAGGGCGGAGACGAGCGGAACGAGGGCGGAAGGGGACGGGCGAAAGGGAGTGAAAGAGGAGATCGGGGGGAGAGGGAGGGAGGAAGGGGAGGAGAGGAAGGGGAGGGGCGACTCGAAGTCGTGGGGAGGACGAAGAGGGAGGAGAGACGAGGGACAAGCGGGACGAGGCAAGGGGGAGGAACGACGGGGACGACGGGGGAAGGAAGAGGGAGGACGGGCAGCAGCGGGTCGAATCAAGGACGGCGCGGCGAAAAGGGAGGGGACGAAGAGGTCAGAAAATCTCGCACACACCTTCGTCTGATAATACCTCGTACTCAACCGTCGGCAACAGCTCCGGCGGCAGCAAAAGCCGCGCGTCGGCGGCGCGAGCGGCCAAAAGTTCGTCCCAAGCACCATGATGCTGAACGCAATATCCATGTCGTCGTGGTTCTGCGCCATGCGCTCCTTGAACGAGTCCGTCAGGTCCCTAGTCCTTGGAGAGGGACATGTCTGTGGGTGCGTCAGCGCTCATCCTCAAAAACGAAAGGGAAGCGAGGAAAGGAAAGCGGAGAAACGCACCCGTTAACATCCTTTACAGCCTATTCGTATACTCAAACCCACACGCCTCCTTGAGCTTGCTGATCATGCTCGCCTCCGCCTCGTCCGACGCGCTCACGCCGTGGATGAGCCGCTTCGACAGCTTGGTGGTGTAGAACGTCTGGAAGACGTTTTTGTCTTCGAGGTATTTGAAGAGGACCATCTGGGGTGGGGTGAGCGTCGTGGGATTGAGGAGAGAGGCAAAGGATGCGAAAGGGAAGGGGAGGGAAGGGGATGGGAGGAAGCGGGTGGGAGGGGAGGGGAGCGAGAGGGCGAGGGCGAGGAGGAGGCGGGGGACGGAGGGAGCGGGAGGGAGGGAGGGGAGGGGAGTGGTAGAGCGAAACCAAGGATAGGGAAGGCACGAGTAAGACAACGAGACTCACCACCCAATTCAGCGCCCCCTCAACGCGACCTTGTTACTCTTCTTCAGCAGCATGTCCGCGCGCTTCGCCAGCAGCTCCAGCAAGCGCGCCGCGCTGGTGCCCGGTACATGTCGTCAGGGGAAGGTCGTATCGACTATGGAGCGAGATACCCACCCGTCGCCGCATTCCGATTAACCAACTCGCTACACGCCTTATCTAGCGCCACCGCAAACCCAGCCTCGCCCTTGAAGCTCCTCGCCGCCGTCGCCGCGTTCTTCTCGTGTACCGCCAGCAGCGCGTCGACGTACGCCTTCGGGTCGAGCTCGCCCGCCTTGCCTCGCCCTTGTCCTTGTCGGCGGCGCCCTTGTCCGCGAAGGCGGCGGGGGCAGCGACGAGCGCGGAGACGGCGCCGAGCCCGGCGGCCTTGACGTGTGCTTCGAATTTGCGCCAGAGGGCTCGAGCCCCTCGGGGATGCGTGCGAGAAGGGCGTACATGCGCTGCAGGTCCTCGTCCGCGTCGAAGTCGAGTAGTGCCTGCATTAATCATCAGTCTCCATACACACAAAAGCGAAAACAGAGGGAGAGAAAAGGCGGTGACGAAAATACCCACCTGCAACGCCTCCCACATCCTGGGCGCATGCGCCCTCAACAACACACTCTCACACCTCCCCACCAGCTCCTTCCTCGTCTTTGCATGGAAATGCCTTACAACCCTCTCCTCTTCTTCCCTCCCTCTCCTCTTCTTCCCTCAGCCTCCCCTCCGCCTTCTTCAAATACTCCGGGATATTCCCACTCCCCCTTCTCCGCTCGACCAGTGTTGAGGAACGCCTCCGCCTCGGCGGAGTAGTACGCCTCAGTCGCGGTGAGGAACGGCGCCTCGAACTGCTCCTTGTAGACTTCGAGGCATTCCTTGTTGGGGTCGGCGGCGTCGAGGCCAAGGGAGACGAAAGAGTCTACGACTTTTTTGACGAGGGTGGGCGGCGACGAGGCACAGGATGGCGGAGGTGAGTGGGGGTTGGAGGGGTGCGAAGAGGTGTTGGCGCCACTGGGCGAGGGCGAGCTGCGTCAGGCGTTACGAGCGTCAGTAAAGTTCGCTCGAGAAAGAGACATGGGAACTGACCGTATACACCTGATACACGCCCTTCTTCCCCTGGCGGCCGAGGTACGTGAACGGCCGGTGGAGGTAGTCGGCGCCGGTGGTGTAGCCGTCCCACTCGGCCGCGTAGTACCGCAGCAGAGCCTCGTCTTGCAGGGTTTCCGCTTTCTGTGGGTGAATGGAACAAAGCCACGCGTCAAGTCGCGTCTATACATCCGTCCGTCCATCCGTAGGACTCCGAATGCCATGTAGACGAAGGTTGTAGTTTTGCGGCTCAGAAGCCAGAGCGCCCGAGCAACTGAGGGAACTCCAGTGAGTCTTCGAGTCCAGTCATTCAAGTACCAGTCCATTCCAGTCAAAGGAATCGTTGAACCAAAAGCTGTATTCCCCACATCAGTAGGGCTGCTCAATTCTCACGTCGGCTAAAATGGTCTCACGTCGGCTAAATTAAATGATGTTCAAACTCCGACCAAGCGAGAGCGCTCGCCTTTTCCTCCTCGAGATGGCAGGGGAAGGTATTGACGCGCTCTTGGAGGCTGCCTCACAGTTGGACGACTGGAGACATGTGTCACCCATGGCTCACGCTCTCAAGCGCCCCGCCTCTCCCTCGCTGCAGACACCGGACATCAAGCGCGTCAAGGGTGCCTACACACCCCTCACTCCACCGACCACCCTTTTCCGCATTCCAAACACCTACTACCAGATGCCGGACACCTCCTATACCCCGCAGATGCCGGGTGACTACATGCCACCGCCAATGCCCGTGATGCACGTATCAGGTGCGTCGCTGGACTTGATTGCTCACACATGAAATAACCTCCCCTCCAGCTCCTCCTCCACCAGCCCCCGAAACTAAGAGAGGACGGCCCCGTGGGTCAAAAAAAAAGCCCAAGTCCGAGGACTCGCCGCCCGAGCTCAAGAACGAGGCCGGTTCGCTGGCCGGTGTCTCGTGGACTGTTCCAGAGATGACAGCCCTCATTCAACACTGCCTAGGGCCTGACGCCGACGATTTCTTTGCGAAGCTTGGGGTGCAGGCGAACAAGATTTGGGCCCGGGTGCGTACCTACAACGAGAAGGAGCTTGTTTTGCACTAACATTCCAAAGGTTGTTGACGCCAATATCCTCCCTGGCCGCGACGCCGGGGCGATTCAACGCAAGTACGAGGCCCTCCTGGGCATCTTCAAAAAGTTCTACGCATTCCGGAACTTCACCGGGGGCGGTGCCGACGCCGACGACTACGACTGGGAGGATGAAGCTGCCATTACCAAGCACCTCAAGAACTCGCTTCAAGCCGGCTGCGACATCAACACCCTCAATGCAGCCACCTGCCGCCTCTGGATGGAGCAGGGATGGTATGAGCTGTTTGCTGATCGGTGAGTCACTGCCTCAACTTCCGTTTCAGCCGCTAACATCTGCCAAGGTACAAAAACAACCCAAGGTTTGTCGCGGGGAGCCGCGTTCATCAGCTGACGCCATCTCCGACTGGGAACCGACACAGCCTGGGGAACCAACGCAGCCTTGGGACGATGCCCTCGACGACGACGACGACCTCCAGATAATCAGCACGCCGGCGCCCCTGCTGACAAATAAACCAAGCATCAACCTCCAACGAAGCCGCACACCTGCGCCGAAACTGAAGCAGGAGCACCGCGCAGGCCTTACCACCTCCATACGCACCCCCACGCCATCTGCGCGCACTTCCATGCCGTCCACGTCACGCACCCTGACGTCTGCGAAGGGGAAGGCGCAGCCGGATCGTTTTGGGATGGCTGGGATAGCAGACTGGCTTGGGGCAAAGGCAGAGGCAGAGCAACGGCAGGCGGACACGAGGGACAAGCAGGCAAAGTTCGCACGGCAGCAGGCTAAATTTGAGAGGGTGCAGGCAGTGGTGAAAGACCAGGAGAACTTTGATTGGGAGACGGTCGAGAAAGCTAAAAAGTTTATGGCGAATTTCTTCGAGTTTGACTCTGACTAGCGGTTCTACGTACTGTACTGTGTTTTAACATTTGAATCAAATCCGATTTCTACTTGTAATTTTCTAATGGACATACAGTATCAAGGAGTTGATCTCGAAGTGCATATCTAGAGAATACCACGAATATATATTCGCGAATATGAATATTCACCAAAACCTCAGAACTGATATTCGCATTCGTACGAATATTGATGGCAAATATTTGTTGCTTAGTCAGCAATATTCGCGAATATTCATGAATATGAATACTCAGCAAATACATTGAGAATTTGGGGGTTTAGCAGCCACCAATGAGTTGCTGAGTGCACTTTTATGCTATCTTGTGAGTTTAAACATTGTCAAAGACTCATACAAGCCCTTGTCTTGCATGTTCAACCCTTTGATTGACCATCACACTTGCTGTGTTCAACCTGTCAAGCAGTTGTCAACGTAAAGATGTCTCTAAAGTGGTTGGTTTGCATATGAATTACAGATCTAGTTGGTGTAAATGAAGTATGTTCTGGTTCCAGAGAGGAGATGTTTAAACAGACCCAAATTTACCATGCTTGATTGAAACTTTGGCTGTGTATTACAGCTGCAAATATTCGCGAATATCAACTTTCCTGAAAACTGATATTCGCATTCGCGCGAATAGCACAGCCACAGCCATTCGCGAATATGAGTATTTGTTATTCGCGAATGTATACTCGCGAATATTCGCGATATCTGGTATTCGTGGTATTCTCTATGCATATCCATCTTCTCGGAGACGGGCATCTGTCTCCGCCAGTGGAATATTTACGGGACCTCCAACAGCATTGTCGACTGCGGCGTTTAGGTCTTCTTCCATGGTTCCTGCCGTCTCTGTGTATCCCGGCAGGTACCTGGGATGATCATCAAGACGCAAGCACAAGTTGTGGAATATGAGCATGGCATCTATAGCACGCCAAACGTCATCAACATCGTCGTGCGATCCCATGAGCTGCAGTGAGCGGAAGCGAAGCTTCAAGCAGCCAAATGCATGCTCCACCGAAATGCGCTGCTTTGACAGTTTGTAGTTGAAGTCCTTCATGCGCCTTTTGGTGATGGCTGTGACCTTTGCCAGTTCTGCTTCACTGAATGGCCGAACACTATAGGGTGTAGATGGATACCCCTTGTCAACAAGAATGTAACGCCCTCCCGTAAGGTATTGGTTTCGGTGAGCCCAAAAATGCGAGTTCTTGAATACACGTGCGTCGGTCACACTTCCAGGCCATCCAAGGTCCCAGGACCCAAACCAGAGACCGTGATTGACGATGGCAAATATTCCAAACTGGGAGAAATCGGATTAGATGTTGTACCAGTAATCACCAACAAACCCACGGCGAAAATCCTTTTCGAGAAAGATAAGCAGTGCCTACTGTCGAGGGTTTGACGGTCTGCACAAGGCTTCCATCGCCACTCCCAACGCAATCTGGAAAGCCAGTTTTTTCTTCGATCGTTGACATTGATTCTTGCTGTTCGGCCTCGGTGAACCACGCTGCGTAAGTGGCGCGCAGCTCTCAGAAAGCACGAATCACCCGACGGCAGTACAGTACCACAGTACCATAGCCAACTCCCGTCTTGAGCATGGTGTCAGCCATCGGGCTGCCGTACTGCCCGTATCGGATGAGGAAGCAGGAAAGCTGCCAGTACACAGGGCGCTGTGGCTTCCTCCCTTTCGACTGGAAGATTGTGTTCCTCTCCAAGAGCTTTACAGCAGTGTCGAAAGTGGCTCTCCCAATTCTGAAATCACAATTAGTTGACTGCTTTATATAGGTATGACTTATTTGCCTAAAGACATAACGGAACTCGCGGTCGGGCATCGCAAGTGCCGTATTCAAAAAGTCTTGGCTTTTGGCAACTTGGAAGTAAGGGCCCCAGGAGCCATCACCACGAAGAGCTGCAGCACTGGCGAGCACTTGACATCCCATAAGAATGAGCAAGTCTGCGGTGTCGCCATCGTCGACATAGGTAGTTTCATCAATCAGGAGCTGATCATTGTGAGGGGCTGCATCGTCATCCTCGGGATCGAAGCCGTCGGCGTGGGACTCTGTGTCATTGAGGACATCCGCGATGATGAACAGCTGCAGGGCGACGGCGGCGTGCTCTTCCTCGAGCTGTGCGATGGTCTGCTGGGGCATAGGAGCTGCGCGCGGCAACCGCGTTGCCCCTATCAATTCGCTAAAGTTCGCTAACGTTCGCTTAGAATATTTTATTCAGCCGACGTGAGATTATTTTAGCCGACGTGAGAATTGAGCAGCCCTAGTGATTTCGGGAATTTTCTACATGGCGTTACAACGCCGTTGTAAAGCGCGCAATGCTCACAAAGTTCACAATTATTGTGGGGCACATTACAAGGCCATATTCTAGCGTGCCCGTTTTGTCAATGTGCGCAATTATTGTGAGCTTTGCAAGATGTGCGAGTATTGTATGGATATATATTGCATTAGGGCGGAAGGTAGGCATGGTCACCACTGGAAGACGATTGTAGGCATTCGATTGTCACGCAAAATGGATTAAAAAATCATTTATTGGGCATAGGATGGTAATGGACTACCAATGGTAATCTACACGTTCAGCTCCCTGACAGCACGCTGCTGGCGCATGGCGACGATCGACGCCGAAGAGGACTGCGGTGGCGCAGCGACAGCACGACCGTTCTTGAAAATGTGTCCTTCTTGTGTGGACGCTCTTGAGTGTTGGTGGATGCTGGGGGAACGTTCTCAGCTTCAGATGTGTTGGCTGCTTGGCGCTCCTGCTCGACCTCTTTTTGCAGCCTCTTCGCAGACCGTGGCGCTGTGAAGATGTGAAGGTAGGTCTAGTTGCGACACCGAACGTGGAAGAGCAGACAAGAAAGACCCGTGCTTGAGGATGAGAACATAGCGAAGGCAGCCGGACTTGAGGATTTGTGCTTAGCTTCCGTTTGACTTGCTTGTGGCTTGACTTGCGCGCAGCTTAACTTGCGTGCGGCTCAGGACGAGCTCGGGGCATTGATATTTGAAGTTGCGGGAGGCCTGACACTGCTATCCTTGAAGCTGGAAGGTATGCACGAGGACTATGAAACAGAGAGGGCCGGGGGATGAAAGTGGGAGGAAGAAAGCCACGTCGACGTGGCATCAACCAACCGTATGGCGTCATTGATCGTGGCAGTTCCCGTCGGTCGATGTGATAAACAGCGCACTGATTCCATCAATCTCCATGCAACTCATCTTCATTGCGGACGCTGAGCTCAAGGCCTTCTGCTTGCCTTCTGCCATCTGGCCCTCTATAAACGACCCTTTACTTATCCTAGTGGTATCAAATCGTGGAACTCTCAAAGACAGCGGTTTCTGGGATAAGTACTTGACCTTTAGGATCGAGTGCTTCTGGACATATGTCGCGCTCTCAGGCTGCGTGAAACCCACGAATACCGGCGCCTTTGCGCCAGTCAGGCGTGAAGGCCTCCAACAATGCAGCGGAACACCCCACTTTCGCTGGTCCCGCTGCTGCAATGTCACATCGATACCTTGTTCTTTCTACCTTCGAGCTCTCGATCTGGTACTGTGCAGCTCGCGGTGGGAGGCCCTACTTCAGGCTTTCTGAGTGTACGTTATCTCTCAGTGACTTTTGTTGGCTTTTTGTATGTGATAGCGTTCCATCTGGGCTGGCTGGGATGCTCTGTGCGCGCGCTGCCCTCCTTTTTTCATTTTCATTCTTCGCTACTTAGTCCCGTTCCAGTCTCGCTTCCTAACTCTCTGTGGTGCATTCCGGGCCCCTCCCCTCATACCCCGTCCCCGCGGTCCCAAACATGCGCTTACTTGCCTCAATATCGTGCCAGACTAGCTGCCTCGACCGCAGCATCATCCTGGACGGTGATAATATCAATGAAGGACATCTAGTGCTCCGTTCGTATGCCATCTGTCTGCATGCCCTTGTTGGCGCAGCTGAGGCGGGGCTTTTCGTATCATGCAAGGGGGCTAACGCAGGCGGACTTGAGAGCAGTGCGGGTCTTTTCTGGCGCCCGTAGGTGTCGCACCTTCGCGTCATTACTCGTCGTACGCACCCTATCCTATCTCACCCCAGGGCCCAGGCTGCGCATGAGCATGTCGCGGCGCCACGGGAGATCAAGACCGAGATGAAGGCTTGGGAGAATTAGGGTGGTCGATCCGGTGTGTGCGTGTGCCTCCTTCCTCCTCGCTCCTGCCCCGATCCCGATTGTACCACGGACGCGTTCTCTCGTCCCCTCCTGATTTTCCTCTTCGCGGGGTGAAATTGAATGTACTGACGCACACGTACAGGATCCCCACCCCTTTCATTCTTTCTCTCCCTCAAGGCGACATAAACAAGCCTCGTCCTTGCATCTCGCCGTCCGCCTTACCCCTTCGCCCTCCGCTCCGCGTCGCGCCTTCTACGCCCGGATATCCCCAGTCACGGCTCTCCTTGTTCTCACCCTCCAAGGCCCCCAGGACTATAGCAGCGAAAGAACTACGGTGCCGCGCGCGCGCACTCCGAGCCGTGCTAAGTCCCAAATGTATTGGATGGGGTCAGCGCGAAGAAGGATGCGCGGCTAACCAAGTACGCCTGCTCGCTTTTCCCGATTTGACAGCTGCTCAGACGCCCGCAGCGCTGTCCTGCGTATCTGCTCTGTCCGTAGGAACGGCGCCCGAGAGCGATCCAGGGAGGAAAGGGAGGGGGACGGACGGGGACGGATGCGGGCGCGCAGAAAACGCACTGCGCACATGCAGTAACCTCGTTGTCCGAATTGTGATACTCGGCGGCTAGAGAGACGGGGTGGAGGAGGCTGCGGCGGAGGAGGGGAGAGAGGAGCGCGATCGTACGGTCTTTGCACGTGGCGTCGAGCTTGTCGCTGCCCTGAGGTGGATGGGACGGCGGCCGAAACAGAGCCAAAGCGAGAGGGAGGTGAGCGGCGGGAGGAGGATGACAAAAGGTGTGTTCTCACCCTTTCGATTCAACGGCAATGTACTGACGATTTCCTATCTCTTTTAGCTTGCCTAGCGGGCCAGCGCACGAAGGCGGGGAAGACCTGGAATGGGATGGGTGAGTGCGGTTCCTCCCTTTCGATAGAAGATCGCGAGTTGGCGGCGCGAGGGGGCGGAGACGAGCAGCAGGCTGCTCCGCGTCGGATGTTCGCGCGCTTTTAGATCGGATGCCTGTGCGCAGTGCAGCGGACGTGCAGAGCCAACGTGCGTTGTGGCCTCGATGTGTCTGTATGCAGCAGCATGATGGATGATAAATCCTGTCACACTCGAGACTGCGCGCGCGTAAATGCACACGTTATTGGAGCTCGATTTCTGGCCCGTTGGGAAATGCGACCCCCTTGCTCCTTTCGCTAACACTCTGCTCAGGTGTTGATCGGGCATCCGTCGGCGCTTCCTTGCACTCGGCCACAAGCAGTCTCAATACATCCTCGCCTCCCATGCCCTCGTTGCGCATACCACGGCACACTGCTGCCCCGGAGTGCCTCGCCGAGATACCACCAGCAGGGCAGCAGGTTGCGGGCCAATGGTACGAAAAAGTGTACGTGTTAGTCGATTTCAGCAATTTTGATTCTGATGCCGCGCTTCTAGGCAGGACAACAGGCCGGTACTGGCGTAGAATTCTTTATGTTATATTGCTGCGCATGAATTCTATCAATTTTACTGGGAACTCCCACTGGCAGTCCGTTGAGAATCACTCCTTGTCAGAAAACAGAATCTGCACGAGTAATAGGGGTTCAGCGCCAGCCCGAATCAAGTCCACAAAATCAAAACTCAATTTTCGGTCTTGGCAGTTACAATATTAAGAGGACTCTGCGGCGAAGTGGAAGGCCGCGTGGAGGGTGCACGCTGCGCCGCAACCGCCGCACTAGCAGACTGAATTCTGCAGCAGCTAACATGGTGCGACTCGCATTGGAGACTGGGTCCAGTTCCGGGAATAAATCTGTAGCTCGGAAGTTGGTGCATCGGATAAGTATCATTCTCGTTCTTTAATAAGAACAAGGACCTGACCTGTGCACGGCTCGTTGTCCGATCTATAAATGCTTCATGAGAAGATTGATCGATATCAAACCTGTAGGCTGACTGCCGCACCGCTTGCTGCCCTCTTGTCTTGACCCACCACAACCGAACCCTCTCTCTCTGTCGTGCCATGGTCAACCCCCCCGAAACCCAAGGACTACGCTTGCTCTCACTTGGCAAGTGACACATAATCACTGCACAATGATCTAACTCAGTGTACAGATGGTGGGGGCATTCGTGGACTGTCCATGCTTCTCATCCTTGAAACAGCTCATGTACAAACTGAAGGTTACAGACAACCTTCTTGAAATTCCCTACCCGTGCAACTATTTTGATCTCATTGGGGAACAAGTATGGGCGGGTGTGTGCTCTGCTAATAAATGCATATGACACACAATCCTCACATCACACCAGATTGATTGCCCTGATGCTGGGTCGTCTCCGAATGAGTGTTGAAGACTCCAAGAAAGCCTATGGTCAGCTCGCCAAGGAAGTCTTCTCAGATGTCAAGTTCCACGGGAGTGATGGAAAGTTCAAGGCCTCAAAATTGGAGAAAGCAATCAAGCAAATTGTGAAAACATATTCATCTTCTCACAACCCAGAGGACAAGTTGGAAGACATTGGAGACAATGCATGCAAAACGTTGTGTTTGCAATATTCTGTTATTGACCGGCAAATAGTGAAACAAATATTCAGGTTTGTATGTGCGATGAATGCGGCGAACATGTCTCTGCCAGTTCTGTTTCGCACATACAATACTTCTGATTATCCAGCAATGGACTGTACAATCTGGCAGGCAGGACGAGCCACAAGTGCTGCTCCAACATTTTTCAAACAGATTAAAATTGGACCTTCTGGGATAGAGGAGGCATTTGTGGATGGTGGTATGGGGCATAACAACCCCACAGCTTCTCTGATATCAGAGGCCAAGGTTTTGTTTCCTCATCACCAGATTGCATGTGTCATTAGCCTCGGCACTGGGCAGTCTCACACCATCAGCAGTCCTAAACTATCCCCACTGAATTGTTTTCTCCCATCTGATGTTGTCAAGACCATCCAGGAAATAGCTACAGACTGCGAAAAGGAACATCAATCCTTTGCAAATTGTTTCAATGGGATTGCAAACTTCTACTTTCGCTTTAATGTTGAACAAGGGATGCAGAATATCCAACTTAATCAATGGGAGAGACTTGGAGATGTAGCTGCAAATACAAGGCAGTATATACAATCTCAACTGGTCACAAATCAACTGGCAGATGCAGCAAAGAGTCTTTCAGAAAAAATAGGAAAGGTGCCAACTGTTATTGAATTTGGACAATCTCAAGTGGTCCCTACTATTGTCAAATGCCCACCTCCCTCCCAAATATTCCAGGGCAGGGAAGACATTCTTGCAGGAATGGATGATTACTTTTCAAAGGACATTGGCAAGAGACATGTATATGTTCTCCATGGTCTGGGGTGGCTCAGGAAAAAACACAAATAGCTCTGAAATTCCTTCATATAAAGAACCAGCATCCAACTCCTCGGTATTTCAACCAAAATATAATGTAATTAGTGCTAATATCATATTCAGGTTCACAAGACAGTTCTTATCAATGCTAGCTCTCAGCAAACACTGGACACAGCCTTCAAGAATATAGCCATTGCTAACAAAATTGGAAACAGCCTGCAAGATACTTTATCATGGTTGAGCAGCCAAATTGAAGAGTGGATGTTGCTTTTTGACAATGCAGATGACACAAGCATCAACTTCTTTCCTTTTTTCCCCAGATGCACACATGGAAACATTATCATCACTTCACGCAACCCACAGCTTGTTGCATATGGAGCTATGTCACATTCAAAAGTTGGTGATATGGATGAGGCCAATGCAATAGATCTTCTTCTGCTGAGGGCAGCCAAAGAAAAGACACCTGAAACAGCTGCAAAGGCATCCGAAATTGTCAAGGTATTTGTTTGAAAGCACTGTATACGAGTGTAGTGATCATATTTGTGCAGGAACTTTCTTGTCTACCGCTTGCAATCATTCAAGCAGGTGCTTACATTTTGAAACTGAATTGCCTTGATCAATATCTGTGTCTGTACAAGCAGGATCATGCCAGACTACTAAAAGAGCATCCCAAACAGTCCCATGATGATTATGAATGGACAGTATACACAACTTGGGAAATTAGCTTCAAACAGCTGAGCAAGGTAGCAGCAGAGTTGCTCCAAATGTGCTCATTGCTCCATCATGACAGCATCCCAGAGGCAATCTTTGAAAAAGCTGCAGCATGGACAAGTGATAATTCTGGAGATGCTCAAAATCTGCACCAAGCTAGGGCCTTCCTTCAGAATTTCTTGTCACCTTTGGCCATCTGGAACCAGCAGTCTTTCATGGATATAATTGCTGAAATTGCAGCATATTCACTTGTTGATAGACACAGTGGGGCCATACTTTCAATGCATCCACTTGTGCAGTTATGGTGTCTAAATACTCTAGCAGATGAGCCCAAAGTTCGAGAATGCATGATGGACATTTTGGGAATGTCAGTCAGGTGGACGAGTGATGATCATCTGTTTATAATTGGGTTGGTTGCACATGTAGACTCCTTGATTCAAAACCCAGCTACTGTGAGGCCAGTGTTACAGGCCAGATATGCTAGAATATATTTTGATTCAGGTAGATTCAGAGAGGCAGAGATTATTCAGAGCATCCAACTAAAGCGAGAGAGACAGGTCCTTGGTGTAGACCATCCAATTACACTGCAGACCATGGGAAATTTGGCTGCCACATACTGTGGGCTTGGAAGATACCAAGAAGCTGAGCCTCTTGCGGTCACTGTCCTAGAGAAGCGGAAACAACTGCTTGGTGCTGACCATCCAGACACACTGGGTGCCATGGCAATTTTGGCTGCCACATACTACCAGCTTGGAAGATACCAAGAAGCTGAGTGTGTTTGTGGTCACTGTCCTGGAGAAACGGAAGAAACTCTTTGGTGCAGACCATCCAGACACATTGCTTGCCATGGCAAATTTGGCTGCCACATACCGTGAGCTTGGAAGGTACCAAGAAGCTGAGCCTCTCATAGTCATTGTCCTAGAGAAACAGAAACAACTCTTTGGTGCAGACCATCCAGAAACATTGTTTGCCATGAGAGACTTGGCTGCTTATATACTATGCACTTAGAAGATATCCAGAAGCTGAGCCTCTTGTGGTCATTGTTCTTGATAAGCGGAAAACAACTGCTTGGTGCAGACCATCCTGACACATTGACTGCGATGGCAAATTTGGCTTCCACATACCGTGAGCTTGGAAGATACCAAGAAGCTGAGCCTCTTGATGTCACTGTCCTAGAGAAGCGAAAACAACTGTTTGGTGCAGACCATCCAGACACATTGTCTGCCATAGCAAATTTGGCTGCCACATACTACAAGCTTGGAAGGTACCAACAAGCCAAGCCTCTTCAGGTCACTGTCCTAGAAAAGCGAAAACAACTCTTGGGAGCAGACCATCCAGACACATTGCATGCCCTGGGAAATTTGGCTACCATATACCACCAGCTTGGAAGATACCAAGAAGCTGGGCCTCTTGAGGTCACTGTCCTGGAGAAAAGGGAACAGATCCTCGGTGCTGGCCATCCCTACACATTGACTGCCCTGGAAAATTTGGCTGCTACATACCGTGAGCTTGGAAAGTACCAAGAGGCAAAGGAACTGCAAGCACAGTATGAGGAAGTTGTAAGTAACCAGAACTTCATGGTCATAGTTTATTTATTCAGTATTTGAACAGGATAACTCTTTGCAAAGTTTGTAATAAGTGGACCAACTTCATCTTTGTAAACACAAATAAAATCAATTTTTCTTTTTTTCAATACTCTGGAACATTACAGCTGTTTGCAAAAGTAATGACACTCATCAAATTTTCTATAAATAAACTCAACTTTAATGCACCGAATTGCTGAGCTCATTTCTTACTCATTTATACTCCGATTCACATGATTTTAGGTGCGTTGGAAAGCGGTTAAGCAGCGCTTTTGAACCATACCCTACACGCCGGGTAATCCAAGAAAATTGAAAATTCCAATATTTGTACCACTGGATTTAAATCACATGTAGTCTTATAGCAATTACAATTACGCACCTCTTGGGAAGACACCAACTGATTACACAATATGGTGGCTATGCCACCAGCCGTTCCTTCATACCACAGCCTGTAGGAACTGAATAAATCAGAAAATATATAGAAGCTCCATATAATCATTTCATGCTGCAAAAATCAAGTGATCCACACAGCTGATATCTCAATATGACATCACCTGAAATTTGATCAATTTTTTTGCCTCAACAAGTTGATCACATATCATTGTGGGCACTGGATGGGCTGCTTGGCTACAAGGGAGACCTCCCACTCTTTCCGAGTTTTCTATGCCCTCAAATATTTTCGGATTTATCATCCGGCTGTATGCACCGTGACACAGTGTTCAAAAATCAGTCTGTGTCTTCCTGATGGGGTTGTGATTCCTAACAGACCACATATGGATAAATCTTGATCGTCATCCATTTCTGGTCTGTAACAGAGATTAAATCACATGTGCCAACAGTTGATTCTCAGTCAATTCTTGGCCAATTTGCCTGAGTCCGGTTGATTCTAAAGCTAGAATCCTGGCAATTGTAGATATGCATTGAAAATGCGTGACACACCTGATGTGCACCGCAAATAATGAACTTGTCATAGGGTATCAAAATTTAAGTACTGAGGTCTAATTTCACCATATAACCAAAAGTTTACAAGTCGTTGGCCTGTGCCTCGATATTCCTTTCCAAGTGGGTTTAATATCATTGAAATTGGTTCAGAATTGACCAAATAAATCCGGAATGAAGTTGGGGTTGAAAATATATAATGTGAAATGAGAGTTCTGAATTCTTTTGGATTATCCAGCATGTAGGGTATGGTTCGAGAGCACCGTTTAACCGCTTTCCAACGCACCTAAAATGATGTGAATCAGAGTATAAATGAGTGAGAAACGAGCTCAGCAATCCAGTGCATCAAAGTTGAGTTTATTTATAGAAAATTTGACGAGTGTCATTACTTTTGCAAACAGCTGTAAATATGATCACTTGGAGATAAGATTTACACAAGACATGGTTTGACAGGTTTGTGATTGAGTTTGGGTTTTTCCCTCAGCAGAATGCAAGTCACCACTTTAGCCCAGGTTCAACAGTACTACTGGTGCCTGGTGTAGTCATTCAATGGTCCACTAGACTGTTTGGTCAATTTCACCCAAGTTGTCACAGGATTTACTCCATCTAAAATAGAGAGGTTGCGGCGAGCCACCAGGAGCCACCCGGTGGCTCTGATGGCATGTGGTGCGGAGTGGCTACTGCCAGGCCAGTGGCTCCATTGCGCATGTGTTCAGTGTGTGCTGTACACTACTCTCACCTTGTCTCTCATGCAGTGAGCTCTCTTGGAGTCTCACAACTCTGTTCAAAGCTCAGAAGGGTGTGGAGGGTCTGTACTTGTCTCTTTTGCTCGCCTAGACCAGGTCTGCACTGGTATAGTTGTTAGATGGATGAAGACCAAGAAAAACAAGTTGTTTGATGTCATACCTTTAGCCACCAGCAGAGCCACCAAATGCAGTAGCCACTCTGCACCACATGCCGTTAGAGCCACTGGGTGGCTCCTGGTGGCTCCTGTGGCTCACTGCAACCTCTCTAATACCTTCAAGTGTAGTGCATCCCTCATAGCAGGTGTTCAATCCGTCTTGATTATGTAGTTTATTCTCTCTTTTGGCACTTCAGGTTGGTTTAACTTTATTTCCCTTGGTTGGATTCATTGCTCAACCTGACTTTCACTCAAATGTCACTTGACTTATACTTAGAAGGTTCAACACCCCTTGAGACTCAAGAGAACATGAATAAAAGTATCTTGTCCCATCAACCACCCACCATGTAGCGGCTGTTTGACAACAGCAGTGCACCAGTACTGTGTGGCCAACAAAATTATCTGGAGGGTCAAGTATCACAAATAAAATGAGGCCTGTGAAAGGACACAATGTATTCAATGAGAACAAGCCCAAGCAGTGGAAGAAAGAAAGTTAAGCTCGGTGGATGGCTGGATTTGAACAACCTATGGACACTTACACTCAAGGCTTTCAAACACAGTTTCATTGTGCCATGCAGAAAATTGTAGGCTCGTGGACCAGCCGGCCCAGTGAGAAATGATGCCATCGTAGAACTCGACAACCACCGGGACTGGCTGGGCTCCCTCATCGCCTCTTTGGCAGATGGATGATCCCACCATTTCAGAGGGCACAACTCTGGAAAATGTTGTTTCCCCCCAAACCTGGAAATTTCGGTCTTGGAAATGTTAGTTGAGGATGGATAACTTTTGATTCTCTATCCAATGAGCCCAACATGTTTTTTCTGACCCCCAAAAACATGTTGGGCTCATTGGATAGAGAATCAAAAGTTATCCCACTTTTATTGAGGGACCTAAGAACCTATTTTTTCAGATTTCGACATTTTTCAGAGTTGGACCCTCTCAAATGGCAGGGGAAATGCTCATCACTGAAACATGCGACATGCCGGCCCAGTCCGTCCACGAGGTTACCCTTTTGTTGTCGTTTCCATCACTATTTGTTCTGATATTGTATCTATTTGCTCTTGATCCAAATCCGTCCCGCCCGCTGTGCCTGTAACTGAGTGGATGTCGACTGGCCTGCGAGTCTAAGAAAATTGGTTTGAATACATCTGACCCCAGCACAGCTGAAGAAAAATACATCAACAGTGCAACCAGGTGCCGAGTCAAGTCAATGGGGCAGTTCAAACAGATAACAGATGTTTGTAATTACCCTGCAGTGTTTATGTGTGTGCCCTGTGCATTGGCAGCATACATGGAGGCAAGCTTGGACAAGAATTCGAGCTCAACTTGGGCTTGAATAAAAGCAAAGGCCAGACACCAGTGTTGTGTGGTAGAAGTGAACTTAATCTTTGCAGTTGGAATCAAATTGTTGATTGTGGGTTGAAGCTTTAGGTTGACTCCAAGGCCCATGCAGTGGAAGAAAGAAAATGGAATCAAGCAAACAAATATGGACTTGCCGGAAAAAGAGACCACACAGGACCTTTTGGTGGAATTTTGGAGATTGAGTATGTACTTCCTTCTATGAGATAAAGTCACGAATAGAGATTAATTGAACTCAACCATGCGCTGGCCAATTCAGGGTTAGGAATTGTGAACAGTGCAAGCTTAAAGTAGACAATTTGGAGGTGGAAATCAGGTCATTATTATTATTGGATGATTTATATGGGGCATGCATGATATGTGATAGACAGTGTTTTCCAAAACATCCATTTGGTCTGGAACCAAAGCGGTAGCCTGAGATGGAAGTTTCTGAGGTGTACATATTCAGCGAGATATACAAGAAGGGCAGTATCAAAGTCTAGTGGATAGAAGCAACAGTCAGGACCTAGACCAAGACATAGACTGACTTAATGCATGGGCACCTGCAACAAGGTGAGATGTGTCACAGTGCGACAGATGTGGGTCTCATGCAACACAGGAGACAAGTTTGATTGGTTGAATCGCGGTGAACTTGAGTGCATGGAAGTTTAGATGGGTTGATGATTGAATGTATTCAAGCATTTAGTCATCAACATTGCGAGGATGGGATGAAGAGCCCTCAGCCAGAATTCAAGTCCAAGCATTTCAAAGTTAACCCACTGTCACACTCACATCCTAGACTTGAGATTCCTGTGACACCGGAGATGGAGAGCAGAGCTGTTGTGGGTTCAAATCAGCAGTGACCTACCTGGTTTCATTGGATTTGTTGGAGACACGGCATTGGGAAACCACTAGCAGAGGATGTTGTTGGACTCCAAGAGTGGGGCTTAGCAAAGGACACTGCACCAACCAGTGTCTGTTGTCATGTATTGCTATGTACAAGTTGTGCGTTGGATAAGACTCAGGATAAATTGATAGCTCAGCTATGTCCCTTTTCAGAATGTGCCGAGTTGTAGCGTACAATACATCGGCCTGTAGAATGTACTGTGCTACGCCGTGGCCATCCTCCCATTGATGAGCTCACCCTGAAGGCTGTAGATCTCCGGGACAAAAGCCACAGCCATAGAGTGCACTGACCTTCCTATTAAGCACCAGACTCATCCATCTAGCCCGCACCTACACCGTTCCTAGACTTCCCTGCACTTTGACTTGATGAATCACAGCATGGCTGGCCTTTATCGTGGCAGGACAGACAGGTACAACCCAAAGGGACCTGGTATGAGTTCTCTCCTCCCAAGCAAAAATCCCAGCCATCCACCAGTGCCAATAGATCAGGCCAATACACAAAGACCTCCGGAAAAAGCATGGGAAGCAAAGCACCATGGTTTGTTTCTGAGCTTTGGAAGGAGCAGACACTGTAGTGACCATGCTAATGTGTTGAAAATGATTAGCTGTCAGCAGGCCTTGCAGTAGAGAGCATACAAGCTAGTGCACAACACGCGTACAACTTGCAATCATAGAATATAGCCAGTAAGAAGAATAGCATAAGCATGAATATCAGAGCAGCAGGCAAGAGGCTAGGGTAGAGGGCATATATGAAAAAGAAACAGGTGCACGAGAACACATAAAAGAGAGAAAGATATATGTTGGTGCGTGAGGGCACGACGATAGAGGAGAGAGAAATATGCCACATGAGGGTATGGCAGATAAGTAGATGCCAAGGGCATAGCGAGATTTTGCAAGTAAATGCACGGACTCGAGGTCAATACCGGAACACATTGGGGTAAAGACCCGTACATTCTGCAGATGGTCCGTGCGCTCGGTAACCACAGAGATCAGAATGATGCCATCCAGCGCATTCCCTGCTTGGAGACGCTCAGAAAGGCCTGCCTCAGAGCAGGATTGCAGGTCTTTCCACAGCATAGACAGGATATAGTACACGCTCGGGGGCGTAAAACTTGACAGATGTAGAAGCCCGAAGTTACTATAACGCCGTTGTCCAGATGAGGGCAATGGCGACCTCAAATCCTTGGCCAAATCGCTCAATTTTGGCATTGGCATTACACAACATGCGTGAGGGAGCGGGTCAGTCGGGTGTAGGATAAGGGATGCTCAGAGCAAGTAAAGTCTCGAAATCGGAAAGATTCGAGTTTGATGATGGTAGTAGTTGGCAGAAATTCGGTGTGAGTCAATTTGCGGTGACTGTACTGTCCAGATCTGTATGGAGGCAACCATGCCGGAGGCGTTACAAAAATTTTAGGTTATGGTGTAGCAACGGAGCTTGAGTTAGGTGTTATGTTGTCTAATTTAGGCAACTTTGAGTAGCAACATTCGGGCGATGTGCCAGAAATTTAATGGCGAGCAAAGCAAATCTGAAGTCACTGTCAGAAATACACCGTAGAGAATTAAGTAACTCTTCCTTTTTTTGGGATTTTGACACTGTTTTGCTTGAGAAAAATGCGTATCCCCTACTCTGTTTACAGAGAAGGGTTCTGTGGGGCTGGAATGCTAATCCGTCTGCTAGCAATACAAGCAAGGTTTTTCCGAGATCGCTCACATACTGATATCATAACAAATATTGTAATCCGAGATCACTCACATGCTGATATCATGACAAATATTGTAATCCAGATGACACCAACTGAAAAGACCAGCCGCTGCCGCTGGCACGTAAGAAATCCCCTACTCTGTTTACAGAGAAGGGTTCTGTCTGCACAAAACCTGATTCCTTGTGCCAACCCATTTCCCTGACATCAGTCACATGTGTAGATCACCTGATTCGTTGTCCTTCACTTCCCGGGCCGGCTACATTATGTGTCGTAATTTCTACTCCACTCTGCTCCATCTCTGCTCTGCAACCTGCTTCACATAAGCAAGCATATCATCCAACAGCTGCGATAAAATTCTATGAGGAAATTCAAAAGTCGAAAAAATCATCCATGAATGATATTTAGTGATACTCTACCGGTTGGGATCCAGAAGTCATGTTTCTGGGCAAGCATTAGGATCAGACCGTAGAAGGCAATCACAGCCAAGTCAAAATCGAAAATATCATCCAACGGCCACGATGAAATTTCACAAGGAATTTGGAGAGTTGAAAGGAACCTCCATGAAAGATATTTAGTGGTTCTCTACCGGTTGGGATCCAGAACTCCTCTTTCTGGGCAGGTCTTAGGATCGGATCGTAAAAGAAAATCACAGCCAAGTCAAAATTGACATATCATCCAACAGCCACAATGAAATTCCACGAGGAATTTGGAGAGTTGAAAGGAACCTCCATGAAAGATATTTAGTGGTTCTCTACTGGTTGGGATCCAGAACTCATCTTCTTAGGATCGGACTGTAAAAGGAAATCACGGCCAAGTCAAAATCGAACATATCATTCAACAGCCGCGATGAAATTCCATGAGGAATTTGGAGAGTCGAGAGGAACAACCATTAATCATATTTAGGCATTTGCTACCAGTTGGGACCCAGAACCGATGTTTCTGAGAAGCCATCAGTATTTGACCGCAAGAGGTGATGGAGCCGGATCAAAATTAAGCATATCATTCAACCGCCGCGATAAAATTCTATGAAGAAATTCAAGAGTCGAAAGGTACATCCATGAATGATAGTTAGTGATTCTCTACCGGTTGGGATCCAGAACTCATGTTTCTGCGCAGGCATTAGGATCAGACCGTAAAAAGCAATCACAGCCAAGTCAAAGTCGACATATCATCCAATGGCCACGATGAAATTCCATGAGGAGTTTGGAGAGTTGAAAGGAACCTCCATGAAAGATATTTAGTGGTTCCCTACCAGTTGGGATCCAGAACTCGTCTTTCTGGGCAGGTCTTAGGATCGGACCATAAAAGGAAATCACAGCCAAGTCAAAATCGAACATATCATTCACTGGCCGTGATGAAATACCACAAGGAATTTGGAGAGTTGAAAGGAACCTCCATGAAAGATATTTAGTGGTTCTCTACCGGTTGGGATCCAGAACTCTTTCTGCACAGGTCTTAGGATCAGACTGTAAAAGGAAATCACAGCCAAGTAAAAATTGAACATATCATCCAACGGCTGCGATGAAATTCCATGAGAATGTGAAGAGTCAAGAGGAACAAACATTAATCATATTTCGGCATTCTCAGGGGATCAGAGTAGCCGCTACCGATTAAAAATACTGCGTACCAGCAAGCAACTGGAGCCCCGTTATGCGTTACGCTGCGCAAATTAGGCAACATTTTGGACCCGGTGTTATGCGTTACGTTGCTACCATACAGTACGGTGAAGATGCCGAGTCGCCGACGGAACGGCGATCAATTGATCACAAAATGCGTCCTGTGCCTGCTCGCTGATGCCGCCAACGCCGCCAACGCCCAGTGTTGCTGTCCATCGACCCAACAGCGTCGCTGCATCACACAGCGCCGGGACAAAGCAGCGCCCCCCACCAGCGACCCCGACGTCTGACTCGCAGCAGCAGCAGTCAAGCACCAACCCCGGCTCACCCACATCTTCCCCTACCACATCTCCTGTGCCCACTCCACCCCCTGCCTCCAACACTCAGCAGCCTTCTGCCTCCGTCTTGCAGCCTGTGTGCACAGACTCGGCCGGCGACGTCGTCACCATCGACATCACCTCCTTCACCCCTCGCCCCTTCCTCTCCGTCCTCGTCAGCATCCAACTCTGTTGCCGCCGCTGTTATTGTTATCGGCGGCGGCAGCACATTCGGCACAGGCGGTATCGTCGGCCTAGCTGTGGCGGGCAGCACCACCCTCATTTGCCTCATCGGCTTCTTCGTCTGGAAGTTGGCGCTTGCGGATGGCGAGAACATCAAGTGGCCCGAGCTCAACGCGCACTCGGACTCAGCGCGGGGGGAGACCACGCGCTGCCTGTGACGCAGGGCGCGCGCGCGCGGCTTCATCAGCGGGGACGATGCGCCCTCCACCTACCTGCCCAGCACGGCGGAATTCCACGCCGCCCAGGACGACCTGTACGCGGTGCCGCTTCTCCCGCACATGAATCCGGGGCTCGGGGAGCCGTACCGCGACGACCCCAACGCACAGCAGGGCGTGATCCATACCGTGGGCCCGTGCCGCAGACGTTCAACGAGGGCGTGCATGGCGCACCACCGGCAGATTGGGGCGGGGAGGCGATCGCGATGACGCAGATGGGCAGGGCCCGGGCCCGGGCCCCGGGGTGATGTACACTGGGCATGGGCGGACAGGGAGTCCGGTGCCGGGGATGTACGCTGATGCGAGGACGACGGGCCCGGGGCCACAGGCGGCGTATGGTGGGATGTAGTCTTGTGTCTTCCTCCTCGCTACCCCCAGCATCTACCCGCCTATTATTAACTCGGTCCTCCTCTCCTTGCAGGTCTGCCCTACCCGCACAAGGAAGCTGAGGATTTTTGGAACGCAAGCGGATATTGCCACGACACATTCGCGCTGTGAAGAATGGTGCGTGCACACCCCTGTTCTCTTCTCACACCACAGATGTTGTGTATCCCTTTCGCCCTCCACATCGCATCCCGCATCCACGCGCCGTCAACTCATCTCCTGTACGTCCCGTCTACACCCTCTCGCCTTCGCCTCTGATCTACATTCTGCTATCCAGTGTCCTCGGTGGATATCGACACGCGCACGCGGCATTCGACCACAGCAGCTGTGCTGAGATGACGGGAAAGAATGGATGGAGAGAGAGCGTAGCGCTACGTTGCTACACCGTGTAAGTAGCTACACTTTGAATACAGACTATTTTTCTCTGTATTCCGGGTCGTCTTCGTTCGCGCTCGGCCGCCCGCCCGTGTCCTCGCAGATCTGCTACGTCTACCACTCATGACTCAAGCCGATATCGATTACTACCAGCGCGTGGAACGCACGGCCGCATTCCGAAAGAGACACCGCCGCCGACGAGAAGAGGGAGGGAGGGCGTAGAAGGCGATGCGCGTACGCTGTCGCATTCGCGGTCGTGGTGTCAAGTATGGTGCGTTCTTTTTACTTCTTTCATTCACAATCTCTCTTGTTCTTCGACGCCTCTCTTGCTGCGCTGGGGGTGTTATTTGAGGATTTCTGCATTCATTCTTCTATCACACTAAAATATTACTGAAGCCCAATCCAGGCGTGTCTACCTATTCGTCCAACGTTCCGTGTCAAATCGCACCTATGTATCCTCTACGGCGCCTCCCGCCTCAGCATCATCGACATCGACGCGCCTGCACTTCGCCTCCGATTCCGATCACGACGACGGTCAGGGATGGGATGGGATGGAAGGGAAGGGAGGGGATGAAGGGAGGCGCGCCCGCTCTGCTCCAGCCCTCCTCGCGCGGGCGCGGCGGCCCCATCGCCCGCAAACTCCACGCCAACCCCCCGCGCCAAACGAATGTATCTGCGTACGTCCACCGTCTACACCTCTGCCCCTCCGCGTCTAACCATCGACCCAGGCTACTGTGCATCGTGCCCCGCAGCGTCCGGCCTCGATCGCGTCGCCGTCGCTATTCCACTGCGCGCCGCCTTTCGACTACCGCTAAAGAACAAAGTCAGTTTAGGGGAAGGGGAAGAGGAGAGGGACGCACGTACCGTGCACGAATTGGGTAGAAACCCATCTTTCTCCCTCTTCCGCTGCCCAGTCCCTGTCACCCGCGCCCAGTTGCAGTCTCATCCACAAGGACACGCCCCTCCTCTCCACGCCGGGCGTAACCAAAACACGCACGCGAATCGCGCCTGTATCGCTCTCATCTCCATCCGTCCTTCCATCCCCGCCCCATCCCCATCCCTCAACACCTTCACCTTCCCTCCCGTATCCCTCCCTCCTCCTATCTTGTCTCCTTCCACCGGCACCCCGTCCCTCATCCCATCCCATCATCCCACCCCCCTCCACCCGCAGCGTGGACGTGTTGGCGCGCTCCTGCCCTGCTCGCCAGTGCTTGCATCGGATTTCGGGGCGCGGAGGGAGATAGGCGTCGATTGGGAGGTGAGGGGAGGGCATTGCAGGAGGGTGGGGATTGGGAGGACGAGTTGGTGGGTGCGTGAAGGTGGGATCGTGAGTGAAGTAGGGAAAGGAGATGAGAGGGAGGGAAGGGAAGAGGAACAGATGGTGGGCAATCCGAGTGGCTGCTTGCCTTGCAGCGGCGACGTCGAGTCGAGTCGAGTCGGGGGGTCGTGTGTTCCAGTCGAGCGGGTGCCTGCTTGCTTTGGATTCGGGTCGGAGGGGAAGGGCACGAGGATCAAATGGGACGGTGCAAAAATCGCTTCATTTGCCACAGCTCGCCTCCTGCTGGACTATTTACTTTGCGTTGCTTCTGCATTCTCCTTCGCACGTCCAGCCAGCCGCTTTTGACCGTACTCCTTGAATTCCTTGCACCATTTCTGCTAGTGACAATTGGACGCCCTCCATGCCGAATAACGATCTGTTCATATTGGTAAGTACAAGTTATTTCCATCGCGACGTACACTGATGCGCACCATTATAGAGCTCGGTGCGCGCCGCTCAGGAGACATTCTCTATCATGGGCGGGTGCAGCCTTGTTATCCAGAGACGGGGAGCAGCCCCGCACTCCTCGCCTCTCGATCGTTTCCCAACACCATCGGGCTCAACCATCCCTCGACCACCAAGCGGCACTGCGCGGCCCTCGAGTCGAACGATGTGGCACCCTCCGCAGCAGAAGCGGAACACTTCCCGCCATCGCAGGACACCCCGCCATCACCGGGCAGAACACATCACCTCGCGGCTGGTCCCCGGGCCCTGCAAGCGCTCGTACGCACAGGCAGCACGAGCAGGGCGCCCGACCAGAACCAGGAAATGCGCCGCCCCCGCCACCTCACCACCTTCATATCCACCTCGCCTCGCTGCACGAACGAGCACCCTGGCAGGACGTCTGTCTCGTCGATGCCCGCGCTGGCGCGTCGTCGGGAGCTCCGTAGGCGGGATTGGCGTAGGAGCAGTCTCCGCGAGTGCTTCTGTCTGCTACAATGGCTAGTGCGCCGAGCTTCGAGTCCCTCGATGGGGTGGTGTTGGGCGTCACGGCGGCGATATGGGAGGAGCGGGGGAAGGTCGAGGAGACAGAGGAGGGCGAGAGGGAAGGGAGAGACGCTGGTGCATGACGACGACGGGTTCATCAAGGTGCAGACGCCGCTGCGGATTCGGTTCGCGGCGAGACGGCTGAGGACGCTGTTCCGATCTTGCATGTGTCGGATCTTTTCCTGCTTCAGTTTCTTTCTAGGGGGCGTAGATCATGGACCACTCGTATATACAGACGCGCGAAGAACCCTATAAAAAGTTTTGAAATAGTCGTAAAACAAGAATGGATGTAGTACATACACGAAAAAGTGAGGTCCTTGAAAATAACTGTCCGAATTCGAGACAGTTACGAGGCGCCGACGTTCGAAGTGTTTGGCCTTGCGCGACCTGACATAAGACGTAGCCGACAAACGCTTTTGCTCTGCAACGCCGCCAGACTACGCGAGTTGGCGCCGACAGCGGCAACGCGCTCGCCATGTATCGGGGGAAGAAACAAAAGGAAGAAGGGGGAGGGCCCGACTAAGCAAGGGATGCACGCCATACGCACAGCGCCGCCTCAGCTCCTCGTTGTGTCTCCTTCCACATCCCACCTCCGCTTCGCTACTCTCTCCATTGACTCGCTCCAGCTACCCATCCCGCGCTCCCTCGTCCTTCCCTTCGTCCTCCGCTCACCACCTTCCACCCCTGCACGAAACCGAGCGAGACGCGGTCGTAAATGGAAGCGAGCGGGAGGCAAGAAGCGGTTGTGCATGCATGAGAAGCAAAAGGGGAAGAAAAGAAAGACCAAAGGCGAGCACCCCTGATAAAGGGACGCGACATCATAGCGCGGGCACTCGGGGATCCGGTACCCTGCTCTACTCTCTATTCTGCACCGATACGAGAGCAAAGCCGCGATACGAGAGGATCAGGCGCGACACGAGAGGGTCAATGGGGCCGTCCTCCGCTCATCTGTCATCATTCCCGACCTGCGAGAGAGAGAGAGATACGGGCAAAAGAGCGCGTATCCCCGCAAATCCGCCCCCGCGTGCCTGCTCCCCGAAATATTGCCTGTGCCAACGTTCTTTGCAGCGGCTGTGATGCACGAACCACCAGCATGCCCGCGCGGGCGAGCGAGCAAGCGAGCAACGACGACCCGCTCGTCCCTCCTTCTCCAGCATGTTTCGCAGCCAAGCCCAGCCACCCAGAGTAGGCAGACATCAGCATGGCCGCCGGAGCGCAGTGCACAGTGGCCAAGCCCGACGGCGGAGGCAGGATCAGAGTCCAGGGCGAAGCATCCACAAGGGCTCGGAACAAGAAAAGGAGAAAGAGAAACGTGCCGTACGTCTGAGACCACTGCGCCCATTACTGACTCAACACGGGCTAGTACTGAGTTTTTGGGTGAGAAATGGGAGCAGAAGAAGTAAAACAAGGGAGAGTGCGTACCGCGTCTCGTCCGGATACACGTCCATCATCGTCGATCTCGAGATTGGCCAGGAAAAGCAGACAAAAACACCACCTAGTTCAGGGCGGCAGGCAGCGCACCCAGGCGCACCCTCATCCGCTCCGCATCGAGGCACAAAGCCACGCATCAAGCCATACACTTCGTTGGTGCGCAAAGTCGAGTTTGTATGCCCGCCCGTCCATCTGGCCATCCGCCGGAATGCCATATAGACGAAGGTGTATGTTTGCGGCTCAGAGAGCCAGGCTAAGCCACCGAAGCAACTGAGCCACAGAGCTAAGTCACAGCGCCATCTTCTAGGCAGTCTTCCAGTCAAGTACCATCAGAGGAGTTGTTGAACCAAATATTGTAAGTATTCCTCGCGTCGGTCGATGTTGTCGGGACAAGTAGCGCACTGATCCCATCAACCACTACCGCTTCATTCAACGGACGCGCTCATGCCAATAAACTCTGACCTTCTGCAAACGACCCTCTGTCCTTGGTATCAAGTCCTAGAACTATCAAAGACAGCGGTTTCACTGAGCTTTAAGATCGAGTGCTGGACATTTACCGCGGCACACTCTCAGGCTGCGTGAAACCTACGAATACCGGCGCCTTCACGCCAGGCCTCCAACGATGCAACGGAATGTCTCCACTTTCGCCGGTCCCACTGCTGCAATGTCACATCGACACCTTGTTCTTTCTACCTTCGAGCTCTCGATCTGCTACTGTGCGACTCACGGTGGGAGGCCCTACTTCGGACTTTCTGAGTGCATGTTATCGCTCGGCGGCTTTTTGCTGGCTTTGTGTGCGCGATAGCGTTCCATCTGGGCTGGCTGGGATGCTGTGCACGCTGCCATTATTCGCTACTTAGTCCCAGTCTCGCTTCCTCACTTTCTGTCATGCATTCCGGGGCCCCTCCCCTCATATCCCGTTCCCGCGGTCCCAAACACGTGCTTACTTGCCTCAATATCGTGCCAGACTGCGGCACCATCCTCGACGCCGATAATACCATTGAAGGACTCGTTTGCATGTTCCTTCATCTGTCTGCGTGCCCTCGATGGCGCAGCCGATGCGGGGCTGCTTGTATCGTGCAAGGGGGCTAACGCAGGCGGGCGGGAGTCACCTACGTACGGCGTGCGCCTTTTCGCGCCCTTGAAGGTGTTGCATCCTATCCTTCGCGTCACAGCACACCGTACATTGACATTCGTCGTACGTGTTCGCACGCACCCAATCCCATCCCATCTCATCCCAGACTGGGCATGAGCATATTGCGGCGCCACGAGAGATCAAGCGCGAGACGAAGGTTTTGACGCACACGTACAGGGCCCTCGTTCATCTGAATCCATTCTTTTGTCTAGATGTGAGCTCCGTTGCTGGCCGACCTTACTCGGGCCCCGCCCTCCCGCTTCATCCACTCGCTCCATCTCACCCTTTTGCCCATCCCTGCTCCGCCTCGCGACTCTAGCCACCTTACACGCCCGGATATCCCCAGTCGCAGCTCTCTTTACTCACTCTCTGGCCTGCACTCGTGACAGCGGCGAAAGAGCCACGGCGCTACGCATGCGCACTCTTAGCCCTGAGCCCTGGATCTACCGGACGGGGCCGGCGCGAAGAGTGCGGGGTGGCTATTCTATCCCAAGTACGCCCACCCGATTCGATACAGCATCGCGGCTACTCAGACGCGCCCACACCACGCCATCCACGCTGTCCCGTCTAGCTTATCTGCCCCGTTCGTAGGAACGGCGGCGCAGCCGAGGGAGGACGGCCGGGGACGCAGGTGCGCATGCCCGCGTGCACGTACACGGCGCACTGCGCTGCTGCCCGTATACATGGTGGCTAGGGAGATGGGGCGGCGGGGAGGCGACGAACGCGATCGTACGTCTGCGCCTTGGAGCTGACCGCGCACCTCCGCACGTCGTTGTCGCAGCCCTGAAGTGCACTCTAGGGCGGCGGCGGCTGGACAAGAGGGCGGCAGGAGGAGGGTGTAGAGAGAGAGAGCAGGTAGTATGTTCCCTCCCTTTCGATCCGGTGCGGCGGTGTATTTGACAATGACTTCTTTAGTTGTTTAGAACCTTGTCACGGGTGCGCACGAAGGCGAAGGCGGGGGAGGGAACGAAGAACGCATGGAATGGGTGAGTGCGGTTCCTCCCTTCGATATATTGGTTTTTTTTTTGAGATCGCAAGATCGCGCGTTGACACGGCGGGGCACGGAGGCAGGCAGCAGCTGCGCGTCTTCGGCGGGTGCCTATGCGCCATGCGACGGACGCGGAGAGCCAACGTGCGTTGTAATACTCATTGTGGCTGCAGCAGCCTGTTGATAAATTCTTCTGCTACTCGAGGCTGTGCCGGCGCACGCGCATTATTGGAACTTGATCGCTGGCAGTTCCGTTATCGATGCGGCCCCTCCTTCCCTAACACCTAGCTCTTAGCTGCCCATCGGGTCATCATTGGTGCTTAATCACCGATGCGCCCGTGCTCTCGATGAGCATACCACGACGCGCCGCTGCCACGAAGTGCCTCCGAGATGCGGCCAGCAGCTCGCGGACCGGATTTGTTAACGTGCATGCGGTGTGGAACAAATTCGATGCGGGGAAGGGTTACATATTACTACTACTTAGTGGGTCAGAAGGGCTCATAATCAGGTACATCACAGTCCTCTTCCCAGTGCTCTTCCCGGTCGAAAGGAAGCAGAATCCGTCCAGTGCTAGGAGGAAGCTCGATGATAGGGTCTTGCACTTGGGAATGCAGTAGAGGCGCATCTTTGTCCTGCAGTCAGCCCCAGTGGTCAGGGCGCGTCCTCGACGGTAGCTACCATCCACATACCATTGCAATGCAAGCCGCCTTCACCTCAGCCTCCAAGTCATCTGACGACCTGTACTCTGCATGGAAACATTTTTGGATGATGCGCTCGAACGCCGCGTACTGCGGGAGGTCCCCCAGGCTGTCAAATTCCTTGGAGAAGTGCAGGGTCGCGATTCTGTTCGCTTCGTTGAGGTCGTGGATAATCAAGAAACGGGAATGGGGGAAATGGAGGGTCAACAGGCAGAATAAGAGCAGGCCATATCCAAATCGGTCATGATGCGGCGAAATTTCCGCAAAGTTATACACGGTGTACAAGCATGCGGCAAAGCTCGTACAGCGCACGCTCGACGTCGAGGGTGTGGTGGTCATGGACGTGTCCCACTGCGAGGTGCTTGAGACAATGAGCGCTGAGGCCACTGTCTTGGTCGTGCTGCACCACAGGGACCCTGACGTGCCGACGAGCACACACACACTTTCGGTGGAAGAATACGCGCGCCTGTACGAGCTCTTTGCGCACTATCCCGAGGGAAGATCTCGGAGGGGATCGTGCCGCCGACACTGCGCATGTGTCTGCCAATGGCACATATCCAGTACGTGCTGGTGGTGCCGATATATAATATCGACAAGCAGCCGTTTGCGCTGCTGTGTGCGCGGAATGCGTCGGATCAGTCGAAGCGGTTTGTAAGTGGTTGTTTTTGAGCAGACCGCAGACACTTGACAATTTTTGCAGCTGGAGGGGCACGAGCTGTCCTACCTGCGTGCCATCAGTGTGATAATTCTGTCTGCCGTACTGAAGTGACACATGATCCTCGCAGACAAGGCGAAGAGTCTGTTCATCTCCAAGTACACGGTGTTGTTTATTTTATTTCTTATTTTGATGCCTGTTCCAGCATATCGCACGAGTTACGGACACCGCTACACAGGGTACGTTTATTGGTGATCATATCAGGCCAGAATTTACTGAATCCTGCATAGATTCTCACAGCAGCAGAACTGTTGGGCGACAGCCTGCTGAATCACTCGCAGTGGTCATTCCTCGAGACGGTGCAGGCGTGCGGAACCTCGCTCATTGAGACAGTAAATCACGTCTTAGACTTTACCAAACTGAGTGGAAACTCCAAGGCAGGCGGAGTGGAGAATGTGATTGTGCCGACCAAGGTGGATCTGATGCAGCTCATTGAGGAGGCTGTGGACGGCTGCTGGATCAGGCATCATCGCACCAGGACTGCGATCACGGGCGACATGGGCATCAGAAGCGTGTATTCGCCGCCGGAGGAGTTGTCTGCAGCCAAGCAGCTTGGGGAGACTGTTGTAGATGTTGGATGGTGCAAAGGGGTAGGTTTCGCTTTTGATCTGAACCGACATCACTGATGACACGCGCAGGGTTGGTCGCTCAAGTGCAAAAAAGGCGGGATCCGGCGGGTCTTGATGAACGTGTTTGGGAACAGTCTGAAGTTTACTACTGTGTGTGGGATTACTCCAAGCAGGACATGCGTGGCTGAATTATATTTCTTTCAGAACGGATATGTGCACAAAATTCTGCGGGAGTTGCCTCGGAAGCGGCGATGAGGCGCCCAATGAGACCAAGGTTGAGCTGGTTGTTCTTGACACCAGGAAGGTATGTGATGGTACTTACTTTTTTTGCTTGATATTCATCCGCTCGGCACAGGGGATAAGCAAGAACTTTCACAAGGTAACATTTCTTTCTGACTTGGTCTAGACCACAATGCTGACAATTCTTTCAGAACCAACTGTTCCACCCTTTCTCGCAAGAGAATCCGTTGCAGATGGGCACTGGGCTCAGGATCGCCATCGTCAACAGTATTGTCAAGTCCGAGAGTGTCAATGGCAAGGTCGACATCTGGAGCGAGGAAGGCTTTGGCACCGAGATAAAAGTGACTTTTACGGCGCAGATCCCTGTCGATGAAGCTACTGCGCCGGAGGTGGAACCGTTCAAGTTCGACGATCCCATTCACCCTGTCACAGTGTCGCTAGTTGGTTTCGAGGACGAACACAAGGGTGTGCAGCTGCTGTATAACGTCATTCACATATCTCGTGTCGTGGTGGGGCTTCGAGGTCCGACCACCACAACAGGATTACAGCGAGATTGACAATCTCAACGAGGACGTCGAGCTCGTGAAGGCAACTGCGGAATGAAACACGAGCCGGCCGTTTATCATCCTCTCAACATTGCGCGGCAACCCTGGTGTTATGGTGATTGCATCCGAGCATGAGCGTTGTGGAGGGTTCTGTCAGATAATATACAAGCCTGGGAGCCTGTCGAGACTGTACGGGCTACTCAAGCTGTGTCTCCATGCGATCAAGATTGGGTGGTTGGGCGGGTTGTCACCACATCAGTACCATGAGCTGGACGAGCCCGTGGCGGCCATAGGGCATGTGCCGCGGCGCAACTCTGAAGAGACCAGAAATGTATGGGCACCCAGCAGCTGACCATTGTTGTTGCAGTGTTCCTCAACTGCGCATCCACTCACAACACTGTCTTGGCAGACTCTCTCATCCACAGCAGAGAATGAAGAGCCACCAGCAGAGGAGGACAGCGACATTGACCCGACACTCATTGGGGGGAGCAGTACCATTCTGCAGTCATTGATGGGGGCAGTTACCTCAGTGCAGCGATTGATCATGGAAGACAGCAGCATATTGCGGAATCTTCTGTACATTGAGACATTCGTTTATTTTTTACTTGGCTGACAGTGTTTCATAGTGCCAAGTGGCTCACAACAAGGGTGAGTCCACTGATACTTGACAAGTATGTTTGCTGAAAGAGGTTTAACAGGGCTACAACTATCGGGACACGGTTGACAGCCGCAATGGTGTGAAAGTATACGAGGAGGAAGGGCCATTTGAGTATGTCTGTACCCCGTTTTAGTACACGTTTCTGACCTGCGTCCAGCGTTGTTCTTCTCAACATGTCCATGCTGATTCTTGATGGTACACGAGGATCATACATGTTCTTGTGATAAGTTGCTTATTGAATGCATAGGAATAGGGGCTACCACTGAGATCCGACAAATGGATGCACGACGAAGAGTGAACAACACTGACGGAGAACCGACACAGATACTGGTGCTCACAGGCATGTCATCGCTAGAGGACAAATGAAAGGCATTTGAGGGGGGTGTGGACAGCTAGTAAGTTTCTATCGCCTCGGTGTCTTTGACGCAGCTGACAATAAAACTCTAGTCTGATCAAGCCTGTGGTGTTCAAGACACTGTAAGAAATGTTTTTGAAGCTCGGGGTTTCATGACACCAGTTTTCTTTTTTCCTTTCCTTACATACACCTACTTTGCATATACACTCAACGACATAAAGCACTTACTTATCGCGGTTCAATCTACAGGAACCCTTGTTACTGTAATCAATGTAGCATTAACACCTAACAGCTGTACCTATTCCTCTCATGCAATTGTTTTGGGTTGTCGCCAACACATTCTGTTAGCACTAGGGATCGCACATACACTTGCTTGCTCCACAGGAGCACTGCTGAGCCCCTGGATCATCGTCGAATGTATACTCGGTTAAGACGGGGATGCGAGTGCTCCGTAGTGATGAATGCAAGGAAAAATGACTGTCAAGAAGCAAGCCTTGAATAGTCGAGGTCTTGTCACCCTCATCAACATCGACAAAATCAAAAGCATTGTACTTCAGAGAAGGAGAAGACAAGCCGAGAACAGACGAAGACCCGTCAGTTTGAGATTGAGAAAGCGGAGGTTCATTCATAACAACGTCAACATCGTTATCGCAATCATATTCGTTTCGGTGAACATCGGAATCACAAGAGAAACCAGGAGGAGGATGCGAACCAGGGTGGCATGGCCAACATTGAATGTCTGGGACTGCAACAAGTCTGTCAACAACGACCAGCACAAGGAAAGAAAAAAAGAAGAAAAAAAAAACTGACCCGATCCAGAAGCACATCCATTGCCGAAGCAACGACCGGCCCATCGGCAGGAACATCCCGCTACTATGTGTATCCAGGCGTAAAGTAATCAATAAACAAATGCACAACATATCAGCACAGCTTAATTACCATATATAGATGCTAAGCCATCCTGCTACTCTGTATCTCAAGGCGTAGAGCAATCAATAAACAAAGCCACAACACATCAGCACAGCCCTACTACTATATATGGAAGCTAAGCCATCCCACCATTTTACTGTAAACCGCCAAACCTAAAGGTTCGGCAATAAAAGTATGGATTCTCATTTAAGGGGTTTAAAACTGAATAAAAAACTTCAGGTTTCGGACATGACTAAACTCATCTGCAGACCATCTGCAGATCATCATCATCGTGAAATGTAAGGCAAACATACATCATGACAATGATCTGCAGACCATCTGCAGATGAGTTTAATGGTGTCCAAAATCCAAAGTTTTGTATTCACTTTAAAACCTCTTTAAATGAGAATCTATACTTCTCATTTCATTTTCCTTTCAACTTAATTTAAAATCTGAAGTATCCACAGGCATATTGACCGGCCTGATACCTATAGTTTTGGCATTCACTTCAAGACCATTTATTATCTATTTTTTATATTGCACTTCATTGCCAGCAAAGGGCAGGGCAATACTCAAAGTTTCATGGCCTTTTATTTGGACTTTGCACTGGTTGGGAGATTCAAGTTTTTCAGTACAATTTATGGTGAAAAATGTTGTTTGTTTTTCAGAAATTTTTCACTTAAAAAGGTAGTAAAAAACTCAAAACATTTTCACCATTTTGTGAGTTCGAGGTGAAAAATTCAAAAGGAAGCTCAAAAGAGGTGAAAAAGATTTGAATTTTTCACCACTTTTTTCAGTGAAAAATGTCTGAAAAACAAACAACATTTTTCACCATAAATTGTGCTGAAAATCTTGAATCTCCCAACCAGTGTTGATAGATTAGATTAGAGATTAGATTCTGTTAAGTCTCAAATCAAATATATATAATTCAGTTTCCAGCCAATTTATGTGTGTTAGGATACTTTAAAAAGTGTAGCTAACTTAAATGCCTGTTAAATTGAGGAACCGGCAGTGTGACCTGCAAGATATTTCATCCCAGCCAATCTCCACACACCTGTAATATAATATGTTACCCGTCTGGCCAGGGGCACCAAAATTGGGTGATGTTCCCAAATGCGTGAATTGGCGGTTGGCAGCATCAGATGTGTTACTTTGTGTGACATGACACGTCAAAATCGCCTACACATCACTTTTTGACATGCTGACAGAGTGGACAGGGCACAGAAAGGGTGCGCAATAGTATATAATAAAGTAATACACATTTTGACTGCTTTACCCAAATTGTAGCCTGAGCTTCCTGCTAGTGCACAGTCAAATCCGACTTCATTTCACTGCCACAAGCTCAAGCTAGAGGACGTACCATGGCCATAGGAAAGAAAACACCGCCCTCAAGGGTTAAGAGACTGCCAGTGAGGCACAGAAGGCCGCACAACTTTGCAGCCTGTTCAGCAACAAGGAAAACATTGCACTTTTTCCAGCACCAGCACCTCCTTCTTTACTGCTGCCAAAACAGGTCAAACCTCCAAAGGACTGGAAGAGCGACTGCAAAAAGCTTTAGCAAAAGCTTCAACATGTAAAGACACACAAAAGGAAGTACCTAGTTGAGCTCTCTGAGCTTAAATTGTTCCAGCACAGCACATATCAGGCATCCCAGCAGATCACAGAATTGACTTTTGTCATGAAACACTTTGCTGTCAAACGTCGCCAGGAGGCTGCCAAAGCAAAGGAACCACTGCAAAAGCAGATTAGATCGCTCAGGCAGCAAGTTCAGCGGTCAATTCAGACTATTGCGAGAAGAGTTGAGCATAACAAGAAGAAGTCAATTATCTTCCGAATGACGCATAAGAGGGTGTACACTAGCGAAGCACAGAGGCTCGTGCAGCTCATGGCTGGTGGTGGCTGTGCTCCTGAGAAAATTGGCCCCCTTGGAATGTATCAGCAAGATTTTTGGGATTCACGTCACCAGATCAATTAGCCAAAGAATGGTCGGGAGAGCTGTGCTCAAAGGATGTGTGGCAGCAAAAATGCAGTTTGTACACAAGATGTCTGCCAATCAAGATGTGTTTTATTGACTTGGAGAGGAAAAACCAACTAATTGGTTTGAAGGTATCACCATTAGTGCAGACAGCACATCAAATTGTGGAATAAACATCGAGTCTGCCCACATAGCCCTCCGTGTTCTGGATTACGCATCAGGGAGCAATGCTATTGA
Source organism: Mycena olivaceomarginata (assembly GCA_029378375.1). Lineage (NCBI taxonomy): Eukaryota > Fungi > Basidiomycota > Agaricomycetes > Agaricales > Mycenaceae > Mycena > Mycena olivaceomarginata. Next base: position 212,547 of record JARKIC010000193.1, read on the forward strand.
CCTGAAGTCCATGCCGAAAGTTCACGTCTGCGGGGTGGAAAAGACCACAGATCATACAAACACTGAATTGGTTTGTGGATGGGAAGAGCAGATCAAGGAGTGCTGTGACCTCTTCAATCATAGTGTCATGAATCGCCCGGGTTTCTACTTTTTCGCACGACGCGTCCGTATGGATACAGACGCGTCTTAGCAGCACGGGACTCTCATGACGCCACCACGTGACCTTCTCATGGTTGAAACCCGGCCTCGGATTCTAAAGCCGCAGACTCAGGGAGTCTGCGCCACGGAATACAGAAGACGTTAGGGACTAGGAACCCGTACAGACGGGCTCTAGTCCCCGGACGCACCAAGGGCTGACACAGGAGAGTACACGGAGTACAGGAGTGGTTGCAAACCCGATCAGGGTTTGAACCACTGGATACGATGACACTTAGGACTAGGAAACCCGAACGTTGGGTCTCCTAGGTCCACCGACGCCACGGAAACCAACACAGAGGAGTCCAGGAGCATCAGCATTAATGCTCCTTAACGTTACGTTGCAGGAACTGATCACGACTGACCACGATCGCTTTAATTTATTAGAAGCCTATATAAGCACGGTAGAATCTCCATGTACAGTAGATTCTACCTCGTCTAATCTCAGGCTTCTACCTTGGCTTGACATAGGCATTGTCTCCACCCTGCCCAGCTTCCCTCGCACCGTACTACGGGTTGTATCCACGTCCCGGGTTTTGTACCTGGGTGGATATCACACCCTCTTCGACTCATTCCAGGTTCCGCCTCGCATCCCGACCTACAACATACGGCCTCCTAGGGAGGACGCCGTACGACTGGTCCTACTGCTCGGGGAACACACGAGCTACTAGCGTCTATCGGGTTTCTCCTGGTTGGGGTTCTCGCCGGGTTACTCGCTGTTTAGCCGACCCAGAGGCCGTTGCTGACACATAGCCCGCTTGCCAAATAATTGCAACCAGGCGACACTTCCAGTCAAGCAGGATGACCTCGAGGGACAGCGCCGGTGACACATTCCTGAGTGATGCTGCAACCTCAAGCTGAGGTGCATGCATGGGTGCGGGCTTTTTTACACCAGTGACGGGCTTTTTAGGCACGGTGAGCATGAGTGAGGGTGTTGGAGAGGGTGTATTGCACTCAATGATGACAACCGGGAGGGCTGATTGGATGCATCTCATCTGTCGGCGGCGTGGTTGATGGCGGTGGAGCTCATTTGCCTTCGTAGCCTATGTCCTGCCTCAATTCAAATAGAACTATGTCCCTGTAAGGGCAACCTTAAGCTTGGCGTGGGGCACAGAAACTAGCGGGGGAATCCAAAGTATAAATATGGGTACTAGAATACAGGAGCAGAAATACTACGCACCTAGCAGGGGAATCCGAACAGAAGAAAGAATGAGGATTCCCATGCTAGATGAAACCTTATATACTAATCAGTAACTACCCAGTAGCACATGTCCAGAGGTATCTACAGTGATCCCAGGCCTGATTGCATGGCATGTGCCAGCGAGAGCAGACAGATGTCCTGAATGGTTGGACGGGCTAATGGACAGGCGCAGGAGTATCCGGAGCGGTGGCCGGAAAACTGTCCGGAGAATCGGACAGAAAAGTGTCCAGAGCAATCCGGCCGGAAGGGGGAAAGCAGCCGGAAAACCGGCCAGAGCAGGGGTTCCCCTGACAAATGCCTCACTTCTGCCCACTAATAGGTTCAAAATGAAATAAAAACAGGTGTTTTCATGTGTGGTTTTGTACATGCCCTATCAGCACGACCCAAGATCCTGGGTGCCTCTACTCCGGATCTGGCTTCTGACCCTATGGACTGGCTAGCCACCGTCGAAGGCTCTCTTGCGAGCATCCAGGAAGTCCTCAGGCTATTGCTTGCCAACAAAAATCCACCTTCTGCCTCCATCCCTGCTGCTCTGGCTCAGGTGCTGGGTCCAGACTTCTCAGCCCTCCACCCAGCTGCAAAAATGGTCTCCCACCATTTTTGACAACAATCAGACACAAGGATGAGTGTTCCTCCGCTCTGTCCTTACCTACTTCCAGCTGGCTCTGGAGGCCTTCATGGCAGACAGGCATGTCTCGCAGGAAAAGCTTGTCCAGTTTGCCATGTCCTAGCCATAAGGAATAGTTGGATTGCACATTAACCTTTTAACTGGTCCGGGTAAATGATTAATGCAATCACAACCCCCGTGATCTGATCACGTGAGGACCTGGCGGTGTTGTTCGATCCCCCACAGACCGACCAAATGCGGAATGCATTTCTCGCTGTGAGGATGGACCAGGGCCCACAGGACCTGTTTAATTGGAGCATCACACCCAACAGCTGGCCAGCGGGCTTTGCCGACAGCAAAGCAGCGTGAATGTGTGAAAGTTGAAGTCGCACGCAAGGGTGAGTCGCAAGGAAGTGTATTCAGGGCACGGGAACACGAGCGCAGGGGGATACAAGAGACTACTGAAATACAGGGATACAGGCCGAATATAAGGACAAAGCTGTGCGACGGATAGGGGAGGTAGGTAAGGTAACCGGGCGACGCGGAGCGCGATGATCCTATTTCTAACAGAATGATCCAACTAAAATGCAACCCTGGTCCCCGCCGGCCGGGTATCCGGGTACTTAACATTCGCGCTGCTCACTTTTTGGGTGTTACAGGTGGGAGGTATAGTGAAATTTATGAAAACATTCAAAGAGGAAGGCAACTACTAGTGGAGACACTGAGAAATACAACTGTAGGAGATATTATGAAAGAAAACATTCAAAAGGAAGGCAACTACTAGTGGAGACAATGAAAAACAGAACAGAACTTGAAGGAGATATTGTGAAAGAAAATATTCGGAAAGTATTAGTGGAGACGATAGGAAATGCAACATATGAGTAGGCCAACGAGTGTCGAAAATCAAGGAACACATATTATCGACAAAATGTGCTTGAGGTCGGTGTCGCAACTACCACAGATTGTTCACAACCAGGACAAGAAATATCTGAAAAGACGCACCATGCCTAGAAGCTGTCAGTTCCTGGGACTATCACATGAGGTGTGTTGTTATGTGGGCAGCGCGAGGCATTGTAGCCGTCAAGTCGGCAAGGACGCTCATGGGTAATGCGGAGATCCCACATACGAGCAACCGGGTAATGCCAGCCGGTCAGAGGAGGAATGTTGGGGTTGGCGGTGTATGCAGTCACGTAATTGTGGTAAATGGCGCATTTGTGGACGGGCGTGAAGGTGGTGCCCACGCCAGGGGGGTGCGGCTGTGTAACCCCCACAGCCGTATGTGCGATGACGCCTCTCGAACCAACACATTTGGGAGAGGGAAGCAAGTGACGGGGGTGTGTGGGCGTTTTACTCTCTTTATAAACCTATCTGTGTGGGTCCAAAGCCATTTGGAACTCCGCCATCTGTCATCTGCCAACTGAGCGCCAATCTCTGAGTCAGGAAATGTCCGCATCCACAACATGAGATGCTCCAGCTCAGTAGAGATTTTCAAATGGGAGTGGATTTGATTCGAATCCCAAGTCGGGCGTGGATCGGGAGCTGAGCCGAGTCGGATACGTGGAGACAATGAAGTCGCTAGGTGGAACGTGCAGGAGGGAAAGGCGTGAAGTCGGTGGAGGGGGAGGTGTGGGTGGAGCCGCGGGGGACCCGGATGAACGGAGCGAGATGGAGACAAAGTGTGGAAGGGAACGAGTCGAGTCGAGTCGAGTCGAAATGAGATGGGGAGGCGTAGGCGTCTGTCTCTATGAGGATGAGAATATAATTAATGAATAAATAGATGATGGACACACTGTTCTTGCCAAAAGAGGATTCCGCTCGAAATTCCATCCAATTCTGTAACCGGAAAGAAAGCAGTTGGTCCAACGCATTGCTTTAGAACTGGATGCCGGGGGAAGGAACAACCGTACAGCAGAAGGGACACCAACGAGGTGTTGCAATGTGTCAAGCGCCCTCCCCTCCGGTGCCTCTCGACAAGTCGCCGAGGCTCTCTCCCGTGGCTCACCCCCTTCCCAACGGCTCCCACCCTCCCTCCGTCTGTTCATGGCTCCCTCGGCGTCGCCATACATCCACCTTCCCTCCTCCGCCCACCGCTTTGGGCAGAAGGGATACGTGATGATGAAGCGGGACTCAAGAGGAAGGGGGCGTAACGCGGTGCCGAAAAGAAAAAGAGAAAGGGGACTCGGAGCGCCGAATAAAGAGGCACGGCGTCGATCGCGATATTCAGCATCTAGGTACAAAATGCCAACCCAACGCGACGCTGTGGCAGTGCGCATCCCCCGTTCCCTCCTTCACGGAGCGCCCCTCCCTCCCCGTATCTCTGCGCAAAAGAAACGACGGTCGTTCCCCCCACACGAAATCAAGCACGACTTGGAGAAAGTCTGTGGCACGGAGAGTCCCTGAGCACGGCGCACCCACCACCTCATCCTCATCGCGCAAGGGGAAAAGAGATGTGGTGATAAAGATAAGACGGGCGCTCTTCGCCTGTGCGCCCCCAAGCGTGTCGTGCCCAGCTGCGTCCAACAGACGTGTATTTCCACTTCTTCGGCAACACCCCCCCCGCGCGCGATGTGCTGGACAGCACCGAACCGCTGATGACTTCAAGGCGCGATCCGATGGGTGGCATCCCCGCCATTGACAGCTTCGCCCGTAAAGAAGGAAGTGCAGGAGGAGCGGCTACGGGGCGCACCACGAGCAGCCGGCCCATTGGTGGGTGAGAACACAGAAACATCGACTTAATCGAAAAGAAGAGGGCCGGAGGAAGAAAAAGAAAGACACAAGCTTCATTCAAGCGCAGGCGCACCGTGCCGTCTGACTTCGCTCAGCTGCGGCCTATCTCCAATTCGACATGCAAGCTAATACTGAAATTCGCTGAATTTCGAGTTGAAAGAAAAAGAAGGGAAAATACGTACTACGCCTGGTTCGCAACGCATAGATATGTCGTCCTTGACGTCGAGAATGACCAGGCGAAGCAGATAAGAAATACCGCAGGCAGCGACGCCAGAAAGGCGGCGCACCCTCATCCGCTCCGCGTCGAAGCCTACGATCGCTCGGGAACAAAGCCACACGTCGAGTTATACACCTCGCTTCATTGGGCTCGCACAGCTGCACAAAGTCGAGTCGCGTCCGTACTCCATACATCTGTTCATCCAGTGGGAAGGCGTAGATCTGCGGCCGAAGCAGCAGCGGACTTGGCCAGAACACAGTCCAAGACCAAGACACAAAGCGACCCGAAGCGACCGAGCAACCGCGCCGTCTTCCAGTCCAAGTCCAGTCAAACAAAATCTTGCATTCAAGGACCAGTCCAAGTAGAGGAATTGATCAAGGCTGAACGTATTCCCAGGTCGCCTCGGTCATCCCGAGGTTGGTCGTCGTTCGAGAAACAAGACACTGATCCCATCAACCCACGCATCAACGACGCACTCATGGCTCTCTGCAAATGGCCAGCAAATCCTAGTGGTATCATTCCAAACAATGTTTTCCGGGACCCTTAGTCTTTGGGATCGAGTTGTATCTGGAAATCCGCGCACTCTCCCTGGGGCTGGGCGGGACCCATGACTCAGAGTCCCGGCGCCTTGCAATCAAGCGCGAAGGCCTGCAGCCCGTAAGTGTCGCAAATGACTTACTCTCCGCGCCACTGTGCACCGTACACCGCGCATGAGGGGAGAGAACGTATTGCTACACCGCGTAAGTAGCATACAGTTTGAATAAAAACCTTTTTTCTCCCTCTTTCGTGTGTCATTTTCCTTTGTCCTCGGCCTCCTTTTTCGCTTTTCTCTTCACCATTTTCTCCGCCTTCTCCTCCGCAAGCCGTTCCTCCAACTCCTCCAACTCCTTCCTCATAACCACAAGATCTTGTCGCATCTGACCCACCGAGACATATGTGCCCTTCGGAGCGAATAGGCGCAGATCCACCTCGGGTGCGTTGGGCTCCCGTTCACTCCCGACTTTTAAACGCCTAGGGTCGCTCGCCAATAAACCCTCCAAAATGCGATAAAGTCCCAAAGGCATGTCGGTGGTGATGCTTGTGCGCTCCAGGGCGGTAGCTGTGTCCGGTCTCTTGTGCTGTTGGATGTTCCTCAACTCACGACCCTCCAATGCGTCCCCGAGAAGTTTGACGAGCTGCTTTTCTTCCGGTGAGAGAACGTTGAGGGCGGCGGTGCGCGCGCGCTTGAGCACATTGTTTTGGGCCAATTTGTGCTGCGGAACATTGAGCAGCCTAGTGACTAGTACAGTCAGGATGGACGATATGAGACGGGGATAAATGTTGGCGCACCGGAGTTCAGCTTATTGTCCTTCAATAGGTTCTTCTGCGTCTCAGTTAAAACGAAGGCTCGAGAGCCTGGCCCAGGAACCCGACCAGTATCGAAGACGATGTCGTTGAGTGCTAATTCTCGAGGTCAGCTGAAATGATGATCGACAATCTGCGTAGACATGCCTTGGATACTACGGCTCAACGACTCGTGCACCTCAACCACATCCTGCTCAGGAATGAGCATAACGGTCGTGTTTATCTGTTCCCGCCGGAGGTGTACGATGTGCTCGAGGATCTGTTGGTCCCCGGCTCTCCGCTGGGCGCGCTCTTCCGTTAGTTTTCTTTCCACTTCTGCTAATCTGTGTTCAACACTCTCTACTGCGGCTTTCGCAGCCTCTTGGACCCTCCGTTCTGTGGCTTCCAGGACCTGTATCATCGCCACCTTGTCGGCAGCCGCGTCCTGCAGCTTGCGAAGAAGTTCTTTCACGCTGAAAATGGTCTATTCATCAGTCGTATGGAAAACACAAGGACTTCCACGTACAGGTGCCTGTGTATGAGTGGGCGAGTTTCCGGTCGTGGGCGCTCAACGACTACAGGCGCGTTTGGGGGACTCGTTATTTCCGCAGTGTCCCAAATATTGTCTGGATTGAAGACAAGGTTTGCGGCTGTGACAGAGATCTCGAGCGGTGAGGGAGACCTCACAGAGACTTGGCGGTCGGCTTTTGCGGGCTAGATCTCAGTGTTACGAGTATCTTTGGAGTAACCTTGGAGACGGGAGACGGGGCGGGCAAAGGCAGGAGGCGGCTGAAATATCCTTCGAGCGAGAACACGGGCGAGACACGGCGGCGGGAACGAGCAGGGCCGGGCGAGGGCGAAGGTGAACACAAGAGATCACAAGATATACCACCGCAAGACGCTCACGTACAGAGCGACGTGAGAGACAGAGATATCGATGCTAGAGGGGGCGGGAGGCGGACGAGTGGGTTGCACAGGCGGTGGTGGTGGTCGGGATAACAGATCGCAGATAGGAGACTTCCATTTCGGGTGCTCATCCTTCCACCGCCCAAAAAGGCAACTCTCTCTCAATTGATTCTGTAGTCTTTTTGCTCTCGATGAATGTAAGTAAGTGTATGGAGGGATGTCCATAGGGATGTAGGTGGTGGTGGTAAGTGAATTAGCAACAAAAGTTCCACGCGCTCAATATACACCTTCTCCAGCAGTGTCTCGATCGCCTTCTTGATGTTGGGGATCTTGGGCGAGAAGCGCTGCTAGATCTGCGAAATGACTTCTTGGATGAGCGCTTGGTTGTTCATCGTCTTGTGCGCTTTCATGATTCTTGGGCAAGTGTCAGCGCCAAGTCGCGTCGTCTTGGGGAACGGAATACACACCTAACAATCGTCGCCTGAATCACATACTTCCGATCCTCATCGACGACCTTGAGCATACCGCTCGACTGGGCCTTCACATCCGCCTTAATCGGCAGATTCGGATTCACCCGGATTTTCTTGCTTTTGAAACCTGTGTGCGGTGGGTCGTGCATCAGCGACCGTATTCACATCTCAAGACGGAAGGAAAGACGAGTCGCGACTCACCCGGGTTCAGATCATACTGATCCTTCTCCTCATTGATCAGCACCTTTGCCTTGACCAGCAGCGCCAACACCTGCCCCAGAATCTCGGGCGAGAAATTGGTCGCCCCTGCAGCTCCGTCAGCGAAAGCGTGTCGCTGCCGTTGTATTGGAGGAGGACTGCCGCCTGGAAGAGAGCGTGTTGTTAGTGAGCGGCACGAATAGAATAGCAGAAGACGGAAAGGAATGAGGCACATACCTGATCCGCCGCCGTCATTAGTATGTACTTCTGGTTTGTGTAGTTTGTCCGCAGTTCGTTCTTGGAGTAATTGTGCAGCCAGGTGAGCTTGCGGCCGGAGTGCTGTGGGTGGGTGGGTTAGCGATCGGTCGGGGACGGCGACACAGAAGGGACGGAGAGGACGGAGACGGACGGAACGAGGGCGGAAGGGGACGAGCGAAAGGGGAGTGAAAGAGGAGATCGAGAGGAGAGGGAGGAGAGGAAGGGGAGGAGAGGAAGGGAGGGGCGACTCGAAGTCGTGGGGAGGACGAGGAGGGAGGAGAGACGAGGGACAAGCGGGACGAGGCAAGGGGGGAGGAACGACGGGGACGACGGGAGAAGAAAGAGGGAGGACAGGCAGCAGCGGGTCGAATCAAGGACGACGCGACGAAAAGGGAGGGGACGAAGAGCTCAAAAAACCTCGCACACACCTTCGTCTGATAATACCTCGTAAACCTCTCAACCGTCGGCAACAGCTCCGGCGGCAGCAAAAAGTCGCGCGTCGGCGGCGCGAGCGGCCAAAAGTTCGTCCTAAGCGCCATGATGCTGAACGCAATATCCATGTCGTCGTGGTTCTGCGCCATGCGCTCCTTGAACGAGTCAGTCAGGTCCTTGGAGAGGGGCATGTCTGTGGGTGCGTCAGCACTCGTCCTCAAAAACGAAAGGGAAGCGAGGAAAGGAAAGCGGAGAAATGCACCCGTAAACATCCTTTACAGCTTATTCGTATACTCAAACCCACACGCCGCCTCCTTGAGCTTGCTGATCATGCTCGTCTCCGCCTCGTCCGACGCGCTCACGCCATGGATGAGCCGCTTCGACAGCGGTGTAGAACGTCTGGAAGACGTCCTTGTCTTCGAGGTATTTTAAGAGGACCATCTGAGGTGGGGGTGAGCGTCGTGGGATTGAGGGGAGAGTCAAAGGGTGCGAAAGAAGGGGGAGGGAAGGGGAAGGGAATGGGAGGAAGCGAGTGGGAAAGAGGGGGAGACCGTGCAGGTGGGGATCAAGAGAAGTGAGCAGAAATGGACAGAGGAGATGGAGACGAGGTGTGGAAGGGAACGAGTCGAGTTGAGTCGAAATGAGGGAGGCGTAGGCGTCTGTGTATACAGCGGTGAATATACAATTATGGATAGATGGTGGACAGAGTGTACTTTTTTTTTAAAAAGGATTCTGAATGAAATTCTACCCGATTCTCTAACCGGAAAGAAAGTAGTTTGACGTGGAACTGGATGCCAAGGGGAAGGAACGACCGCACCGCGGACAGGACGCCACCGAGGGATTGCAGCATACGCCGGTGCCCCCTTTCGACAACTCGCCGAGTCTCTCTCCCGCGGCTCATCATCTTCTCTAACGGCTCCCACCCACCCTCCTTCTGTGCATGCCTCCCTCGCCCTCCATCCACCCACCCCTCCCCCGCCTACCACTTTACACAGAAGGGATACGCGGCGAAGCCGGGACCCAAGAGGAAGGGAGGCGTAATGTGGTGCCGAAAAGGAAAAGAGAAGGAGGAGCGCTCAATAAAGAGGCACATCGTAGGCGCGGCGTCGATCGCGATTCGGATATTCAGCAGCCAGCATCCAGTACGGGCAAATGCCACCCCATCCCGACGCGACGCCGTGCCACTGCCCCCCTCCCCTCCCCTCCCCCGTACCCGTGGCAAAAAGAAAAGAAAAAGAAGACACAAAAGTGCACCCAGGATCACAGTATCCCCATCTCCCCGCCACATGAAGATAGCACGACTCGAAGAAAGTTTGCGGCGCAGGACGCATCGACCCCGTCCGCATCCGCGTAAGGCCAAAGAGATGCGATGGCAATAGCAGCAACACGGGCGCTCCTTGCCTGTGCGCTCCACGCGTGTGCCCTGCTGCACCCAGCAGATGTGTATTACTCCCTCAGCGGGCGTATGCACCACGCAGCGGCGGGCCGCCGACGTCTTCAGACACGAAGTACCAGGACTAGCGGACATATGTCCCGAAGGCCTCCCGCCTTCGACGACCCCGTCGCCCGTAAAAAGGGGGAGGTAGGAGCGGGAGCAGGACACCCAGCGCGCGCCAGGAGCGGTCGGCTCATTTACGGGTGAGCGCGCAGAAAACACCGGCTATCCAGTCGAAAAGCAGCCGGAGGAAAAAAAAGACCGCAGCTTGGAGCGCGCGCGCCGTGCCTCATCTGAGAGCACTGCGCCCCATTACTGACTCGGCACGCGCTGGGACTAAGGTTCGCCGAGTCTTGAGTAAGGAACGTAAGGAAGAGGAAAGGGAGAGTGCGTACCGCGTCTCGTCAAGGCTCGCCGGACGCGCAGATAAGGAGGACAGTAAAAACCACTAGTAGCAGCGACGCTAGACAGCCAGCTCAACCCCATCCGCTCCGAGTCGAGCCATACGATCGCTTGTCCAGCGTGCAAAGCCACACTGGCTTGCCCGGCGGCACAGTTGCACGAGCGAGTCGTCTGTACATCCATCCGGCGGGAATGCAGGCAGATGTAGGTGTGGGCTCGCGGCCGAGTCAGTAGGTCCCAGATAAAGCCACCCGAGCAACGTAGTCTTGCAGTCCAGTCAACGAAACCTTCCATTCAAGTACCAGTTCAGTCAGAGGAGTCGATCGTTGAACCAAAGCCATATTCCCAGTTCGCGTCGATCATCGTTCTCGTCACGTCGGTCGATGTCGTCGGGACAGGCAGCGCACTGATCTCGTGACGCCTCTTCATTCAACGGACTCCGCACTACGTTATTCACCCAAGACTGTGAGGCAACACGTGACCCCAGTGTTTAGTCCAATCCGCCTATCGTACTCGGCTCTCAAGCTCGCCGTGTCATGCCCATTTTTCCAAGTTGTGCCTTGATCGGCCTATTGTCGCCGTGCTTCATTCTCCTTGGATCACTACAGATTGCATCCAGCATCGACGGATAGCAGGTTTGTCACGAGCCCTCCGAAGGACGAATGATGTAACAAGTCTTGTAGTCATTCGTAGCTTGTATGTTCATCTCGTGGCTGAAATATCAATACTCATTAATCTTGATTGACCAGAGCCCAGGAGATCTTGAAAAAAGCCTCAGCGAAAATCAGCTTAGTGAACTCCTAAATCATGATTCTCTTTTTGCCTCGGCGGCGGCCCATGTCGGAAAAAATTGCGAGGTGCTGCAACCACGTGCACGCTACTTGTTCTGGTTTATGAAACTCCATGCTTTTGACAATGCCGTGTAATGCCGCCTGCCTAGCTATCTACGCTGACCCGTCATGTTCACGGTCTCCGTGTCTGCTCCGAAGCATATTAATAGCTCCTGAGTATTTAAGTACCTGCATAATATTTGCGGATTTGCAGTACTACCCATCACCACACACTTATGCTCAACATGAAATTCACCATCCTTCTGCTTGCTTTCCTGCTAGCAGGCACCATCGCTTCTCCTGTTGTGAGTTGAATTCCAGTCATTCTAGAAGGAAAAGTGTTAATGCGACTACAGAGAAGCTTGGCTGAGCGTATTGACCAGGATCCCCCGACTGGGCAGGTTGACGGAGATCCACCAACTGGACTGTAATGGAATCATGCCTCGGTAAGGCCCCGGCCCGGGCTGCCTGATTATTCCGATTATTCTTTCATGCTTATCTTTTGCTTACCATGCCTAGGCCTTATGCCATGCTGTCGCCCTTTCCATATCCTCGCATCCAAACCATCACACTGCCTCTGATCCATAGTATATATACCTGGCCTGTCCGGGACTCCATAGTTACGTTTTTTGGTCAATCTACTGCCTACGCCAGTTCTCCTGTTTAAATACCCCCTCTGAACGTGTGCCGGATCCCCAATCTTCTCGCATCCTTGACATGGACCTTATATTGTTGCACCTGAAACTGAAAACTGAATTATATTTTGCTATAACTAGCTTGTGAGCTATGCAGCAGTGCAACCAGATCACCTAGCTAGTGGTTAATACGAGTACCTATGTGTAAGGTATTTATTATAAAAACATTTTATAGATATGAGAAGAGAGAGATCTAAAGAACTGAGTACACATGCGGGGAAAAACATTAACAAGGAGTAAGTGTGAGGTATTGAGAGAGTACACATAAGGGTATTTTGGAGATTCACAACTATGGGGTGGTGGGGGTGATAATTAAGATAATGTACAATTATTAGGGTCATTGTGCACAATAGCCCTTTTTCCTGCCCTTTTCCCGCCCTTTTTGCCATTCTCTTCGTTATCTGCCTGGTTTTTATCCCCCTTTTCAATTAGAAGTACAAAAGGGTGGAAAACCGAAAAAAAAAAAACGGGGGTCCTACATGCAATTCTGAGGGAAATGGGAAGAAAAGAAGCATGAAAAAGGGCTATTGTGGGACCCCCCTTTGGGGCTCCCTTTTTCCACCCTTTTCATGCCCTTTTGCCTTCCATTCACCATTTCATGCAGTCTAGGTGCTCCTATTGCTCCTCAAAGGTCATATACTGTGCAATTTCATTCAATTCGGCACGGGTTGTGACCCGTGACCCAAAATACCGATTCGGCACTTCGGCAACCAACGAAGTTTGGCGTGACACCTCCAAAAATTCGGCATTCGAGACAAAATTTTCCAAAATTCTCCCTTTTTGCACCTCTAAGGGAGATTTGGCCCCCTGATGTCACGCATTTTACATTCGGCACTGGGCGCTGTGACCTGTGACTGAGACCAAAATTCATCGCGGCACAGGGGGTGCGTGACGCGTGACCGCCGAATTGAATGAAATTGCGCAGTATCTTCTCAAATATTCAAAAAGGGCTAGAGTGGTTTTTTCCAGATTTTATAGCTACATTAGGGCTGTTCACACTCACCCTTTTCACACCCCTTTTCGCACCCTTTTTCACCCTTTTTGCCATTCTCTTTGTTTTTTTCCCCTTTTTCAATTAGGAGTACAAAAAGGGTAGAACACCAAAGAAAACGGGGGTCCTACCTGCAATTCTGGGGGAAATGGAAAAAAGAGGTAGGTGTGAAACCCCCCTCTCTGGGGCTCCCTTTTTCCACTCTTTTTGGCTCCCTTTTTGGCACCTTTTCTCCATTTCATGCAGTCTGGGTGCTCCTATTGTTCCTTAAAGGTCACATACCACCTCAAATGTGCAAAAAGGACTGAGGTGATTTTTTCTGGATTTTATAGCTCACTCAGTTACATTCTCTGCCAAACATGAAAAAGGGCGCAAAAAAGCCTAAGAGTGCAAAAAGAGTGCAAAAAGGGCGCAAAAAGGGCATGAAAAAGGGTGAGTGTGAACAACCCTATTATTTGCAAAAGATGAAAAGAGCGCAAAAGGGCGTCCAAAATGGGTGTTAAACTTATGAACAACCCTAATAACTGGACGAGGGAGGGAAAAGGATCAAGAAGTCGGAGAAAGATTACTCATTTGAAGCGTTGGGATTTTGAGATGAAGGTGGTGATTTCAGCAGCTTGGGGTGGCTGAGAAGCTTACGGAGATTGATTGCGCCCAAGATTCTCGCCTTGTAAGACGTGGCCTAGAGAGGGGGGCATAGATGTTCGCATGTGGGGCAATGACGGAGATAATGCAGGCAGGTCGGTCTCCTTCGCCACGTTGCAGGTGTCGCACGCTGGGGACGCAGAGAGCCAGCATCGAATTTTGTGGGTGTTGAGGGTGGAGAAGTCGGTGCGTAGCTGGCGGATAGGTAAGGCATCGGCCCGCGAGACCAAGGAGTTATAAGGTGAGCTGAGGATCATCGAAGGTGGGGGGAGCTATTGATTGCTCGCAAGCTTCGACCTGTCGTAGATGTTAGAATGACCGTCTCGAAGTCACCCGGGAATTCAGATAGCAGAAGACCCTCGCAAACGCGCGAGGGAATTGATTAAAGACTAAAGGTATTGATACAAAATGCGGCGGAATGTCCGTTCGGGCCCGACGAAAGAAGCAAGGGAAATGACGGGAACTTTACAGAACGGGGGCCTCGGAACCGAAGTGGAAGATGGGGTTGTCAGCTGCGCGCGAGCGCGGACTCGATATTCCAACAGTAGATACTTTCCACGCCTGGGACCACCATTCCTGAATTGAGAGGTCAATCTGGCGTGAATACAATGTGAGAGATATTGTGGTATTTCAATCAGATCGTAGGTTATCCGATTCTCTAACCGGAAAGAAAGCAGCTGGTTCGACGCATTGACTTGGAACTGGATGCCAATAAAGAGGAAGGAACAACCATATCGCGGAAGGGACGCCAGCGAGGCATTGCATCATACGCAAAGCGCCATCCCGTGCCTCCTTTGGACAAGTCACCGAATCTCTCTCTCGCGGCTCACCCTCTTACCAACGGCTCCCTCCCTCCTTCCTCCTTCTGTTCATGCCTCCCTCGCCATCCGCCTACCTTCCCTCCTCCGCCCACCGCTTTGCACAGAAGGGATACACGACGAAGCCGGGACCCAAGAGGAAGGAAGGCGTAGCGCGGTGCCGAAAAGAAAGAGAAAAAGAGAAGAGGAGCGCCGAATAAAGAGAGCTTGAGGCCCATCGTGGCGCGGCGTTCCGATCGCGGTATCCAGTATCCGGTATCGAGTACGCGCAAAATGCCACCCCCATCCCAACGCGATGCCGTGACACCGCACATCCCCTGTCCCCTCCTTCACGAAGCTCGCCCCCGCCTCTCCGTTTCCGTGCAAAAGAGAAGAAGAAAAGAACGTGCATCCAGTATCCCACTTTCCGCATCTCCCAGCCACATGAAAATAGCACGAGTCAGAGAAGGTGTGGGGTAACAAGAACCCCGGGGCACCCGTCCGCCTCCCATCCTCGTCGGGCAAGGCGAGAGAGATAGGATGGCGATAAAGACAAGATGACTACTTGTCGCATGCACGCTCCCCCGCGCATGTCGTGCCCTGCTGCGTCCAGCAGAGGTGCGTTTGGACTGCCTCGACAGGCGTATGCACCACGCAACAGCAGGCCGTCGACGATCCGAGGGGTCAGGCCCAAGGACAAGCGGACACGTGTGTCGAAGGATCCCGCCTCGACAACCCCGTCGCCCGTCAAGAAGGAAGTATAGGAGAGGGAGTAGGAGGCCCCGGCGCGCGCCAGGAGCAGCCGGCTCATTCGCGGGCGAGAGTGCAGAAACATCGCCTATCCAATCGAAAAGAAGAAGGCCGGAGGAAGAAAAAGACGTAAGCTTGCAGCGCGTGCGCCGTGCCTCGTCTGGGTCCACTGCGCCCCATCGCGCTGCGAAGTGACTCGTCAACAAGCGCTGGTACTGAAGTTCGCTGAGTCTGGAGTAAGGAACGTAAGGAAGAGGGAAGTGAGGGAGTACGTACCGCGTCTCGTCACGCCACCAGCAGCAGCGACGCTGGCAGGCAGCTCAACCCCATCCGCTCTGAGTTGAGGCATACGGTCGCTTGCGCAGTGCGCAAAGCCACACTGGCTTGCCCGGCGGCACAGTTGCATGAGAGAGTCGTATGTACATCCATCCGGCAGGAATGCATGCAGACGTAGGTGTGGGCTCGCGGCCGAGCCAGTAGATCCCAGATAAAGCCACCCGAGCAACGTAGTAGCGCAATCTTCCAATCCGTCTTGCAGTCCGGTCAACGAAACCTTCCATTCAAGTACCAGTTCAGTCAGAGGAGCTGTTGAACCAAAGCCGTATTCCCATTCAGGTCGGTCATCGTTTGTTGGAGATGCAATCCGGCATCTCGGAGAAGGTGCTGGAAAGCTGACTGATCCGCAGCTGGCTTAGTGATCTGGCTGAAGGATTGACCGAAGAACCGAACGTCTGGAAACTTTCTAGATACATTAGTTACAGTAGTATAAATACTCCGATGAGGAACAGATCCTCATCAGCTTGTAAAAATCTGGTCTAACAACCAATTGTGCAATCTTACTGGATAATAACAACACAAGCTGATATTTTGCACAAACCCGACGACTACTAGGCATCTTTGATCGCTCTCATCATCTTATCATCTTATCATGTCGACAAACATCATCACCAATTCCCTTCTCGCGACCGTTCCGAAGTTAAATCGGAAAAACTTCCATCACTGGAAATTTGCGATCTCCATGGTCTTGCGGAGAGCAGGATGTTGGAATATAGTTCAGGGTACGGAGGAAAGGCCCACAACTAGAGAAGGAGGAGAGAAATGGGATTTAAAGGCAGATGAAGCACTCACTGCTATTGGGCTCACAGTGGACAGTGACCAGTACCAGTACATTCAGGACGCGACCAATGGACAGGAGGCCTGGAAGGCTCTTTCGAAGATTACGAGAAGAATAGCCGTGCGAACCGAATCGCGCTTAAACGGCAGTTCTATGGATTCTCCCATGACGACACTAAACCCATCCAGGAATATATTTCCGGGATTCTCGAACTCGCAACTAGACTCAAAGCCATTGGAGTCAAGTTGGAAGACAGTGATATTATGGATGTCTTGTTGTTCAATCTGGACAATTCATGGTCCAACATTGCAGCGTCACTTTGTGCGACAGTTGACGACCTTGGGACAGTTTCGGAGCTTTACTTGATGAGGAAGGACGCAGAGGCGGACCGATTTCCGATCAGCCGAGCGATGCCGCATTTCACACGACAGAATCGCGACAGAAAGTATGCTCGAATTGCCAGAGGAGTGGTCATACAATAAAGGAGTGTTGGGGAAAGGGAGGACAGGGGAAGAAGAAGTGTTACAGTTGCCAGAGGGAAGGACACCTCTCGTTCAATTGCCCCAACGCGAAGGAAACCGCCAATCAGGCAATGGAAGATTCAGACTCCGAGGACATCGCTTATTAAAGCACCATTGACGAAGAAGAAATTGAGTCCAAGAGATGGACAAACAGGAAGAGTAGAACAGATCAAGAGATGATCTGGAAATTTTGGGATTGGCAAGAGATGCCGAATTGAGGAAGAGTGTTGGAGATGCAATCCGGCATCTCGGAGAAGGTGCTGGAAAGCTGACTGATCCGCAGCTGGCTTAGTGATCCGGCCGAAGGATTGACCGAAGAACCGAACGTCTGGGAACTTTCTAGATACATTAGTTACAGTAGTATAAATACTCCGATGAGGAACAGATCCTCATCAGCTTGTAAAAATCTGGTCTAACAACCAATTGTGCAATCTTACTGGACAATAACAACATCGTTCTCGTCCCGTCGGTCGATGTCGTCGGGACAAGCGGCGCACTGATCCCATCAATGCGCTCATGCAAAATTCAAATGGACTCTGACCTTCTGCAAATGACCCTTTGCTTGGTATCAAATCCTAGAACTCCTCCAGCCAGCGGTTTTCCGGGATACTTGAGCTTTAGGAACCAGTGCTTCTGGACATTTGCCGCAGCACACTCTCAAGCTGCGTGAAACCCACGAATACCGGCGCCGCCGCGCCAGTCAAGCGTGAAGGCCTCCAACAATGCTGCGAATGTCTCCACTTTCGCCGGTCCCACTGCTGCAATGTCACATCGACGCCTTGTTCTTTCTACCTTCGAGCTCTCGATCTGCTACTGTGCGCTCACGGTGGAAGGCTCTGCTTTGGGCTTTCTGAGTGCACGCTAGTGCACGTTATCGCTCAGTGATTTTTTGTTGGCTTTATGTATGCGATAGCGTTCCATCTGGGCTGGCTGGGATGCTCTCTGCCCTCCCTTTTTATTTTCTTCGCTACTTAGTACCAGTCTCGCTTCCTCACTCTCTGTCGTGCATTCCGGGCCCCTCCCCTCATACCCCGTCCCCGCGGTCCCAAACACGCGCTTACTTGCCTCAATATCGTGCCAGACTGCGAACTGCCTCGACCGCAGCATCATCCTGGACGGTGATAATATCAATGAAGGGCTCGTTTGCACGATCCTCCATCTGTCTGCATGCCCTTGTTGGCGCAGCTGAGCGGGGCTTCTCGTACCGTGGGAGGGGGCTAATGCAGGCGGACGAGCAGACTTAAGAGCGGTGCGGGTCTTTTCTAGCGCCCGTAGGTGTCGTACCTCTCCTTCGCGTCATTACTCGTCGTACGCACCCTATCCTATCCCGTCCCATCTCACCCCAGGGCCCAGGCTGCGCATGAATATGTCGCTGCGCCACGAGAGATCAAGACCGAGATGAAGACTTGGAGAATTGGGGGCCGTGGAGACGAAGGTGAAGGGTGGTCAATCCGGTGTGTGCGTATGCCTCCTTCCTCCTCGCCCCTGCCCCGATCCCGATTGCACCACGGACGCGTTCTCTCGTCCCCTCCTGATTTTCCTCTTCGTGGGGTGAAATTGAATGTACTGACGCACACGTACAGAATCCCCACCCCTTTCATCTGTCTCTCCCCTCAAGGCTACATAAACAAGCCTCGTCCTTCCATCTCGCTGTCCGCCTTACCCCTTCGCCCCCGCTCCGCCTCGCGCCTTCCACGCCCGGATATTCCCAGTCGCGGCTCTCCTTGTTCTCACCCCCCAAAGCCCCCAGGACTATGGCAGCGAAAGAACTACGGCGCCGCGCGCGCGCACTCCGAGCCGCGCTGAGTCCCAAATGTACTGGATGGGGTCGGCGCGAAGAAGGACGTGCGGCTATCCAAGTACGCCTGCTCGCTTTTCCGATTTGACAGCTGCTCAGACACCCACAGCACTGTTCTGCCTATCTCCTCCGTTCGTAGGAACGGCGGCGCAGCCGAGGGAAATCCGGGGAGGAAGGGGGAGGGGAAGACGACGGCTCGACGCAGGCGCGCGGAAAACGCGAGACGGTGCACGGCGCACGGCGTACAGGCAGTACACTCGCCGCTGTCTGTATCCTCGGCGGCTAGAGAGATGGGCGGGGGAGAGGCGACGAGGGCGATCGCACTGTCGATGGGTAGTCTTGCCTTCAGGAAGGCCGCCGCTCCTCCGCAGGTACCCATCGCAGCCCGAGGTGCATTCGGGGGCGGCGACGGCTGGGCAAGAGGGCAGCGGAAGGAGGGTGGAGAAGGTAGGTACATTCCCTTCCTTTCAATTCGGTGCGGTGCAGCGATGATTCCTTATTTCTTTTAGCTTGCTTGGAGACGTGTCACGGGTCCGCACGGAGGCGGGGAAGAACAAACACGGACACCTCAGCAGGCACCGCGGGTATTACGTACCGGACCTCTTAGGTGGGTTGTTCTGTATGAAAACAACCTACCTAAGAGGTGCGCCTCCGGTCGGTGACGGTGGCGCTTGAGGTAAGTACGGAACATTCGATGGAGCAATGCTGCCATCAGTGGCACTACCGCCGCCTCCTTCCGCCTCCACCTACCGCCCGCCGCCGCCTCCCCTGGGTCCGCCGCCTAGTACCAACAAAGATCTGCTCGGTGCCATCTCGATGTTTCAACGTCGAGCTGGTCGCCGCTATAGCTACTGCACAGCGGCCCACCTCGCGGCGCCATCCTGGCCCGCCCTCCAGCGGCGCTCGCTGCGCGGCTTTCCTTGGGCTCAGACGAGCCCACCGCCAAATGTGGAGAAGATCCTTACCTCGTCAACATAGTCACGACGCTGCGAGGCTCGCTTCTAGATTGCCGCTGCCCGCTGCCTCGCCGCCCTCCCACGCCTGATTACCATGCCTCGAGTGCGCCGTCAGGACTCACATGGATGTTATCTGCTGGCTGCCCTCGCAACATCCGGCATCAATTTTGCCAACAACATCGCCTGCCGCCTCCTTTACTTTCGTCGCCCCTCCGCCGCCCGACCGCCTCCTCCCACAAAATCACCCAAATTTGCAAATAACGGGGTAGCATGTCCCGCTTCCCGCGCCTCCTGCTCGATCACCTGTCTGTCGTCCTTATCCACGCCGCCCTGCTCTGGCTCCTCCCGCTTGTTACCCCGCCTCGACCTCATATGCACCGCTTTTGCATATTACGGTGCACGCGCCGCTGGTACTCTGCTTGTGTGTGATGTTGTCGCCGCCCGCCCGTTGACTCCACCTCTCGCCTGGTTCACATGTACCGCCGCCCCTCCTACTCCTCTTGTGCTACTTGTTTGCTTACTTGTTCACGTCGGTTCGCCCGCCTTCTACCCACTCGTCCGCAAGCATGTTCATCTGCTGCGTTCCTGCGCCCCAGAAGTCACCGCCGCCATCGAATAAACAACATTGGAAATAATGTGAATCTTAGAGCAAGTGATGGATAGATTCTTTCACAACCAATTTCTACTATTGGCCTCCATGATTTCTTCACCGCTGCCTCCGCCCTCCACCCACCGCCTCTGCCGCCTTCGCGGCGCCTCTGGGACGCCTCCAGAACACCTCTGTGGGTCTCAAGTGGCTGCCATTATTATTCTGTACTTAGTTGGGTCAAAATATAAGCATTGAAACATCATTCACTGGTGCTGGAGGCGAGAAATGTGCAAAAAGTGGATGAGCGGGAGGTCGGGCCACCTCCGGGCCGGCGTCGGGACGGTCATTGATCAACCAATCACAAGGCGAATAAACGTAGAACCTTCGAAAACAATTCCTTGTGAGCTCAATTTGGATCGGAATAAGGTCGGGCATGGCTCAAATTGAAGCCCTGGGTCGCCCCATCAACATATTATCGAAATATCCTGAGGTCTATGAAGTTATAAGGTCGGTGCAAGAAACACGACGAAGCTGAACTACATTTACCACTACAATCTTGGGCACATCCTCAAAATGTCATGTCCATCGCTGTATAATTTTTTGTAGCTATTGGAAGTCTTCATTAATGTTCTAACAGCTATTCCATACACCTTAGAACACAACTTGACGTTGATTTCAACAGTGGGGACTCAATTTACAGAAAGAGAAAAACATCGGAAATTGTTTAGATTGAACTACTACGCCGCATATTCGAGATCCGTGGCTATTGAAGTGGAATAACAACACCTATTCATCGTTTCAGAGAGCGGAGTCGCTGCCCCCAACGACTGCATCGCACAGAGCAGCCGTGGTGGCGTTGGTTGGCACCACAACCGTAAGCGGAAACTGTTATCCGTCAGAATCAGTGTGGCAGTTCAAATGGAAATAAGAATAGAGGTAGAACACGCACTGATGCCACTCTACAAGACAAATTGGAGGCACGCAAGAGCCACGAGCGATGAGCAGAGCATGACAGCGCAACACCGGCATGAGCGACAGGCAGCAGATGATTACAGGCCGAGCAACATGCAGAAAGGCGGTAGTTCGAGAAGTAACCAAGGGATAGCGCGCACAGGGGCTGCAGAACAGATCAAGTTTGTTTGGTAACGTGAGGGAGGCGGCAGCGGCGCAGGCAACCAAGTAAAGGTGCTGGATGGCACTGGCGGCACGAGATGCGAGCGGGAGGCGGCAGCGGCGGCGATAGTGGTGCGGGTGACGCGACCAAGGCCGATTGTGTTTGTGAGTACGTGCATCGTGTAGGAAGCGGGGGTGGCGGGCAAGAGGCAAGAGGGCGGCGCTGGAGGAGAGCAGCAGGTGAAAGCGGCGCGGGAGGCGGTTCCAAGAAGGAGCGACGGGATATGTAGTGGGTAAGAGAAAAATATGTGTTTAGAGGTGCGGGCAGGTCGATGAGCAGGAGGCGGGAAAGGCGCTGAAGGCGTGCAGAAATGGACGACGGCAGACGGGTGCGATGCGACATCGAGGCGAAGTACCCCAATATTGAAGCACTGCACCAACTGTTGTTCTGGTCAAGTAAATTTACCTGAGGGAGGCGACCAGAGGCAAAGGAATGGGCCAAATACGGCAAAGCGAGGGCGCAGAGCAACCAGAGATGGATTCAGTCGAGCGCATACGATCCCCAGAGTTTTGTAGCACCGGAGAGCGCGCATAGGACGTTATTCAAACTTGAAATCGTGCAAAAAGGTGGCGCGGACGCTGGCGCGGACGGTGTCCTGGCGGCGATCAGAAGAGGCGGAAGAGGGACCGAATGAGGGCCCAGAGTGGCCAGAGGCGTCCGGAAATCCGGACGCGCGCACAGGAGAGCGCGCGTAGAGCGTCGGAAAAGGTACTGGAGGCGGCGGGAAGGGAAGAGGACGCCGGCACGTGGCCACCAGGCTGGCAATCTAATTGGCCGCCATAATCTTATCTTTTCATCTATTACCTCAAACGCCCCCGTCACCGAGCGGAGGCGGACCTCTTAGGTAGGTTGTTTTCATACAAAACAACCCACCTAAGAGGTCCGGTACGTAATACCCGCGGTGCCTACTGAGGTGAACACGGAATGGAAAGGGTGAATGCGGTTTTTTTTATTGCTTTCGATAGGCTTGGTGTTTCGGGATCGCGGGTTGGTGGTGCGCGTAAGGGGCACGGAGACGGACAGCAGCCTGCTGCGGGTCGGATGCGTCTACGCTTTGAGATCAAGTGCTCAATGTCATGCGCGGCGTGGTGGACGTAGAGAGCTCACGTGCGTTGTTACCCTACGATGACGAGGCTTGAAGCAGCACGACAATACATTATGTCCCACTCAAGGCTGCGCGCGCGCATGATTGGACCTAAATCGCCAACTCGTTCCGTTATCTTCGCAGAGAGATGTAACACCCTGCTCCTCTTGCTAAACCTCAGCCCTTAGGTGTTGGTCGGGCATTCTCGTCAACACTCGACCACAAGTAGCCTCGAGGCGCCCTCGCCTTTTATTATCTCATTACTATACCACGGCGCGCTGCTGCCACGGATTGCCTCACCGAGACGTCAACAGCTCGTAGACCAGATTTCGTTACGGCCGGTGGTATGAAAAGTGTCTATGTAGGTGCTCGTCGACTCCGGCGAATATTCGATTCTTATGGCACTTCTAGGCAGGAGAACAACGACAGGTACCGGTACCGACGCAGAATTCTTGTGTTATATTACCCCGCATGAATGCTATCGATCTTACTCGGAGCTCCCACCACTGAGGATCGCCTTCCTTGTCAGAGACCAAAATCTGCAAGTACAAGTAGCTCATCGTCGGCCCGAATCAAGTCCACCAAATCAAAGCCCAATTTTCTGTCTCAGCAGTTAAATATCAAGAGGACTCGCGGCGGAAGCCAGCGTGCGGGATTCGTACAGCAGCTAGCGTGCTGGGAGCAGTTCCGGGAATAAATTTGTATGTCGAGCTTCGAATCGTCGTGTCCGCGTCCACATTTGGTTTTAGACCATCACAGTGAGGTATCACGTACGATTCTCGTTACTTCATTAAGCACAAGGACCTCTGCTGACCTGTGCACGGCTTGTTGGCCGGTCTAAAAATGTTGTATGAGATTGACATGAGAAGATGGCAGGTACACATGTCTGAAAGCTGTTGTCGCACCGCACTGCCTGCTGCCCTCTTGTCTTGACCCACCACAAGTGAACCTTGCTTTCTTTCTTGCCATGGTCAATCCCGAAACCCCAGGACTACGCTTGCTCTCACTCGGCAAGTGATATATAATCACAGTACAATAATCTGACTACATACAGATGGTGGGGGCATTCGTGGACTGTCCATGCTTCTCATCCTTGAACATCTCATGTACAAACTCAAGGTTACAGAAGATCTTCCTGAGATTCCCCACCCTTGCAACTATTTTGATCTAATCGGGGGAACAAGTACGGGCGGGTGCGTGCTCTGCTAATAAAATATGCTTATAAAAGATACATACACAATCCTCACATCCAATCAGATTGATTGCCCTGATGCTAGGCCGTCTCCGAATGAGTGTTAAAGACTCCATGGAAGCCTATGGACAGCTCGCCAAGGAAGTCTTCTCAGATGTCAGATTCCAAGGAAGTGATAAAAGCTCAAGACTTCGAAATTGGAGAAAGCTATCAAGCAAATTGTGGAGGCCTCTTTGGCCTCCCATGACCCAGAGGACAAGTTGGAAGACATTCGAGACAATGCATGCAAAACGTATGTTTGCAGTATTCTGCCCCCTTGACTGGCCAATAGTGAAATAAATGTATAGGTTTGTCTGTGCAATGAACACAGCAAACATGTCTCTGCCAGTTCTATTTCGCACATACAATACTATCAATTATCCAGCAATGAACTGTACAATCTGGCAGGCAGGACAGGCCACAAGCGCTGATCCAACATTTTTTGAACAGATTGAAATTCGACTTTCTGGTATAGAGGAGGAGTTTGTGGATGGTGGCATCAGCCACAATAACCCTACAGCTTCTTTGTTATCAGAGGCCAAGGTTTTGTTCCCTCATCACCAGATTGCATGTATCATCAGCCTTGGTACTGGCCAGCCTCACACCATCAGCATTCCTAAGCCATCTCTGCTGAATCGTTTTCCCCTATCCAATGCTATCCAAGGAATGGTTACAGATTGTGAAAAGACACATCAATTCTTTGCAGATCATTTTGCTGGGACTGAAAACCTCTACTTTCGCTTCAATGTTGAACAGGGACTGCAGAATATCGCACCAAATCAGTGGGAAAAACTCAGTCATGTAGCAGCAAATACGAGGCAATACATACAATCTCAGCTGGTCATAACTCAACTTGCAAAAGCCACAACAAGTCTTTCAGAGAAGATAGGAAAGGTGTCTGCTGGTAGTCTTGGTAAAGGTTCCTATGTATGTTGATATCAGACACATACTTAAATTGTTTTCAGCTCCTGTGCTAACTGCCATTGAAATGGGCCAATCTCAAGTGGTCTCTACTCTTGTCGGATGTCCGCCTCCCTCCCAAATATTCCAGGGCAGGCAAGACATTCTTGCAAGAATGAAGGATTATTTTTCCAAAGACATTGGAAAAAGACATGTATATGTCCTCCATGGTCTGGGTGGCTCTGGAAAAACACAGATAGCCCTGAAATTCCTTAATATGATGAACCAGTATCCAACTCCTCGGTATTTCAACCAAAACATAATTCAATTCCAGCTAATTGCCATACTCAGATTCACAAAACAGTTCTTTATCAATGCTAGCTCTCAGCAAACACTGGACACAGCCTTCAAGAATATAGCCATTGCTAACAAAATCGGAAACAGCTTCCAAGATGCTTTATCATGGCTGATCACAGGGACCAAAGAGTGGATGCTGTTATTTGACAATGCAGATGACCCAAATATCAATCTCTTCTTGTTTTTCCCTCAATGCACACATGGAAATATCATCATCACCTCCCGAAACCCACAACTGGCTGTTCATGGACCTAGGTCACATTCAAAAGTTGGGAACATGGAGGAGACTGATGCAATAGAACTGCTACTGTTAAGTGCAGCCGAGGATAACACTGTTGAAACTGTTGAGAGAGCATCAGAAATTGTGAAGGTATTTTATTTATGTAGTCCTTGGTTGCAAATGTACTTATGAAATATGCTTAGGAACTGTGCTATCTGCCTCTTGCAATCATCCAAGCAGGTGCTTACATTTCGAAATTCAATTGTCTTGACCAGTATCTCTCTCTGTTTAAGCAGGATCATGCCAGACTACTGAAGGAGCATTCTGAACAGTCCCATGATGATTATGAATGGACTGTATATACAACTTGGCAGATTCACTGCATTCAGGCCCCTGATCGGCAGAGGCTGCCGAGCTTTGCCGCCATCTGCCACGCTGTGCCTACCTTATGCGACCGGGTCTGCCGAGAAGCGTCTGCCGCGTGCTGCCGCCATCGGTCGCGGCGGGGGCGGCCAACCCCCGCCGCCCCAGCCTACCTCCTCTTCCAACCACGGTGCTGTCGTCGTCCATTATCTCCGTCATTTGGGCTGCCTGGCTAGCAATAGAGAAATGCCACCTTGGTGACCTTGGAGTGCATGGGAATGTATTTAATTTTAGCTCATATGGGAATTATCTCACCAATTTCTAACCGATTGATTTGCAAGGGCGTAACACTGATTTTGAGGCCCGAGCTGACTTTGGGTTGTCATAGCGGGGCTGGTAGCTGGAATGTCAGTTTAGGTACATTGACATAAGGTGTTCCGCAAAAATTGCTCACAAACACAGTGGAGATCCTGTGAGCGGGCCACGTCGGCGATATCGGCTGTATCGTGACAGTGATGTCGCACGGTCGGCAAAGAAGGATCTGGAGCCTGGTTCCGTTGACGATTTTCAGTTCCGAGTGCCTTAATTGTGCACTCGGCGATTGCGCATCAGGTAGGCCTAGGGAGGCCACCCGCGGCAGCCCCCGTCGCCCTCGGGTCTGCCGCGCTCGGCCGCGGCGCGGCGGACACACCCTCTGCCGCCTAGGGTTCTGAATGCAGTGATTAGCTTCAAACAGCTGAGCAAGGTTGCGGCACAGTTTCTACAATTGTGCTCATTGCTCCATCATGACAAAATTCCGGAGGTAATTTTCCAAAAAGCTGCTGAATGGACAGGGGATGCTCAAAATGTGCAGCAAGCTAGAGCATTCCTTCAGAACTTTTTGACACCTTCGATGATCTGGAACCAGCAGTTGTTTATGGGGATCATTGCTGAAATTGCAGCATATTCTCTTGTTAACAGACACCCTGGGGCTGTACTTTCTATTCATCCACTTGTTCAGTCCTGGTGTCGAAATACTCTGGCAAATGAACCCAAAGTTCGAGAGTGCATGATGGATATTTTGGGGATGTCAGTTGTGTTGACAGATGATGAGAATATGTTAAGAATTGGGTTGATTGTGCATGTGGACTCCCTTGTTCAAGATCCAGCTACAGTGAAGCTAGTGTTCCTGGCAGAGTATGCTCAAATATACTTTGATTCAAGTAGATACAAGGAAGCCGAGGCTCTTGAAGTCACTGCTTTAGAGAAACAGAAACAGCACCTTAGTGCCAACGATTCAGCCACACTTCTGACCATGGAGAATTTAGCTGTCACATACCACCATCTTGGAAGATACCAAGCAGCTGAGCCTCTTGAGGTTACTGTCCTGGAGAAACGGAAACAGCTCTTTGGTGCAGACCATCCAGAGACATTGCATGCCATGGGAAATTTGGCTGCCACATATCGCTGGCTTGGAAGATACCAAGAATCTGAGGGTCTTGCAGTCACTGTTCTAGAGAAGCAAAAGCAACTCTTTGGTGCAGACCACCTAGAGACATTACGTGCTATGGGAAATTTGGCTGCTACATACCGCTGGCTTGGAAGATATCAAGAATCTGAGGCTCTTGAGGTCACTGTTCTGGAGAGGCAAAGACAAGTCTTTGGTGCAGACCATCCAGACACATTGCATGCCATGGCACATTTGGCTGTCACATACCACCGGCTTGGAAGATACCAAGCAGCTGAGCCTCTTGAGGTCACTGTCCTGGAGAAACAGACACAACTCTTTGGAGCAGATCATCCAGAGACACTTCATGCCATGGGAAATTTGGCTGCCACATACCGCTGGCTTGGAAGATTCCAAGAATCTGAGGCTCTTGAAGTCACCGTCCTAGAGAAGCAAAGGCAAATCTTCGGTGTAGACCATCCAGACACATTACAAGCCATGGCACATTTGGCTGTTACATACCACCAGCTTGGAAGATACCTAGAAGCTGAGCCTCTTGAGGTCACTGTGCTAGAGAAGCGGAAACAACTGCTTGGTGCAGACCATCCAGACACATTGTATGCCATGGAAAATTTGGCTGCAACATACCACCAGCTTGGAAGATACCAAGAATCTGAGCCTCTTGCAGTCACTGTCCTAGAGAAGCGAAGACAAGTCTTTGGTGCAGACCATCCAGACACATTGCATGCCATGGCACATTTGGCTATTACATATCACCAGCTTGGAAAATACCAAGAAGCTGAGCCTCTTGAGGTCAGTGTCCTGGAGAAGCAGATACAACTCTTTGGAGCAGATCATCCAGAGACACTGCATGCCATGAGAAATTTGGCTACCACATACCATCAGCTTGGAAGATACCAAGAAGCCAAGTGTCTTTGTTGGAAATGAGCATGAGCCCATGATCACCACATCAGAAGATAGCTGTTCCTGTTCCCCTCACTACCCCCTGTATCTGTCAGCTCTGTATCACTTATATTCATTCATTACACACCTATTCTGTAGTTCCCTTGAAATCTCTTGTGCCCCAAATGCATTATTCTGTGACTCAGTTTAAATCATGGTTCGAACCATCGCACTTTGAACTCAAGATGTTCAAAATGTACATTTTCTTTTGTTGACCCATGAAAACAAACATAGTTCGAACCAGTTTAAACCATGGTTCTAACCAGTTTAAACCATCCATATGGTTTAAATATTTAAAAGTAAAGAATCAACCCAGGCAATTCATGACACTCTTTTCAAGTGTCTGACAAATGAGAGATACTTATTTGGTTATGGTGGCTCAGTCATTGAGCACACAAATATGATGTTCTATGCATCAAATTATTCGTTTCAGAAAAAAACAACTTTTGGTCTGAAAAAAAAAAACTTACCTCAGGTTCCAGAATTTGCCTCCATTTATCTCATATCATGAGTCTAGTGACTCACTTGTGAAAGGGATATGCAGGTATTTGGGAGGAACAGGCAAAGAATACAGAGTTGGACCAGATCACCGACAACACACAGCCACCAGAGCAATTCGAAAGGTGTGGTAGAACTTATTCAGTGATGAATATCAGGGGGGAATGCACTGTTAAGCAAGCCCAGTGTAAGCTTACAGCTAATAGCAGTACTGATGTGGATCAAATATTTCTGTTTTCAGAGACTTTTGATCCCTGCCAAAGAATTGTTTGTATCTTGCTCAGTTCTCCAATGATTGACCTGAAAACAGACTAGATTGTCTGGAATAATTCATGCATAATTATTGATAGAGCCATATCCTCAAAAATATTATCTTTTTGAATATCTCCAAAATCCCAATTCCAACACAAGATTTCTGTCTACCGTACCCAAATCATATCCGATGCTCGCCCCGCTCTTGAATGAAACACATACCAAGCCCCTGCAGCGACAGGTTGGAACAAAAGGTACTTGGGATGTAAATTACAACTTGCAATATATAACCACGACACCTGAGGGGAAGATGTTCTGAGAGTATATAAAGTTATGAGCTGTGAAGTAAATGAGAAGAGTGTCAGGTGTTCGAGTGCGGGACAAACACAGTAAAGCTGGACCTCATATATTGATGGTTCATCAAACAGCAATTTTCTGATGACCTGAACTTGATTGAAGAAATTCCAGCAACAGGAGAGGGAAGAATTTTATCCTGGGACGAATACACACGGATCATCGGAGTACTAGGATGCTCATGAGTATCAGAGAACCATTGAGTTTGGAGCGCCACTTTGCTCGAGATCCAATGGCCAGAACGGCAAGTAGTGTGGCACCGAAACCATGGTCATGCAGATGAAGGCCTTCTGCGACAGACCTCTCGAATGAAGGGCAATGCAAAAGTGGCATCGTAGGGTGAACAGTTTCGAAGTAGAGGTGAATGAGAGATGCAATCAAGTCTTGGTCTGGGTAAACATATTGAGGCTGTTCTTCGTGTGGTTCCTTTTTCCATTGCAAAGGATAAGACGATGCCAGTTATGAAAATACTACTCACCAGTCGCATATGCCAGAATTCGGGACGTCTAAACTGTGTCACTATAGGGTGTCAAGACAACACGGGGATGCTCAGGTAATATTCCTTGAGTGTTCCAGTGGGCTTACAAACCACGACTGGGGCGCAAACCACCATGCTCCCCATGCAGTCGAGTTCGACGTTCATATTCCCACTGCGTCTGAGCCCTCTGTGACAGAGTTCAACGTCAATATTCCCCCCACGCCATCTACCATGGACGTCATCGACCCGGCATTCAATTCAACATTTGCTTTCATGTCCAACTTCGAATTCAACACTATTCTGTCGGATGTCGAACACCTTAACACCGTATTTGCGGCTGATAATATTCTTCCTATGTTTGATCCTGGTTTCCTCGACTGCGGCGGCTCCGCGGGTTTCGGGACTTCGGTCCCCGATTCTGGTAGCATGTTTGGCAAGCCCGCTGACGACTTCATGGACCTGTACGGGCTCCCAACACCCCCCTCCAACCCCATCGGCACTTCTGACTTCTTCCCCTTTGCTCCATCTGACCCCCTGCCATTACTTCCCTCCCCTCCACCAGATTCACCTCCGGGCAAATCCCCCACAGGGGAAGAACCAGCCTCGAGTGCTCCGAAGTCGTGTCGTGGGCCTCGGTGCGAGGTTGATGAAGCCAACATCATGATTTCAATGCACTCGTGGGTTCCCGGTACACGTAAGCAGGTCGTAGATGAAGCACCCATCTTGAACCGCCTGCCAAAAAAGGGGAAGGGCAGGCAAGGTATGCCTTGATTCTCTTGCTTTTTGAGTTTTCCGTAACCAGTTTTCAGTAGGTTGAATACAGCGGTTATGTTGGTTTCTTGGCCGGGCCCGAGCACAATATCAATTCGTTGTCAAGTTGTTACTCATTGAATGTTTATTATGAGCTCGTTTATTTTTTTATTGTTTTCAATATTGCCGCTATATATTGCCTTGACCGCATGACTGAAAGAAGCGAAATAAGACAGTAAAATGCGATGTATCGTGTTTGCGCACAGGCACAATACATTCCCAGCGGATGTGTCGTGTTTGCTAAAATGTATTGTGCATGGTGAGGGATGTATTGTGCTTGGATGTATGGGGTGGGACTAGTTCTGTTAATCCTGTTATGAATGGACTGTATACACAACTTGGCAGATTAGCTTCAGACGGTTGACTGAGGTAGCAGCACAGTTTCTACAAATGTGCTCATTGTTGCATCATGACAACATTCCAGAGGCAATTTTCCAAAAAGTTGCAGAATGGACCATTGATAATACTGGAGATGGTTGAAATCTGCACCAAGCCAGAGCCTTCCTTCAGAATTTTTTGTCACCTTTGGCCATCTGGAACCAGCAGTCTTTCATGGATATAATTGAAATTGCAGCATATTCTCTTGTTGATAGACACAGTGGCACCATACTTTTGATTAATCCATTTGTTCAGTCATGGTGTCAAAATACTCTAGCAGACAAGCCCAAAATTTGAAAATGCATGATGGACATTTTGGGAATGTCAGTCAGGTTCACACATGATGAAAATCTGTTTAGAATGGAATTGATTGCACATGTGGACTCCCTTGTCCAAAATCCAGCTGTGAAGCTGGTGTTCCAGGCTGAATATGCTCGAATATACTATGATTCAGGTAGATACCAAGAAGCCAAGGCTCTTTATCTCACTCTCCTAGAAAAGCAGAAGCAACTCTTTGGTGCAGACCATCCAGACACATTGCATGCCATGGGAAATTTGGCAGCCATATACTGCAAGCTTGGAAGATACCCAGAAGCTGAGCCTCTTCAGGTGACTGTCCTAGAGAAGCAGAAACAACTATTTCGTGCAGACCATCCGCACACATTGGTTGCCATGGCAAATTTGGCTGCCACATACTGCAAGCTTGGAAGATACCACAAAGCCAAGCCTCTTCAGGTCACTGTCTAGATAATCACAAGCAACTCTTTGGAGCAGATCATCCCAACACACCGTGTGCTATGGCAGAATTGGCTTCTACATACCATCAGCTTGGAAGATACCAAAAAGCCGAGCCTCTTGAAGTCACTGTCCTAGAGAAGCGGAAGCAACTCTTTGGTGCAAATCATCCAGACACATTGTATGCCATAGCAAATTTGGCTGCCACATACCGCCAGCTTGGAAGATATCAAGAAGCTGAGCCTCTTGAGGTCACTGTCCTAGAGAAGCAAAAACAACTCTTTGGTGCAAATCATCCAGACACATTGGTTGCCATGGCAAATTTGGCTGCCACATACTGTGAGCTTGGAAGATACCAAGAAGCTGAGCCTCTTGAGGTCACTGTCCTAGATAACCACAAACAACTCTTTGGAGCAGATCATCCCAACACACTGCGTGCTATGGCAGAATTGGCTGCCACATACTGTGAGCTTGGAAGATACCAAGAAGCTGAGCCTCTTGAGGTCACTGTCCTAGATAACCACAAACAACTCTTTGGAGCAGATCATCCCAACACACTGCGTGCTATGGCAGAATTGGCTTCTACATACCATCAGCTTGGAAGATACCAAGAAGCTGAGCCACTTGATGTCACTGTTCTAGAGAAATGGAAACAGCTCTGTGGTGCTGGCCATCCCCACACATTGTCCGCTCTCAAAAAATTGGCTGCCACATACCGCAAGCTCGGAAAGTACCAAGAGGCAAAGGAACTGAAAGCACAGCATGAGGAAGTTGTGAGTAGCCAGAACTTCATGGTCATGATTTAGTTCTTGAGTCTTTCAACAGGGAAAACTCTTTGTAAAGCTTGTAATAGTGGGAGCACCTTGATCTTTGTAAATGTAAACAAATTTAATTCTTATCTTTTTGATATTCTGGAAAGTTACTGTAAACAAGATTGCTTAGAGTGAGATAAGATTTATATAAGATACAGTTTGACAGGCTTGTCATTGAGTTTGGGGTTCACCTTCAGCTGATCTATATTACCACTTTGGCCAAGGCTCAACAAGACTGCCAGTAAATCAAGTCATTCAATGGCCAACTAGGCTCTTTAGTCAATTTAACCCAAGTCATCACAGGATTTACTCCATCTAAAACACCTTCAAGTGTAGTGCATTCCTCACAGCAGGTGTTCAATCCATCATGATTATGTGGTCTATTTTCTCTTTTGGCACTTCAGCTTGGTTTTATTTTATTTCCCTTGGTTGGATTCATTGCTCAACCTGACTTTTACTCAAATGCTGCTTGACTTATACTTGGAAGGTTCAGCACCCACTTGAGACTTGAGAGAGCATGCCAAAAATATTTGTTCCATCGGCATAGCTAAGAAAATTATCTGGAGAGCTAAGTATGATATATCACAAATGAAATAAGGCCTGTGGAGAAAAAAAAATAAGCTCAGTCAGTAGATGGCCGGATTCAAATAACCTATGGATACTTACAATCAAGGCTTTCGACCACAGTTTGATTATGCCATGCAGAAAATTGGGTTGAATACAAACGACCAGCACAGCTGAAGAAAAATACATCAACAGTGCAACCGGGTGCTGATTCACTTCAATGTAGGCAGTTCAAACAGATAACAGATTTTATGTAATTACTCTGCAGTGGTTATGTGCCCCAAACATTGGCAGTGTATATAGAGTTGAACTTGGACAAGAATTCAAGCTCAGCTTGGGGTTGAATAGAAGCAAAGTCCAAATACCGGCATGTCAGGGGAACCCTTGGGTGTGGCTGTCCTCCTCAGGTGGACAGCCACTGATGACATCACCAATGACATATATCACTCAAAAAGATATGGTCTCTCTGTCTTTCTTGCCAGCCATGACGTCACAGGCTGTCAATCAGTCTGGACATGTGCTACTGGCTGGCTGGAATAGTTTATAGAGCTGCACCCAGCACGGAAATCCTTAGTCTTTCTTCTCTTTGGATTCCCCTTTGCTAGGTGCGTATATTCACACACCTGTATTAATACTCTGTATATTCATGAAGCTTTGGATTCCCCTTCACCAGACTCCACGCTCCGTGCTGAGCTTGAGGGTTGCCCTTACAGCAGAAGAAAGACTCAAAGGGATCAACCAGTCAAGATTGGGAAGTTTGGGGTAGAGACAGACTTGGACTGCTACTCCAGCACTCCAGCCTCCCCCATTTCAATCTCAACCCCTCCTCCTCCATTCCAATGGATGCACTGTCCCCTGCCCCTGCGGCCATGCAACCCGAGATCCCAAATGTACACATTCTGGATCTGGCTTCCAACTCTGAGGCCGGGCTGACCACCGTCAAAGGCTCCCTCGCTAACATTGAGTCTGTACTCCTCTGCTTGCTGCACAGCAGCCAAAATACATCACTACCTGCCCCCACCCCTGCCACCCCAGCTCCAGTGGCAGGTCCAGACTTCTCCGCCCTCACCCCTGCAGCAAAATCAGTCCTTTGTCCGAACCTCCCAGCCATCTTTGATGGCAACCAAACCCAAGGATGGATGTTCCGCCACTCTGTCCTTACCTACCTTTGGCTGGTCCCAGAGGCCTTCATGATGAATAGGTACATCTCAGAGGAAAAACTCATGAGGTACACCATGTCCTTTATGGTGAAGGACACAGCTGGATGGTGTGTGGAATGCCATTCTGTGGCCGTCCCCTTTCTGTTCCCAACCTGGGTGGAGTTTGAATACAAGTTCTGCCTTCAGTTCATTGAGGAAAACGAGCAGGACCAGGCTCTCCTCAAGCTGGAGTCGCATGTGTACTTGCAGGGCTCCCACAAAATCTACCAGTGAACAATGTGCTCCAAACTAAACCCAAACAACCCAATTATCACCCAAGTCTTTCCGAAATAAGCAGTAACACCCACGGAAATAACACAAGAATTAGAAATAGGCTGATCAGAGAGCGTATGAGCTGAGATTCAGATGAGTGATTGTCCCTTGACAGGTCCTAACAATAGGTCAAAGGGAAGGTATAAGATTCCCCTAGGAAGATGAACCTTCACCACAAGATATCACCAGGAATTGGCCTGAGCGATAATTGAGTGATGAAAATAAGATATTCAAAAGCTTTGCAGCTCTGAGACAGCAAGTGTTGTGTGTAGTGGGGGTGGTGACATCTAACGACATGCAGGAGACCTCAAAGAGGTCAACAATAAACAATTCCCAGACAATACAAGCTCCAAAAGCTTATTTCCCAGAGGACTCCGAGACAATAGATGATGGCAATGACAATGAGCAATGAACAATGTCAATGAACAATGAACAATGGCGATGCCAATGAGCAATGACAATAACGATAAACAATTTGATTTTCAGACACTAGGTAGGTGTGGCTCAGCTTGAATCTCTGATAATTTGTCATCTCTGATCCCATACAATCCACAAGTTTCAATAGTTGGCAGAAAGATCCAGAATCATCTTTCTAATCGGACTCTCCAGGATTTCAGTTGGCTGTTCTATTTGAGCCGTGAGACCCTCGAAGGCAAGGTTTAAGGGGATTGGATTATATTGCAAGCAAGCAGTATTATATGGAAGATAAGTTGTGTTACCATTTAAACATCGTAACTTACACAGAGTATTATTCCCCAATGAGAACATCAACACTGAAACTTTTACATTAAGCCTCTCACACAGGAGTCCACTCAATGGTCTTGACCTCAATAAACAATTTGGTCCTCTCAGAGCCATTCATTTGTGCCTCGCCCCCGTGCTGGGAGCCGGATGTGCCACCCAGCAGCGTGGTTCTGAGGTCAAGATGAGTTGGGGGCTCATTTTTGGCCGCGGAGTGGATGCCTTCGTGAGAGTTGAGGGTCCACATTGCAGCCATGGTGTAGAACTTGGGGAGTACAGTTTTTGTCATGCCCGAGGAAACGAACAGCGCGGTGAGCCCACTTGCAGTTGCTGCAAGGAACTGCACCGATAATTGTCATAACAAAGGTGACCAGTGCACACAGTGCCCCTGGTGCAGCGGTGAAACGGTGCACTTCTTATATGACTAGGAATAGCTAATTGATAGGTGTTGCAAACAAACACCCAAACAACCAACCACAACCAATCTACCTCCAAAGATCTAAGTGCTTCTCTTTGTGAGTTCGGGTCCGGGCCGTAGTATGCGACCAGCAGGTTTGAACAAACACAAGTTTGATTGATAGGCTTCTAACAACACACTCTACAACGTACTAGCAATATGCAACCGCCAACAACAACACTGCTAGGAACCTAGGGATGGTCCAGGGGTGTGTTTATATGGGGTGGATACAAGATGGCTGGACCGTTAGGTCGAGAACACCAGGGCAGAGTATGTAGGTTTGTGAAAATCCTCACTAAGGGCAGCCCCAAAGACTACTGAGGCTAACAACAAGGGACTTCAATCCTCAAACGGCAAAACTCTCCTTGACTGCCAACCTATTCCTTAACCAAGAACAGGAACCTTTCCGCTTTTATCGGCACTAGCTCACTATAAGCGTCCAGCTAACGACCCAACACACTACGACAGAGCTTCTGTCTATATCGGGGTGAAGGCGAAGTAACTGACAAGTTATAGCCAAACTAGAGGTGGGGGCACCTAGTCCGTCTTCTTCTTAGTGGGCTCAAGCCAACACACAATCCACCTAGCAAGTGATCCAACACACTACGACAGAGCTTCCGTCTTGTCGGGGTGAAGGCAAAGTCACTAGCGCAAACTGCAGCTGGGTCTCGAAGAGAACACCCTTGTTTTATATGTGGAGGTCTAGGACCAACAACACAAAACCCTCAACTTAGTCACTCAATGTTTCCAGAGTCCACAGTTTACTGATTCCAATATAAAGACTACTACAAGTGAAGTTCAGTATCAACCTCCACTAGCAGCCTGAGTCCACTAGCACCAGCTTCATCCAAAGTCTGGGGCATAATGTTCTTTTACCCTAGTCTGTCCTGCGCTCCCTTTTATACTACTAGGTGTAAGTTACATGTGAAAGCGAGCTGAATAATACAATAAGCAATATTAGATGATAAGAAATACGGTCAGCCAATGAGACGACTGCCATTTGGTTTTGGGGGCTGGTTTGGTATATGCCAGGTCAGCCTCGCTGACCGGCTAGTGTTCAACCATGGGTATATCAATGGATCCTCAGCCCTTCATCTATGCCGAGTACCCCTTCCGGACCAACCGGCTATGTAGCCGGTGATCTAGGTCATCTCTACGCCGTCAGAGCGTCGATCTATTACATCTAGACGACGCAGTGTTGCGACCGACATCAAATGGTCATAGCTTATTGGTCAGAATGTCGATCCGCCCTCCGGTCATCGGTACAGGCTGTTTGATCGTCCCTAGCTCCGTTCCAATAGCCTGCTTGCTATTCCCCTTCGCCCTAGCTGCCCAGATCGGGCACTAGCCTCGTGTTGCCTCATCTCTTATGTTGTGGTATGTCTTTGTCAAAGCCCTAGCCGGTCGCTAGTCAGGTTGTTCCGCCTGGCGCCGTCTAGTCGCTTATCTAGAGATTAGATAGTACCACCGGTTACCGTGCCGAGCTTCCTAGCTCAAGGTGTAGTCCCCTAGCTGCACTTCCATCGTAGGTATCCGTCTGCTAGATCCTCGCTAGCTCCTTCCCAAGTCATCTCTGGACTACTAGAGTCTCCTAGGTCATGTCTCATGAATGTATAGGCAGTGGTTTAATCCCTGGTTGTTTGTACACTCAGCTAGCAGCTAGGGCGTCACACTAGTGCAGCCTCGTGCTACAGTCAGCAGTTAGGGCTCGCTCTGACTCTCCTTTATATCACCTAACAAGTGGTCCGCGTACTAGCTAGGATGCTAGTAACAACAGAAGTGCTAGTTGCTTCCCGTTGTATAAAATACAGGTCATAGGAAATCGCAAAATTAGCCCTAGATGCCGTGCATTTATGTTACACCATTTCAGTGGACTGGAATTTCTTTGGTAAATGAACCAAGTAATGTCAATGTAAATTCAACTTGAAGTACTTATAATGTCACCCGAAGCAGCGAGTGCGGTTGGTCCATGGCGGATGACAGTTTAGAATGTTGCTAGGAGTCACCATAAACAATCTCAACGGTTGAAAAATTGAAAGCATACCAGCAGGTAAAACACAATACTTCCTGTCTGAATGAGATCCCCACACATGGCAAGCCCAAGATACACTGAAGCTTCAATGAAAACCAAGTGGGAATCAAGGTCATGCGGAGTATATTTAACACATCCCAAATGGCGGACAATGAGTATTTGTGTACACGTAAGACTAATAAAAAGTTCAGTGTTGTTAATAGAGGTGCATGAAAAATGAGGCCTACCGATACACCCGCTGTAGCAATCACAAAACCGAAAATGATCATGGCGACGGACACAATGTATACATGACGGGACAGTATCTGGGAACAGATTTAGCAATGAGCAAACTTTGTGGTCTCGAGGAAAGGAGAATGCTCACCCAGAGACGATGGCAGAAGAATATCTGAACATGGCACACGATGAGAGCTTCAAGTATCAGCAGCAGCCACAATATCCATTCGGTATGCCACTCCGGCCCGGATTAGAGCAGTTTCGAGTTGTAAGGGGGTGTACATGCAGAATATTCCCGGTGTCGAAGTGCTGAGTGTACGGTCAGTACACCACAGTGAGTTCGTCAGAAAAGGGTCGGTGGTCGTAGCGGTGATCCAAGCGAGTGATGGGAGAGCAGGAATAAGGTGTCCAGGCGTGGCGTAAGAAACTCAAGGGAAAGTGGAGTAAAAAAGGAGGCGAATCTGGAGTGTGGTGCTCGGTGTGTGAAATGCGGTTAACTCAATGCTCGGGTGGCTAGAAGCCCACTAGCGATGTTCGGAGGAGGAAGTATGCGAGCCCGCTCTCTGGAACTCTCGACGCTTGTCGTACACTGGTCACGATGGTGGTGGTACAAGGGTAAGATTGCATGATCGATCCCCTAACTATTGTACATCATTTAATCGACATGCAACAGGGGAATAATAGTAGCAACAGGGGAATAGAATACCCCCCTGCGAGCCATTCAGCCCTTCCACACCGGTTTTTAGCGAAGTCAGCGCAAGGCCAGCAACAAAGAGTTTCATTGACCACAACTTGAAGTCGTTCTCGTTCGCATTTGTGTAGTGGGCGAATTGCACGCACAGAACTCCTTGCAGAAACAGGTTCTGCTGAGCCTGCAAGATCCTGAGATTCGCATCAGCCATGCCCCGCAGAGCAACATGAAAGCCTTACCAGCACGCCAAAGAGCGTGGCTTCCGGTGCTGGTTGCCGGAGAGCGAGAAGCCAAGGCATTTTTGGCATCCAGAGTGGTAGCCATTATATATCTTCCGGAAAAGAGTGGAGTGTGTCCCTCATCGCCATGTGGACAAGAATGGGGGTTATGTAAGTTCCTGGAATAATTTTTTTTTCGCAATACATTCAACTTTGATCCCCGATCAATTCCATTGTGCTAAGGGTCAAAAAATGGCCGTTCGAGCCTCGCCGAGGCAGGCCGAGGCCTAAATTTCTACGGCCAAGCACCAACGTGGTGTAATTCTACCATATGGTTAAATGGAGGTAAAGTAGATTCAATTCGGGTGTTCCCAAATCTGGTCGGCTTTTGTCTCGATTCTCAAAGTCTTATGTGGAAAACTTCCGAAAGTTTGGAACACCAAGATTATTCTGCTGTCTGAATTCGGATCCATATGTCGAATACATGTGAAACTCCTCGACAAATCCATACACACATTTTCCAGCCGTTTGTGAACAATTACAAGTGCCTGCGAGTCAACCCTTCGGCGCCTAGGGCAGTTCATGGAAAAATGCGGCAGTAGATACTTTGGTTGAGGCATTGGATCCGTAGTAGTTTCTTGCTCCACTGCCTCCGCTTGACCTCTGACGTAGACCAAAATGACCCCGTGGAATAAATGCGCAGGGTTCACCCAAGTTTTTAATGGCCGGCCCAGACACGGCGAAACACGGCACGGCGGACTTGGAATTCAGTCGGCGGAGAGATCAACCAAGAGGTGGGTGCTAGAAGAATTTTTGAAATCAACCTCTTTTCAACTACAGGCGTACTTCCGCACCTCATATATCTTAGAAAAACTTTTTTCCAGATATTCACTGCTGCGGAATGATCATGGGAAGGTTTTTACAGCGCGATCTCAGGAACTGTGTATTCAAAAAATATTTGGAAAAATACCAGTAGGGAGCCAGGCCTCTGTAACTAGTCTCGGTGCACAGCCTCTCATGACTCCCATTCCGGGAACCCTGTCATGAGAGTCTGGATCAATCCATCCGTCTGCTAAGGGGGGTGCACGCTATCAAACCAACCAGCTGTTATTCCCACAATATGTAGTAGTTTGAGATTTGCTATCTACACAACTGTTTGGGCTGATTGGCTTGAGATTTTATGGGTTGCACTCGTGCTGCATATGCAAACTGATCCCGTGGAAAATCGGAGTGATCCGGATTTTTTTCTTAGCAAATCTCAAACTACTACATATTGTGGGAATAACAGCTGATGGTTTGATAGTGCGCACCCCCCTTAGCCGACGGATGATTGATCCAGGCTCTCATGACAGGGTTTCCGGAACGGGATGTCATGAGAGGCTGTGCACCGAGACTACTCTGTAACCTCATCCTGGAAGAGGTCCAATTTGTCACACTATGGCTTCTTTGTGAGATTTTGGGCTCCCATCAATTGGTCCTCCCAAAAGGGAATTTGCTCAATTCTCAACCTTTTCCCCTGGAAAGTGCCTAGGACGGTAGGGGACAATGAATGAGGTGGTGGTCATCTATGCCAGATTTTGCGCCACGGGCGCAGGAAGAGCGTGAAACGGGAAATCCGGACCATCGGACCGGTTTAAAAGGTTCGGTCGGCTCATCGGCTTTGTCAGCCGCCCACCTCTTGAGATCAACAGTGCCGACTTGAAAAGAAGGACATTGAGCGGAGTTTGAAAACGCTTCAGACAGACAAGGCACATATCGTGATTCTATAGTGAAGAGGGTATTAGTAGGTAAGCCCTCTCAAATCTAGATTGTGAACTCCGTCTTTTCAAACATACTTATCTGTGTGAACAACTAGAAATACAAAGGTAGGGTAAATTAACATTGTATGAGACCTCTTAGCTACACCTGGTCGGCGTGCCCGCCTTCCAGATCATTCTGATTCGAAGGAGTGGGGGCAACCTTTATGGTTTTGATACTCTGGAGCTGTGAGTTGTCTCCGCTTTCCTCGCTGACCAAATGCATGGGGAATTCCACTGCAACCACTCCGTCTGTCGGCACATGCCTGGTGGTCACCGATTCTCCATACCAAAACATGGTGCTGAAAGGGGGAGTTTCACTGGTCCGAGATTGGTCTTCGTCACCGACAATATCTACCATTGTCGTCACGACCACCGGAATGTTTGCGACAATCAAACTGAGGCCGTCCTGAATATATCCGACAGTTAGAACAATGGAGATTCCCGGAATACGAGCTCGCACCTCAACTAGCGCCGCAATGTGGGCCTGTGGGGTTTCCGACAAGGATGAGGACCGAATTGACGAGCGAAACCTGGTGTGCTGTTAGCTTTGCTAAAAACGGACCTGCGAACATACGACGGTGGTCACAACGCAGGTGGAGAAAATGAGTGTCAATCTACGGCGGAAAGCCTTGTTGATGAGACTCCGGAATAACGGCAATGGGGCGAACAACAGGATCGAGTCGGCTATGATATCCGCTGTTACGAATGTAATGTGGGTAGAATATCCGTCGAAAAATCACGAGCACTTACTGATTAGCTGACAGATAGCGATTTGTATCATCGAGTGACAACCTAGGTTCGCCATGTTCTTCCCCGAGTCAAAGGAATTGGCCGAGTCGCAGACCCAAAAGATTTGTGCAATTAAGATCAGTAAAAAGACGACGAACATCACAGCAACCCAAAACAGTCGTCTGCGTCTCTCGGAAGACGGATCAATTCGAATGATGCTGAACAGGATGCTGAGTCGGGACCCCCATACGATGGCATAAAACGCTATGGCATCCAAATAGAATCCTACGAATTGATCAGCCGTATATGACTGTGACGTTCAGAGCAACTTGCCCGCTATTCCTCCCATCTTGGGAAGATCATACAGAGATATAGCAACTACCTGGACAATCAAGGCCACGAATGCAAATATGGCCCAAGAGTCATCCACCCCAAACCTGCCTCGGCGTTGGTACAGTCTGGAAAGGAGAATCAGAAGTATTCGGAAGAATAGGCGTAGTAGATGGCACACCTGTATAAGGTACTCCCCAGAGCGAAAAAAACTGCATGTTGCCGAGGTAAACTATGGATTAACCTCAGATCTGCGGTCAAATCGAAAGCTGGGAGAGCTTTGCTGACTCTTTAACTGCACGATAGGGTCGTGGAGATTGATCATGGTAAGCTATGCGCACACTAGGTGAGGGGACATGGAGGCGGGAAGACGGGACCGAATCATGAGAGGATAGCAACATATATCGACAAGGTTATGAATTGCTTGATTACGCGTCGGCCACCTCTCGTGCCCGACGGTGATCCCCGAAAACTAATGCAAGCGAGGAACCTTGGTGACCCTACTTGGTTTCGCCACACAGCGGTGTATGTACCTGCAGGGACGACGACTGTTCTCCGAGGCTTTACCATGTTCTTGGTATTTAGACCAAGACTGAAGCAACTTCAAGGGTACTTACCTTCTAGCACTCGCCTTTAGTTGCTCGAAGGGC
This sequence comes from Mycena olivaceomarginata, assembly GCA_029378375.1. NCBI lineage: Eukaryota > Fungi > Basidiomycota > Agaricomycetes > Agaricales > Mycenaceae > Mycena > Mycena olivaceomarginata. The sequence continues at coordinate 254,538 of JARKIC010000193.1, forward strand.
GACAGGCTCGTCCTCCCCTTTGCGCCTGAATTATTTGTTGATGCCTTGAATGCGAGAAGTAAAGTTGCAAACGACTCTGGAGGATATCTTGGGCCCGTGGTTCTGGGCATGGATTGCGGAGATCGGAAGGGCTTCAGCAGTAGGTCCAGACCGCCAGACAACGTAAGCACGTACGTACTAAATGTATTGAATGAGAAGAGGGACATCGACAGGGCTTGGACAGGGCCCACTGTAAGACCCGGATCGGGTTCATTTTCTCCGGTCTCCGGGTTGTTCAGCCTTTCACCCGTTGGCTGGGTTAAATCCGGGTGAAACTGGACCGGGTGCCATTTAGTGCCATTGCCCTGCTAACCCAGTCTAAACCGTTTGCGATGCAATGTTCACCCGAACAAATTCGCCAACGGGTGACACCTCACGACAAAATTGCTACGTTCGAAATCGAATGGCGCACATTTTTGCCTACTTAACTCCGAAGGTGAAAAATATATTCACTGAAGCAAAAAGGTGACGTGACGCTTTGACATCTGTCATGATCCGTTTCACGCGCTTTTTCGCTTTCTTCGGCTTCCCTCTCGCGACGCACCCGCTCCCATCGCTTCCCGCCCCTCCGCTTCCTGCCTCTTCCCACGGTTCTTTTGGGGCCTGCCTACCTCCGTCTGCATCGAATCTGAATGCGGCTGCCTGCCACCTATTTGCTGACCTCTTGATGCCCGCGGCTTGCCCCTTGCCGCCCGCCCGAGCCCCGCCCGAGTCGGCGGCGGCCCGACCCCGTGCCTTCAGGGCTTTTTGGCCACATTACTCTCTGTCAGCTCACAGCTACGCATTCCTCAGCCACTCGTGCATCGGCACAATGCTTGTGCCGGCTTCCGCCCCGCTGATTACCCAGCTTCGCTCCCTATTTCTAGTTGGACTCGCTCCGTACCCCGCTTCCTCCCCCTCGCCATTTCCTCGGGACATACTATTTTAGCCCCCCGTGTGTCCACGACTTTGATCGCGGGCGATACCTTTGGCATTCCTGGCCATATCCTCTCGGCCTGGATTTAAGCACATTAATGTCTTCTCCCCACCCTAAAATATTTTGAGATTTTTTGAACCTGAGTGTAGAGGATATGACGCTCGAACCAGAAGTGGAATCGGTCTTGGCGGGCGTTTTAGCCTGTGGGAAAAGCACATCAAACCTTCCTTTTCTTTCTTTGTACGCTGTAGTGCTCAAATTCGTCCAAGATTTCATCTACCGATTTCCATGGCATGAGAACACATCTCTGAATTTCCCTGAGGTAACGTGCTCGAAATGCGGGCGGGATGATGAATAATTCCACATCAGGGTGTGTGGACACATCAGGGCTAAAATAGCTATCGACAAATCGCGGTCCCGCATTAGGCGCCCGAGCGCCTATTTCACTTCAATAAATCATCGCAACGCAAATATTTTTTGAGCAAACCATTGTGTTATAATTCGTCTTCGAGTGTTTCTGTTTCCCTCCAGACCGAGATATCATCAAGCCGACGTGTTCTCGCGGCACATGCCTGAAAATTCCGCTGCTGCCTGGCCGCTATCCATAATTCTGACTCTTATATCTGTGTATCGTCTTAATGGGATATAAAACGAATCATGTATGTCACCCAAGCGTACTGTTGAACATCGCTGCTCGTTGTCATCTAGGGCTCCAACCATTTAGTTTCCGTTTGAAGTTTTGGGCAAATCAAACGGAAACGGTTCTCAAACCGTTTTAAAAACCGTTTGAAACCGGTTCCAAACGGTTGTTTGGCAGGGAAAATGAACAAGAGCATTGAACAGACCTGATTTCACCTGAAATTTCTTCCAGATCTTCTCCACAGTGGTATGTGCCAATTTTGTAGATTCAAAAGTGCATAAGAGCGTTCCTTGTTTTCTTCCCTTGCGCAGAGGCACGCTCCCGCCATCAATCGCGGCGATCATTCCCAATTGGGGTACCAGTGCCGCCATTGACCTCACTACAACCTCAACACCTCGTTTGTTTTGGCCCAAAATTCAACGGGCCCAACATTGCTCACCGCTCTTATCTCGTTGAGACCCAAACAGATTGCACTAACTATGTTCAGTTAGTCAGTTGTTCAAAAACCGTTTGAACCGTTTGTTTGCTAACCGTTACCGTTTGACCCAGCCAGCAAATCAAACGAAAATAAAAACGGTTAAAACCGTTTGAAACCGGTTTCAAACGGAAACGGTTGGATCCCTATCAATGTCATCCAAGATTATGGAGTTTTAGCTGAAAAGTTCGACTATTGGCTTTTGATTGGCTTGCTGATCTGTAATTTCAACGGGCCGAGGTATGCATACCATGCTACTATGTGTATCGTTCCTGGTTGCTTTTTCGCCAACTGGAAGATATTGCACGAGCAACTGCATGTGCATACTGGGTCAAACTGAATGAAGCCAGAGACGGCAGGGCCAGCAAGATCAATTCAAACGAAATATTTTGCCCCACAGAAAATCAGCTATCTGCCGTGGAACTTTTGGGCAACTTCAACGGTCTGCAAGAGAATTGATCACTCGCAACAAGCCGCAGTTGGAACCGTGAGAATCAAAAAGCAAGAGGTGTTAATTCGCGACATTTAACGCGGGACAGCGCCAAAGTACAGAACTAAACAAGGTACAACAACTCGAGAAATTTCAACAATGCAAATTCGGACACGATATCCCCCTCAACAAGCGGTGGCGGGGAAACAGTTGATAGCAATCAAACCTCCCCACTCCGGCTCGGGTGCATCGCAAGTGAAGCAGGTAGATCCGCTATTCACAAAGTAAGATAAAGGTAGAGGGGTAGGCGAGGGAATTGCATACCAGATGCCAGGGAGGCCCGCCAGTTGTTGCAGACTATCCCGACGGGACATCGAGGCCAGTGAGGTCGAGGCCGACAAGACCAGCAACGGCAGAAGCTTCGGTGCTGTTGGAGGGTACAACGCTGTCGCAGCATTGCGGGGAGTTCGGGGGAGTGACCGGGGGCGGGGAAGTGCCGGTCGGGATGGCGGCAGCAAGGGTCTGCGACGAAGGGCCGTCTCGTTAGTACAATAAAATAAAATATGAGATTTGGTGCGTACAATGAGCACGGAGGCGACGATGATAGAGAGTTTGGAGAACGTCTTTGTTTGTTTGAGAAAGCTTCAATACGGAGGAATGTGTTCGAGTGAAGAATTAGAGAGACATGGAGAGTCTTTCATAATGTTCCGCCCAGACATTCCCGCGATTGCATATTCTTAGGTAGTACGTAGTTGTGGAGTGGTGGCCTCTACGCTCATATCCTTGGAAATCAGAGCAAGACTTCAAATTCTACAGACTGGCGGAGAAGAAAACAAAGAAACAAGAGAGATTTAAAACCTACCAAAACTGCAGGAATTAGAACAGGAATGGTTTGCGAAAATCAAAATGACTGACCCATTATTTCAGCGGAGGAAGAGCGCGGCAGGAAACATCTAGAACGGGCATAGGTACTCACTCTTGCTTCCGTCATCGACAGTGGTCTGACAGTTTTTCGTCAGGAGACTAGTCACACGCCAGCAGTTTTAACTATCGGTGAAGCGGAGAATACCGATTATACCTCTCTTCCTTGCCTAGGCGATCCCGAGTTTTTTTTCGGAGGCTTCGAATTCGGCGTGCGTTTGAGATCATCTTGGTTCTTGGTGTGTACCTAAATTCAGTCAGTCCTCAGTCAACGCATCCAGCGCCCGAATCGGCCGACTTTGGCGCTTATCCGAGAATAAATCGAGGGCATCTTGCTCCCATTCTTCGTGGAAGAACTCGTGGCAAGGACATATTCTGTCGAGCTATACAGGACTCGGAATTCGCTCGGCTACAATTCGAGGCGAAATATGAATGAAGACATGGGTAGTAAGGCAAGAAAACAGACTTCTGTACAGGCGCTGGTCGTCACAGAAGAGAGACAGCGTTAGACGTCCATTCGCATCAAGATTGATAAATCCGGCAAAGATTTACCTGGCAAAGACGCATGATTTCTGGGCAGCTCCGGGCATCGAATTAAGGCCGGAAAGGCAAGTAAAACGCGAGGGAACAGAATACTGAATTCGAAGTCTGGTGTCGCTCGTTTTCTTGACGAGATTTCGACAGCTTGAACACGTTGTGAAAAACTTGAAGGGAGCGAGAGAGAGCAACGACGACATCCAGCCGCATTGGACTGGTACGCCGACATCGGAGAAGGAGTCGGGTGAGAGGAAACACAAGACGCACAAAAAACATCCATGGAGACACCCTGTGGCGAGCCACGAGCAGGCGATAATAGGATTGAAAGATTTTCGAATAGGATAATAGTAGTGCTGGCCATAATATGATATGAATACGAATGTTGCATATCGTATTCATATCTATATCGCATTCACTGTATTCATATTCAGTAGGTGAATACGAATATATTTTGAATATATCTGGATACTGTACCATTTCGTTCAATTCGTAAATGCACGTGATCAAAAGTTTTTCCGACAAATCTCCAAATTCCGCTAAAATCGAAAGAAAATTATTGCCGGGTCCCCAGAAATCGGGTGTGACGCGTGACATACGAATTGAACGAAATAGTACAGTATATTCAAGACTTCACTTTCGGAGCAAACTGGGTCATAACTTTGGGTAATCTACTGAGAATTAGGTGGGACACCGTTTTCAAACCATTAAAGGCTCTGGCTCTTTGGTATCGGTCAGGAATGAGCCAAAAGGTTGAGGCCCAATTTCGGATCACACAAGTTTGATCTCGGCTAATCCAGGCGTGAACAGACCCGATGCGGTGTTATGCCAACCTCACTCTCGGTGGGCCAGATCATTGATTCTGAGGCAGGTTGATGACTTTTGAGCTTCAATGGCTGCCAAGTCAGCAGATCTGGGGTGGAAATATAGCAATTGTACTGTATTCAAATATATTTGAGTACACCTCGGCCATATCGTATCATATTCATATTTTATTTGCACCTTCCACAGCATATTATATTCATATGTATTTGAATATATTCATTTTTTTTTTCATATCATATTTATGGCAAGCACTAGATAATAGAGCAAAGGTAGAACTTGGCATCTACCGCGACAGACATTGAGATGGCTGGCTTCAAAAGACCGGATTCGGTGAGAATAGACACAATCCCTAAAGAGGAAAAGCAGCGATGCCGAGTAAGATTGCATGGGCAAAAAGACAAGCCACCTCCCACCAAGTAAGACCAGAAGGTTTTGAGGAGGTTAGCGACAGGAAACAATGATCATCAACGGATCAATAAAACCAACAAGCCAACAACACCGGCTTCCTTTTTCCGACTTCCACCTCGATTCGTGCGTTGCGTTGAAACGCCGTAACAAGAGCGCACGGCATCTAGTGCTATTTTGCGATTTCCTAGGACCAGTATTTATACAATGGGAAAGCGCTAGCACTTCTGATGTGTTATTACTAGCACTCAGGACTCTGGCCAGGTGATATAAAGGAGAACTGGAGTGAGCCCAAGCTGCTGGTTGTAGCATCAGACACGACTAGGGTGACACACTAGTACGGTCTGCAGGCACAAACCACGGGGAAATAACCATAAGCCTAAAACAGTCAAGGTGCTAGCACCTAGGAAGCGAGACACAGGAGAGTGGGACTGCAAGGATGCTAGCAAGGGGTGCGAGTGCCGAGTCTGGGATCTGAAGGGTAGTAAACTATGCACTAGCAGCCTTCTAGCAAGGGCGTTAGTATGCGGTACCCTACTAGTGATCGACCCGAGATCTGAAACACAGATGTGAGCATGTGATGGTCACGACGCGGTCGCAAGTCACAAACAGAGACAAAGTAGACAGTAGAAGAATAGCTAGCAAGCTATTGGTGCGGAGGCGCAGGTCACCACATATGCAGTAACGGATAAATGGACTGCTAGCCGGTGCTCTGACTCATGCTAGATGACTCCAGGCAGCAGATTCAACTCTGCTTTGTCAGGATAGCGATTCCCAGCAGCTGATGGCAAGCTGAGGAATCACTCACGATACCCATAAATGGACGCTAGCGGATCAGCGTGGCTGTTCTGCTTGGCATAGACCCATCATAAACAAACAGCAGTCGTTTCATTGGCTGTTGTACCTATCACATCATTTTCACTCATTTATATTATTCATTCTGTTTATCACATGTACCATGGACCTCAGTAGTATAAAGGGAGCACAGAGCAGGCTAGAACCTCAGATTATTACACCCTGACTTTGTACGAAGTTGGTGCAGGTGGTCTCAGGTTGCTAGTGGAGATTGTACACACACTTCACAAGTAGTAGCTTTATTGGAATCAATACTGTTGACTCTGGACACGTCGAGATCTTAAGTTGAGGTTCCTGTTGTTGACTCGAGGAGTCTTCACGTATAAAACCAAGGGTGTTCTCTTCGAGAACCAGCTAGCAGTTGCGCTAGTAGCTTTGCCTTCACCCAGATATTATCGTAGTGTGTTGGATCGCCTGCTAGGTGATTGTGTGTTGACTCGAGCCCACTAAGAAGAAGACGGACTAGGTGCCCCCACCTCTAGACCGACTGTAACTTGTCAGTTACTTCACCTTCACCCCGATATTGACAGAAGCGCTGTCATAGTGTGTTGGGTCACTAGCTGGACACTTATAGTGTCTATTGCCAATACAAAGTGGAAACGTTCCTGTTCTTGGTTAAGGAATAGGTCAGCGGCTTAAGGACTGCCTTGTCGCTTGAGGATTGAAGTCCCTTGTTGTTAGCCTCAATAGTCTTTGGGTACCACCATTGCGAGGATTTTCACAAACCTACATACTCTGCCCTGGTGCCCTCGATCTAATGATCCAGCCACCTTGTATCCACCTCATAAACCCTGGCCCATCCCAGGTGCTAGCGGTATTGTTTGTTGGCAGCTGCGTAGTGCTAGCGTATTGTTGAACAGCTTTGTTGAAGTCTAGCAGTTGAATTGTGTTTGTTCCAAACCTGCTGGTCACATACTATGACCTGGACTCAAACTCACAAAGAGAAGCACTTACATCTTTGGAGGAATAGATTGTTGTAGTGGTGGTTTTGTGGTTGTTTTGTGCAAGCACGAATCTAAGCTATTTCTAGTCGTATATCAAGTGCACCGTTTCAGCGTGCTGTGTACTAGTAGCTGGGAAGCTCCAGCTTTGCACTCATTTTTCTGTTTGGAACTTGACAGACCGTCAACTAACTGAGCTGCCCACTTTTCAGCGCTGAGCTCATTACGGTCAGCACTCGCAGTCCGAGTTGCTCTAGTCCGACTTTCCATTGCTAAAGTTGTCCTGAATCTGGGATTACTTCTCGATGCTCAGCTCCTGGTTTCTGTCTCAATACTGCTTAACTCTCCATCAATATGCTCCTATCTTACTTGGATCTATCCTTTCGAAATTCCAATCTCTCGACCTTCCTACCTGTCCCACTCGACCTGTCCGACTTCAAATTCACACAGGAATGAACACAGCAATAAGTGGGATGTGGTTTATGAGAGACAACCTGTTGCATCCGTAAATCGGCCAGTAGGACCTTGTACCCAGAGTCCAGGGTCAGTGGTTCCTGCATTCCATTCCAACTCCAACTCTCGTTTGATCGGACTCGGGCGAAGATCTCACCTTCACCTTCACTCTCATGAACGGGGCTGTTTCATCCAGCCACTCCTTCCTCTAGGTTGATTTGTGTGACTTGCCAGTGGACCAAGGATCCATGGACAAAGTTATGGACACATGACAAACACATCAGGGTCGTTGTCTCCTAATGGCCCAAGGTTCCCGTTCGAAACAGATCTAGGGTCACTGAGAGTGTCTGTTCGCCATTCTCTCGGGCTCATGGGACACTGCTGCTCTATGTTTAGCAGCCCAGGCTTATTCATCTGTCTCAGGTGCCAGACACATGTACGGCAAACATCTTTCTTCAAGCAGTGTCTGATCTCATGATTGGACCCACTGTGATCAACACGTGAGACCACCCTCCCAAATATTTGGCCCCATCAAACACTTGTTCGAGAGCATTTACCGCTCTATTGGCCAATGCAAACCTTGAAGTACAGTTTTACACCCTCTAGATGACCTCCTTTTACGATGTAAAAATTACAAGTCCCAGAATGTGCTCCACTGAGCGAAAGAGGCCTTCCTGCCAAATTGGGATGTAAATCCGGTGATGCCTCAGTTTAAACCAAACTCCTCGGAATTTTTTTTGTGTCCTCCAACTAACCTCATATATGTCCAAAATGTTCATAGACACTCTCAAATGGATTTATTTGCCCTCCTTGCATTGCCTGAGGTCGCCATCAATTGGGTCACGTGTGTTGATGCATGGGCATGAAAACGAGATCGGAGGCCCCTTGTCTTTCTTACTGATGTTCATGGATGAACACTGTGAATGATGGTCCGTGGACTGTCAGATTATTCATGGCCTTGAATGACTGTCCTCTTGTCAGATGTGATGGCAAAAATCCATGACCAGTATTCACACGGAGACCCTCAAGTTCTCTGGCTAGCAGTATTGCCAGGCCTGGTGGCTGACACCTCAATCCCGCGATGTTCAAGCTGTACCGTATCTCAGTTCTCGTTCCTGGCTGCTTAGGAGCGTTCAACACTCTCAAAGTTGAAGTTAAGCGGCAAACCCAGCCCCGTGTCCCCGTTGTTAAAAATCTAAAATATCGACTTTGGTAATATCAGCACGCTCTATTCCCACCGTGAAACCAGGAAATGAAAATGAATCACCACCTTCCAACCTCCTTTGTGTCAGCTGAGAAACCCGGGGGTATACATAATTATTTGTCTGAGTGGGGAAAAAAAAATTGACCCCCAAAAAAAAGCTGCGGCATGTTTGCCAAAAAAGGTTGGGACAAGTTAGGTTGTACTGTGTAAGGTCCACGTTGATTGAAGTCGAGCTGACCCCACAAGTACATTCAAAATCAATTATGTTTAGTCTGAGGTGAGTGGATGAAGTATATGATTTGAGAAAGCTAAAGAAACTTGTTAGTACCCTCTGTCTAAATACCAAAGTAAACTCAGAATAGAACTCAAAGAAATGAACCAGAACAGAACAACGTCTGCAGTATCCGCAGTGCGGGCGTTGTGAGTGTCTGATGCACCATAGGGGTGTAGACAGAAGCTCCATCCATTACATACTGCAAGTATTTTGAGCTTATACTGGTTGGTAGATTCAAATTTTCCAGCACAATTTACAGTGAAAAATGTCACGATTCGATGCAAATCTTATCGTTCCAACACCTATCTGAGAGTGCAGCATAACAAGCACATATAGATAAGATCTATCTGAGAGCGTAGCATCATAGACGTATACAGATGAGATAGTGGAAACATTATCAAGAATGTTGATAAACCCCAGATCAAGAGATCGGAAACAGGATCCTAGATAACAGATCAAGAGAAGGGCACAGCATATACAAAGCCCAGATAAGATCCCGGATCACGGAAGAACACCAGGATGCAGAACGACACTGCTGTAAGCTAAACGAACAGAAGCCATGAGGGTTAAGGCAGTTAGGCCAAGACCTCACAGGAACACCGATCAAGACTCTTTAGTCACGATCGAAGAAGCATCAAGACGATAGATGCTTAGAAGATATACACTGAAGGAAGCGTACCAACAGGACAAACACAAGTCAGGACACATACATGGATCAAGGCTTATGATCGCCAGTACGAACTCGGACATGAGTTACGACAGATGTAGGCAGGATATTATAATCCCACACATATGTGGAAGGACATGAGGAACGCCAGAGGATATACACTCGGTTCCACGGTACCAGGAGGAGTCCTTACAATACTCGACGAAGAACATAAACGGTTGAACACAACGATCGTTTAGAAGGACTCATGCTAGAAGCATGGATGATATAATTATAACTCAACATGAGTATAACAGCAGACGGAACAGTCGTCACACACACATGCAACATGCATGAAGGATATAATTAGGACGATCGAGGAAGCTACTGAAGACTCGGGTTAACGATCGGTTGGTACAATCGAGTTGGAACAACATGCTACACGCATGAACAGTTATATTACATGGACAGATGGTATACATGTGGAGGTTACTAATAGCCTTGCGGACTACGGCATGTTCTTGGTAAGAACACACACCTAACAGATGGAAGCAACACACAGACGGTTCATTCCAGTTTATATATAGTAGTATAGCATTACTTACGAATGTTTACCATGCCGAAGCCTTATGTTTGGATCATAGTATTTACTCACGCTTACTTATTAGGAAGGTATAGCTCACGGTTGAACTTGACGATAGTTACAATGATTAGATACACAGAACAGTATATAGTCGTAGCCTAGTCGTAGATATTCTGTACCTCTCCTAGTGTTTTATTCAACTTCATTGACAACGGTTAATACCTTGCACCCCCCAATCCCTTGTCATCATACCGACTTGTGGATGCTCAGGCGTTTGTCATTGTAACAGTGAAAAATGTGATTTGTTTTTCAGACATTCTTCACTGAAAAAAATGGTGAGATTTTGAAAGCTTTTTCACCCCTTTTCAACTTTCTTTTGAGTTTTTTTACCTCAAACCAGAAAAGTAGTGAAAAAGTTTTGGGTTTTCCATCTCGTTTCAGGCTGAAAATTGATGGAAAACAAACAACATTTTTCACTGAGAATTTAGCAGAAAAATTTGAATTTTTCCAACCAGTGTTTGCCATGGAACTCAAAACTCAAAACTGGCGGCACTAGTGTGAAAAGGACAAAAAAAAAGATGCGGAAGGGTTCAATTTTCGAAAAAAAGGCTGGTGCTGCTATCAATTTGAGAATGAAAGCCTCTGAATGACCAATTTTTCCGGAGAACGAGTTCAATATGCCAGGAAAAGCCAGACTGATAATCTGGCTTTTCCTGGCTTGATCTAGCTCTGCTTGATCTGGCTGGTGTTTTCACTGGGATATTCATATTATTATCTGAGATCAAGCTCAAGATCCATCAGTGCCATACTGCACGCTGTGGTGGGTTTTGAGGCTAAAAAAACATTGGTTGTATTCCCTTAATAGAGATTGAAACAGGTAAAATGGCACCGCCCAAGGTACCGTGGTGATGTGAGTCTGAGTCAAATCACCACGTCACGATGAATGGGAGACTCTGTTCATGCCTCTGTCTTAGTGAGTGCTGCTTCCTCTTCCTATGTGCGTGGCATCAGCTAGAAAAAAAGCTGCAAGTTACTGCAGACTGACGACTGTTCCCTCCTTTGCTTCTGCTCTTCTGTTGTGAGGCCATGACCCGAACACTCTGTGGTCTCAGTCAACTCTTTCGGTGTTTCTCTTTCCATAAAGATTGCACTAATCCTGTCATGAATGAGGAAAACGGATGGTGTGATGAGGACTGCAGCGTCGGTATCGAAAGGTATGTGATTCGAATTTGACTGTGTTCGTCCTCTAGAGGGGAAGTATAGACGAATGATAGGGAGGAAGGTCGGTGTGCGAATCGGCTTTGTGTGAGCGGTGAGTGTGTGTGTATGCAAACAGTAATTCGTGGAGACCGTTCATCTCCTAGGTGTGGACAAGTGTGGCAGACCTGTCGTCAGCAAAGAACAATGTAGAGAATGTGAACTACTAAACCTGCTCCCCTGTACGAGTGTACTGGAACCCTAAATGTGTTGCCTTGTCTGCTTTCCTTGGTGTGCTCTTCCCCTTAGAACCAGCACTAGAGATGCAATGAGTGTCACACAGACAATGGCACCAACATTGGTTGGTCGATGGCGAGACAATTGGTCTTGTTGGGTATGGACAGTGATTTGAATGTGATGGCTTCTTTCTGGGCCTGTCTTCTACAGAGCAATGCTTGTGAAAACAGTGATCCTAATCGAGGAAGCCTGGATGTGTGACACTCCCTGCTGATGGAGGTGTGGGAGGTGAGATGCTGACTAATGGGCAAATGTGGGAGATGTGGCCTGTCTCCAGCCATGGGGGCAGGGAGGAGAGTGCATGAGAGGCACGAGATCGGGGAAGGCTGGGAGTACCCCTTGGATTGAGTGAGACTTTGTACAGTGAGCAGTGAGTGGGGAGGACACCCCGAAAGCTACTTCTGCAGGCTGAAAGGTACTGACTACTTCTCTAAATGCGCTCCATGTTATACCTCCTCGATGACTTCCCACATTTCTAGAGGCGCCATGCGGGGTGCAGGTGTTTCCAGTGGAATACATTCAGAGCTCCAGGCATGGCCCAGCCCATTAAGTTAGACCTTCGCGAAAAAAAGTGGGCCGTGGCCCAGGGGTGCTTCGCGAAGTTTCTGGGCCCTGGCCCAGGCTCACGTGGGGCTTCTGGCGGCCTTTCCGGCAGCTTGATGAGCATTTCGGCAAGGCTTGCGCACCATCAGAACCGCATCAAACCATCACCTGCTCGATGCCGTCGCTCGCTGCACCGTACACATAGGGGCTACCTACCCATATTCGGTATAAAAGGGTGGGCGTCGTGCTATATTCGGTATAAAAAGGGCGGGAGCCGCCGCCGCCGCCCTGCCTGCTACATATACTATACATACAGCTTTCTGCTATCTACTGACTATGGGCGTCGCTCCCCGGCGTTGCTCCCTGCCCCCGCATACCCGGGGCTCCTTTCCAAAAAACAGCCAAAAATTCACCAAAAAAGCCGCCCTGTCTGCTGCACCGGCTTGCGCTGCACCTCCGCGCCTGCGACCCGGTGCTCCATTCGCCACTTTGGGTGTGCTCAGACCCGGCGGAATCCTCCAATCCCACGGGTGTGGCGGGGGCGGGGGCGGGGGCAGGGGTGGGCATCCTCAGAACCGGCGGGATCCTCCAATCCAACGGGTGGGGTGGGGGTGGGGGCGGGAGTGGGGGCAGGCCCGAGGGTTTCCACAGCTGCTCCGTTTTTGGCTTCACTTGGATCCCTATCTGATCGTCAGCACATGGAGACGTTAATAAAAATCACTAACCCCTCCAGGATTTTCTCCAGCACCCACTTCACGTCCAGGACCGCCGACTTCCAAGCATCAGACGGGGTCTCCATCGCGCAATACCACCATTTCAAGCACACCACAACATTGAGAAGACCGTTTTGACCTGGGCATCTCAATACCGTCCAGCTCCCGTTGCCCTCTTGAATCAGCTCCCCATCGTGTAACTGCCACTCGGGGTTAATCGCTTTCCACCACGCCCACCAGCCCCTTTCCATCACCTCCAGCATTCCGATATCTGGCATCCCCTTCCGCGCATTCTTTACCCACACGCCCACTGCTGCTGGCCGATCCTTTGTGGGATGAGACTTCATCTTTGATTCGTCTGTCAGCTCCCTTTCACTTGAACACCGTTCTTGCACTTACCGATGTCGTGAACTTCCAGCGCTCCTCAAGCATCCACCACCGCTCCACAAGCTGCTCCCAATCCGGACCCATCCCCACTCCGTCCAGCAGCATTTTTTTCCCCGTCTCCACCCACTTCGAGCTCCCTCTGCCGCCCGGATGAGATTTCCCTACCGCCTTCGTTTTCCCCCGCGTCTTCACGGGCGACCGCTCCTCGCCGTCGACAGCATCCTCCTCGTCGCTCTCTCCCTCGTCCCCGCTCATATCCCAATCCTCTTCATCATTCTTCTCGCCCTTCTTCCTCTTTGTCGCTCGCCCCCCGCTTCGCCGGCTTCGACCTCTTCATTCCAAAGAAATGGGCGACCTGTTGCAAGCCCATGCTCACGGTGAGCCTCCAGTTCCGTGCGAGGTTATTCTCGCGTTCCAGATCAAAGGAGTTCTTGCGACGCAGTTCTCTCACGCGCTCCGCCTGCTCCTCTGGCTCCAAAGCCAGGATTTCCGTGCGCAACGGGTCGGTCATGAGGCGGAGACCCCAAGTCTTTGTCGCCTCCTCTGGAGTGAAGTCGAAGGGCCCCATGACGGACGCCGCAGTGGGTGGTACGAGTGGTGCCACTGCCACACCCGAGAATGGTGCGGGCGGCGCTGTCTGATCTGCCCGCACTGATGCTGACGGCTGCGCACACGTTGTCAGTGGTGCAGGAGGGGCGCTCGTTGCTGGCGGGGCAGGTGTTGCTAGCGGGGCAGGCGCGGTCGCTGCGCTCGTCGTTGGTGGTGGCGCTTTGGGGGGTAGGACAACACCAGCCGCGATCATCGCGTCGTCTTCGTCCTCCACCAGCGGCGGCAAGGGTGCCCGCTCCGGCACCACATCGACCCCACCGACCCCACCCTCATCCTCGCCAATGGTGTCCCCCATCGCGACGTCGGCGGGACCATCGCCACTCCCTCTCTCCGCCGGCATCTGCAGCATCTGCATGCCGAGGAAGGCGGTGGGGTCGACATCAAGCGGTGCGGCAGGTTCTACCGCTCTTGAGGGCCCTCCCTCGTTCGCCGACGCAGCGGAAGATCCGGCTTGCGTGCTTCTTGGGTTGACCAGCCTCTGTTTTTCTGTGCCAGTACCATCAGTTATGAAACTCCACGTATAATCGTCAACTCACCGAGATTCCCTGCATGTACGAACTTGAGGTACGTTTTGAGCGTTGCACCGTACCCCTCTGGATCCCACCGTGCCCAGTCCATGTCGTCGACCATTCCTGCATTCGCGCTTATCATCACTCCATCAATGTCTTCACTATAAAATAAATGCGGCCGACATACCTCAACGTTTCGAATTGCTGGGTCTCGGGATTTATTGTCGCACCGATAATGTTAAGCGTCAGCCCTGTATACGCATGCAACCCAGCCAGAAGTGGCTGAACAATTGCCAGAAAGTTTTCGCGACACCTACGACAAACAGCACATCAGCTTATTATTTGATGGTAGAGATGCGTCCACTTACTCGCGCTGAACATCGGGATCCACGCTTGGAAGCGCCTCACCGCCCTCTTTGTGCCGCTCCAGGTCTGCCACGTGTGCCTCGTCGCACTCCCTTTTGATTAGGGCTCTGACTTCGTCAGACTCCTCAGTGAGCATCTCAGCCGCCACTCTGCAACGTGTTGTGAGTTGGCGGGCCTTCGGTTCGTCGGGATACTGTTCCTGGTAGCGCGCGTTGACAGCGTCCCTGTAGTTCTCGTGACACATGTAAAACTGGAAGTCGTTGGGGCGTCTTGGTGCCGACTCCTCTTTGTCCTGACGAAGGCGGCTGAGAAAATCGAAGTACGGGTTCCCATGTATTCCCATCGCACCTGGACGTTTGCGTGCAAACCACCGTTTAATTTTCTAGACACGAATCAGGCCTCTGTCCCACCCAAAAAAAAAACAGTTGTTGACGTACGGCTTTGGTGTCGGTCTGAATCTTGGTTTTACGTGCAGACTCCTCTTCGGTCAGGTTCATGCCAAGCGACGCGAACACTTCTTCCGCTGTTTGAGGGGGAGGCAGCGGAGGTGCATTGGGATCAGGGTCGACATCAAATGGCAACTCCCATGGAAAGCACTTCCAGTAGTCGTCGAAGAAAGACGTCCAGAATGTCGACAAGCCCTTCATTTTTCCCTCCGGTGTACCCTTCTTCTTCACTGCCTCCACATAGTTGGGGATTCGAGACGTCAAGAAATCCAGCCGTTGGCCTTTAAAGTCGGTAGGCTGCCCGCGTTTTTGGGAGGCACGTCGTCCTTCGCGTCATTGCCGGTGCCCTTCCCCTTTATGGCATTTTTGCCTTTCTTCATAGACGGTCGGTTTGTAGAGGGTTTGTGTCGCGTACAATTCGGCGTCAACTATTTGTGGCTAACAGTCACAGTCACGTCACCCAAAATGCCTTTCAAAAAAACCACCACCGTCGACCTTCAAAAAGGCGAACACATCGTCGACGTTAATAATTTCAAACTCAATCGTCGCGCATACTATGAACCACCCCAGGACGACGGCTTGACCCAGTACGACGGCAAGCATGGCGAGCATGGCGAGCGCCACTGGCCTGAGCACCAAACGGCGCAAGAAAATCATGGGATGCAGGAGGGCAAGGGCAAGGGCGGACCTGTGCAATCTGATGCTGCCGACGGCGTCGAGCAATGCATCAAGGAGGCCCCAACTGAGGTGGGTTTTTTATTTCGTCACTCATTTACTGTAGCTCATTGAGTTTACCAGCCGGAGAAAGGCGAGCATGATGTAGAACATTAGGAATCAAAGGGGGCGGGTGCACTTTTATGTTTTGTTTTTGGTATTGCGGCGCAGGCTTCTTGGATGTATCTACCTTGTGCGACTAATAACGCTTGAGTAACACTTCAATTTTTCCGCACTTAACACGAGGAGTTCGCCACATTCAAGCTATTTATTCACCTGAGCAAGATCTATGTAATACAAGAAATGTAATACAGTGAAACTATAAAGCCAGCGTCAAGATACATTAACTATATTATGTACAATTAAGATGCAAGGAGAGGTTAGTGGCGGTAGGTAGGTGAGTCCAAAATGATGAGTACAACGAGCAACAACAGACAGAGACAGCAGCGAGACAGCGACAGCGACAGAAAGACAGTGTTAAAACATTTCACCCAAAAAAACAAGCGCACAAGAAGTCCGTGCCTGCCCCGCGGCTCAGAAATCGTCCTCGCCGAGGAACGGCTCCCCAAGTATCCAGGCCTGCAGCTTCTCCGTGTTCTCGGAGACCATGATCTTTGCAGCGGGCATGCCCGGTCGGCCGGCCGCCACCTGGGCCGAGCTGAGCGATGGGTAGAAGACTGCAACCCCACAAATCCTGTATTGGACAACGCGAGGCGCAGGGGCGGGAGCAGGGACGAGAACGGGGGTGAGAACACGATGAGCAGCAGCGTCAGCCAAGCGGGGGGTCACGAGCACCGAGGGACGAGTGGGGCGCGTCGGGGTGGCCTCCTCCTCGTGGTGGGGGCTGGCGGCAACAGTAGGAGCCGCCGCCGCCGCCCGGGCAACAAGAAGGTCCTCGCGAGCACAGCCGCTGGGCGACAGTAGCACACGAGTCGATGGCGTGACTCGGGGTGGAGGATTGAGGCGGAGGCAAGGAGCGTTCTCCTCTTCCTCCTCCTCCTCCTTTTTGACGCCCATGAGGGATGCGCAGCTGTCGAACGCAGACCCCATCGACATTGTGGAGCTCGTTGATGCCGTGGAACTCGTCGATGACGGTCCGAACGGGGAGCCCGCCGGCTTGGGCCACTGGCAAATAGTGGTGTCGTCGGGCAACTGGAGCGTGGGCACGGCGGCGGCGGGGGGTGCAGTGGCGAAGCCACAGGTGCAGGCAGGAGAGGACGGGCACCTGTTCGCAGGGGGATTGAGCGTGAAGGTGGCAGGCTCGAACACCGGACAGGCTCCTTGATGCTGCTCGTGGCACAGGCCATGCCACCAGAGTTCGAGCTCGTTCCAAGTTCTGAAACTCTGTTGGCGGCCGTTGGTGTACCCGTCCGTCTGATCCCGTGCAATCCAACTACAATCTATCGTCAGCTATCGACACCGAGCATAAATACTCCGGACCACACTTACGAACTGGAATAGACACCATGCACCCTCCCCGTCCAAACGGCGTAGTAGAGGCAGGGGGCACTGTGGTCGTGTGTGTTACGCCCTTCATGGCCGAGGCTCTCGTGATAAGGGGGAATACAGTGCATCGAAATCCGACTGGAAGATTGCAGGAGGCCGACAGGCAGGATGGACAAAGTAGGAGAAGAAAAAACAGGCGATGAACTGGCAGACGTGGGCTCCGAATAAGTAAGTCGTTGTGGCGCCGCTTTAGGTAAATGGGAAAAGTCTACAGAAGGGCCAAGGGTTGAGGGTTGAGGGTTGACGTGGCTCCCCAAAAACACGTCGGTGTGGACGGTGTGGACAGTGACGAGCAGGAAGAGCTTTCTCAGATGTTTATGTTCGTTCATGTCGAAGTACATATGTAGAGGCTGTGCAGTACCCATGCAACCAGCTTGGTGAAGACCCGAAGTCAGTCAGCCATCATCGGCCGAATCTTCCACTGGCGCATATACAGATCAAGTATTCAAGAAAAAATTTACAGCGAGCCCTACAACAGTAGTATAGCTATACCAAATCGTTTCATAGCACTAGTAATCCGCCTCAACGACGTTTGAGGCATGGATCCTCATAGTCACAAATACGGGGCGCCCAGCCGGGATCGACCGGACCCCAAAACAAGTCTTCCTCGTCATCAGCATCCTCCGGCTCCGAATCAGGCTTGCGACCGGGGATGGGAGCATCAAAACGGCGTTGTATGTGGGCATAGAGGCCATATTTGTGAATGAAAGCGCGCTTGCGGACCTGCCGCTGCTTGAGAGCGAGCTCGTCGCGGTTTCTGAGTCCCCGAAATGAATTTGAAAGAATATGAGACTTGTGAGGAGCCCACTCACCCAGCTCGATAGCGGGCACTTGCCAGACGAGCACGTTCCCTCGCTCTTTCAAGTACCTCATTGCCTGGCTTCAGAGTTTTGATATGGGCACGGCGGCGTGCAGCACGGGCCCTTTCGGATTCCAATACCTTCTTGCGGTGTCTGCAAAGGTGTCAGACAAGTATTAGTCCATAGGGGTCGAGGCGCACCGCTCGCGATAACGCGCGGAAGCCACACGTTTGGACTCCAGGTGGCGGCGCTGCTTCGCGGTGCTCAGCTTGGCGGCTGTTTTTTTGGACCTGGATGGAGAAGACTGAGTGAGGGGCAGGTAAAAGCCGACGACGGGGAGAGACGTACTGGTTTGTAGTTGCGGTTTCGTCAGTCCGAGGCATGGAGGTGGTGGTGGGTGAAAGAGTAGTAGTGATCAGTATTGAGATCCAATCAGTTTTGCGTTAACTCGACGCACCTTGCAACTGGCAACCTCCGTACATCAGAAAAATAACCCAATAAACCAGGAGGGCCGGATGACAATATGATTAGCATTGGGTGATTCAGAATTGCCAGCATCGGACGTTAATGGGCCTAAAAATATTATTTGGGTGGTGAGTACGTGATTGTGCTAGTGGTGAGATCCGTGATCACTTACCAACACTCAATTGGGGGTCGCCTTGGATTTTTCTGAGCCCAAATTTGACCTCATTTGGGTGCAACCGTTCCTAACGGTCCCCTTCGGCGGCGCAACGGGGTCGTGGGGTGCCTCATACGAATACAAAATGCTTGTTTTCATGGTAACAGTGTCCGACCTACGAACTGCAGACGTTCATCAGCCGACCAAATAATCAACAGAGAAAAGTTCACGCACCAAGTATGAACTACCCCAACCTCCAGCACGCCCTAAATATCATCCTCTACCGCCGCCCACCACCACTTTGCGCTTCGTACTGCGAACTCGGAGTAGATGGTCATTCGGTGGTGTGATCGGACGCAGGGAAGAAGCCTGGAGTCCTGAGATTGATTAGGAAACGGACAGTGATAGTCGTCACCCACGAAGAGTAGTGCTACGGACATACTTTGGAATGTCCTGGGGAATAGGGGCTGTCCTGGCTGTTGGTCCAGAGCATCGGAAACGAGAATTGTGTGGATTGAGCCAAGGAGAGCCTGGTAAGGAAGGACTGTGCGTAGTGCGGTTGGCCACGGACTGCGATCCAGCAGGGCGAGAATGTAGGGCGAAGTCTTGAACACCATTTCGATGCTTTTGGGTTCATTCGACTTCGAAGCCAACATCGTAGATAAGATAACTAGCAATTGACTTCCTTTAGTCATTGTGGCGAAACTCGGTCAATCGCAGCGCCATATTTCACTCACTTTGGCTCCCCATTCCAATGCAGTGTAATACTGCAAGCCAGTCATTGTGCTAGCCAGATTTCACCCACTACATCTTGGCCAGCCTGGCTCCTCGTTGACAGGTATGAGGTTGGAACCACGTAGAACGTGTAAGGCGACGCCGCTGGATGTAAGAGGAGCGAGTAGGACGGAGCTGAGATCCTGTTGACGTGGCCCACCGACTCGCAGCGACGAGGATGGTGAAAAAAACCAAGCACCGTGTGAGTGAGGTTCACTCGCACACGGCGACATTTTCGTTAGCCGAGATCACCGGCAATACCATGGAAATTCCCATCACAACATATGTGGACCGCGTGTCCACGGACGGCCGCCGACGTTATCGCGACGAGGTCCTCATAGAACCTCCATCCCCCGTCAAGCGCCAGCGTGCAGGCATCTCACAGCACGACTCTCCAGTGCCACTGCCCAATGTCGATCTCGATGGCTTAGAAAGATATCAGATGGGATTTGACGTTGATGACCAACCACCTGAGATTCCCAATTCCACCGCCATCCGAGCTGCAAAACCCAAGATTTCCAAACCTTCAGCGAGTCTGTTTCAAAATACATGCTTTTATCGCGACATTGGCATAAATATTGATTTTTGTTCGTGTGTTGTCAGGATCTGGCCCTGCACTGATTCCACGGTATTCGCGACACCTATCTCGGGAATCTGCTCTGCCGAGACGGATGCATATGGTCCTATGCCAGCGAGCGGTGTGGCAAGTGTCAAGCACCTACAAACTCCGACAACCCTCAAATTTTCCGGTGCAAATCTTGCTATGGGGATGAGCTGCTTTGCGGTGTATGCATTGTGGCGGAGCATGCTAAGAACCCGTTGCATCGAATAGAGGTCACTCAGAATGCCACACATTTTTTCTTGGACGTCAAAATCTAAGGCTGTATAACGCAGTGCTGGAACGGGGTGCATTTCATACCCTCAACCCTCAAAAAACTCGGGTTACGTGTTCAACTCGGCCACCGGCCTCAGGAGTGTTGTCCAGAACCCATCCCTCTCCATTCCGAGTTCATCGTCCTCCACACCAACGGAATCCACGATGTCACGGTGGATGCATGCAATTGCGAGCACTGCATCCAGGCGGGCGCACTGGAAGAGCAGCTGCTGCGAGCGGGATGGTTCCCAGCTACCGACGACAAACCAAGGACCTGCGTGACAATTGAGGTGCTCGACAGCTTCGTCACTCAGACGTACCAGGCAAAAACCACGATGTACGACTTCTATACCGCCCTCGAGAAGCTCATGAACCACACGGGTGTCAAGCCTCCTAACTGCTATCACGCGTTCCTCCACATGGTCTGCGAATTTTCGCATCTCATGATGCTGAAGCAGGCGGGGCGCGGCCACGCGAAGTAGGGGGTTATGGGGACCAAGCAGGGCGAGCTGGCGCTACGCTGCCCATGCTGCCCTATTCCCGATGTCAACTTGCCGGTTGGATGGGAACACGCACCGCCTGAGTGTCAGTAAGTGAATTCGGTTTATTGGCTTGCGCGGCGCTGATTCTGTTGACCAGATTTCTGTATATCATGTTTCTCGCATTCAATGCCTGCTTCCGACTCAAGCGGCGTCTCGTATCGAACGAATTGAAAGACCCATCTTTGGGCTCGGGCTGGGCTTTTCTGCTGGAAAGTGTGCCTTACCGCAAGTTCTTGCTTATGGTGACGGACCAAAAAGAGGTACGCTTTGTGGTTTGTGTTGTACTGTAATATTGACCACTGTAAAATAGATGAGTACGTGCAGCGAGCTGGCTGCTCTCGACTTCACCAACATGAAATTTGCGCGGGGATACAGCGCGACGGGGGTGGGGATGGGGGTGTGCGCACGCCATGAGTTTGTCCAGCCCAATGGTGTGGGTGATCTGCAAAAGGGGGAACAGTATGTTTTTCAGACGCAATCCGATTTCGAGATGAAGTGACGGAGCGTGTTTGTAGATATGCTAATATGGACTACATCTTTGTCATGATCCTCAGGCACATCGACCCGCGGCTCCGCAAGATTATCTCCTACGACATTGTATGTCAATGGTGGAAGAATCTGTGGGAGTGTCTCATAAACATGCCGCCGGGCGCGCGCCTCGTGCTCATCATGCGTCTCTTTCACTTCGTCATCCCCAAGATGCACATCAAGGGGCACTTGGGAGACTGCCAGGTGGAATATTCGCTCGACCTCGTCCCGGGGAGCGCCGAGACCGACGGTGAAGCGATCGAGCGACCGTGGGCACACATCGGGGGAGACAAGTACGCGGGAGATGGGGCCGGGTTCCCGAGAGGACACACTTAATGCCCATTGGGGGTCTTGGAACTGGGACAAGCTGATTGGGCTAGGTAAGTCGTCCAATTGTGGATCGGTAAGAAACTGACGAGTGACAGGAGAGCGTCTGCAAACAAAACTGGACCGCGCCAACAAGGAATACGCCGACCAACTCCAGTCTTTCACCGAGTTCTCGACCCAGCAGGCCGAGCGCGTGCCGGAATAGAAGAAGAAGGTGGAGGATTTTGAGGCCGATCCTACACAGCTGAATCCGTATAGAATGAAACGGGCCGGTACGTAGAGCATCTTTTGAGATCGTTTGAAGACACCGGACTAAGAACACGTCCAGCACTGACTGAGGCCGCAGTGCTACTGCAGTTTGAGCAGGAGGAAGCAGAGCGTACACGTAACGGGGTGCCGAGTATTCACTCGGTTAGTCCTAGCTCTTTTATTGCGGCGGCATTAGAAGTCGAGGATGAACAGTATGTCCGTCATCACATTTTGGGGACGGTGCTGACTTATGGTCATTACAGGCAGCGTGTGCGCGTCCAAGTCGAGCGCAAAAGGGGAGGGACAACTGCCCAGGAGATTGATGTCCTGGTGTTGCGCCGCGGGCTTAACCGAAGCATCCTGCGCCTGCGTCTCCTGCAGACGACCTACACGCCCGTTGCTATCGTAGCGCTCGGTCAGCGCCAGAACGTTCCCGAGGGCGAGCAGCCCGAGAACGTCCCGCTGTTTTTGCCCTTGGCACTGACGCCCACGCAGCGCCAACTGGATGGGGTGAAGGAGCTTGCCACAATTGAGGACTCGGTGCGCGACGCGCAGTGCTCTTCAGCTCTCGAGCGGCTTCAGCACCAACTGCATGTCAAATCCCGGCTATTGACGTACAAGAAATGGCAATCTCGCCATCAAGGTGCCAATACACGCTCGCGAGGAATTGTCGAAAGAAACGAGACGAAAATCCGACTTCACTCTGAAAAGTACCAAATGGCTTGGGCAGCGAAAGTGCAGCTTGCGGGGGGAGATGCAAGGGGAGTGGGTTGGCAGATGTTGCGCAAAGAAGACATCCGGTGTATGGAGGATGCGGAGGAGCTGGCCAGGACTTCGCAGAAGCAGACAGAGCAGGCGCAGCGACGCGCGGACCATGAGGCGGACCTCCGTCGCATGGGGGAATTGCCACCATTGACGTCGGTGGAAGAGGAGGAGCGCGCCGTGCGCGGTGGGGAGAGCGTGCAGCTCGTATCGTGGATCTGGACCGCTGCTGGGACGTCAGGATCAGATGAAGATTTAGAAGAAGGTAAGTTTTGGATTTGTTATAGTAAATGGTACAGAGCGGCGCTGACCAAAGTACAGCGCTGTGTATGGAATGGTGCAAGGCTTACGCTCGCATTCGGCGATGGGTGGAAGAGGTGCAGTTGGTGAAGGAGGTCCGGTGTATCAGCGTTACGCTGGAGTATCGCGCGGTAGAATGGGAGAATCGAGCAAGGGCGGTGCCGGTGAGCGAGGAGCAGCGGATGGAATGGGAGGGTGCGGTAGAGGGGGGAGGTCGTTGGTCATTTGAGCACGCTGAGGGTGTGGTGGCGTACGCCCTGAAGCAAGCGGGGATGTATTGTGACATCGCAGGGCGGGTTACCGTATCGATGAGGGAGGAAAGGAGGGGCCGGGGAAAGAAGCGGAGGATGGTGTACGATGATGAGTGGGAGTGGGTGGAGACGACGGAAGGCGAGCGGGCCGAGGAACACGACGAGCTCGAGGACTTGCTCGGCGACGAGGTTGCGGATGATGATTTCATCCTCGGAGGGGGCACGGATGACGATTGATACGGGTAAGTCCTTCGTTTGAGGTGTTTGCAAGATTTAAGTGTTTGATGTTAATATCAGTGAGGCCTACGCACTGCGCCCATCCCGCCCCGGCCCCGACAGGCGCGCCCATCCCTTGCCCACATCCCATACCTCGCGTGCCCCGCCCCCGAGACGTGCCTCGTGCCCATCCCCCTGCACCCCCGACACGCGCACCCATCCCTGGCCCCGCCCGCCGACACGCGCCCATCCATCGCGCCCATCCCGTCCCGCTGCGCCCCCTGCCACATGCACCCATCGCATCCGCACCCATCCCCCGCGCCCCCCGACTCACGCCCTGCTCATGTACACCCATCCCCCACCCATCCCCCGCGGCCCCGACGTGCGCCCATCGTCGCGTTGTTTGCCAGCGTGATGCAGCACATCTATTCCAAAGCGGGTATGTGCCGCCCCCCGAGCATCAACAAGTTCAACGCCGACACGTGCGCCCATCCCTCGCGCCCATCTCATCCCGTCTCGCTCATCGAGCCTGGCCGCTGCTGCAAACCCCGACCCATGAATGCCCGCTCCTCCTGGTCAACAACGTCGGTGTGCTGGGAGCGCATTTTGGTGCGGTGTTCCGCAATTGGGTCGGGTCGCAGGACGGGGGGCGTGCGGGGAAGCGTGCGCAGGGCCTGGTGGCGGTGGCCACTGGTACCAGCAGAGTGAGCGGGGGGATCTGGGAGCATGCGTGCATGGGGAGCCCATGTTTTGGGCAGGTGGCGGGGCAGGGAGGGGGCGGGCGGCTAAGCACGTGGCGCATGCATGGCCTAGCGGCCGCTGGTACCGGCGGTGCGAGCGGGGGATTTTGGAGCGCGTGCGTGCGGGGAGCCCATGTTTTTGGCGGGTGGCGGAGCGGCCGCTGGAGCCGGCGGAGCGTGCGCTGCATATGTGTGCCCACGATCGACGCGGTTTTGGGAGCGCGCATGTGGAGCCGCTTTTTGTGGCGGGTGGCGGGCCAGGAAGCGGGCGGGCGGGAAAGCCCGTGGCGCGCACATGCCCCAGCGGCTGCTGGCGGCCGCGGAGCGCGCGGAACATACATGGGCCCACGAGCGGGGGATTTGGGAGCGCGACCACGTGGCGGGGTGGGCGGGGCGGGTGGTGGGCGGTGGGCGGGAAATGCAGGGGTATTCGAGACGTTGGCTGCCCTGAACGGTCGGGTAGTGGGGATATGGTGGGGTGGCTGCACCCCATTAATGGCGGGGGCGGTGCATGCTGAAAATGCGCAGCGGGTATTAGAATCACTTTTGTACCCCAAATAGGAAATTGTAGTCCGACGTGCCGTGCGTCCGATTTCTACGGAGATGATCGCCTGAGTAGCTGGGGCCGGCGACGAGGCAGCCGTGATGCCGGGCATACGCCCCCAGGGCAAACGGAGCCCCTGGATTGCCACCCACAGTCTGCCCAGAAACTTCACGAAATGCCCGTGGACTATATACGGGACATTTCGCAAAAAAGTGGCCTACTGAGGTGCATGGCCAGGTGGTCATGTTGGAAGGTGCTTGAGCATTCAGGAGAGAGGAGAGACAAATGGTCTCCCTCAGCTAGTCGACACATTGTGTGAAGTGGAGGGAAGGCAGTGTCAGGATAACCTCTGCCTCGTCCGATGGGTCGGTGTCAGCTACAGACTAGGTCTGTCCAGTGCAAGAGATTCTCTGGAAACGGTAATAGGGGAGGTCGTCTGCGCATTGTGTTGGGGGGGAAGGTGTCTGGGCACCGGTCGTATCTTGCCGATGAATGCAGAGCACTGTGGTAAGGAGAGTGATGGTCTCCTGTTGATGGTGTGTATACAGCAGGTCGCTTGCCGCATGTGTGACGTGTTGTGGAAAGGGTCCGACAGGTGGGGAACAGTCGTATCTTGTTGCAATAGTGCGGAACAAGTGTGAGTGGTGAAGGGGACAGTCCAGATGGTGAGGAGAGCATTGGTCTCACTCGAAAGCTGCTTCCGGTAATGTAGAATCCCGTTTAGGAAGATCTGTCATGTATGTCCAAGCTCATTATGTCATCCTGCAGATGGTCCACAGGGGCCATGAGGTGACGAGCAGTGCATAGCACGCTTGGAGACCTCACAATGGGTGTCGGATTTCTCGGATAGGGTACAACCAACCGAACAAAATATCGACAAGACATTCATCCTTGAGACCCCTCACACCAGGCGTAACATCCTGACATTCACCCTGAAGACACTCAGCTCCATCTCCACAAATATCCCGGTTGGTGCGGTACAGTAAGGGTTACACCGGGGGCAACCAGTGAGGCATGCGAACACCAGGTGCATTACATGCATGTGGCTCACAGTCGGAACAAAGCCCACAAAAGTGCCTTTAGCATGCAAAGGGGGGCTTTGTTGCATGCTTTATTCCCCCTTACCAGGGAACAAAGCATCCAACAAAGCCACCCTTAGTCTGGTAAAGGCAGCTTTGTAGCCTTTCTTCCATGTGGGAACCACATGCGTGTAATGCATGTGGTGTTGACATGTGTTGTTGGCTGCCCCCGGTATTATCGGCCCACTACCGCGGGTGGAACCTATATGCGTATATAACATAATCATTTGTATATTGTTTGCACAGCAGTGCTAGTGGGGGCACTGAACTTCTACCCTATGCTGCACTACCACATCTATTGAATATAGTATCCGGTCTGGCTCACTTGGATGGAATATTAAGTAATTCAACCACAACCCTTATACTTTTTTGAACCTCGGCACTTCCCAAAAGGAAGCACTATATTCGTCAAGAAAAAACCTGTCTACGACGAAAATGTCTGGCAACCAGGGCGCAACCTCAGCTGGGGAAACAAACACCCATGGCGGCAACAAAGGTGAATACGTCCCAATTCGCCTCTGTCACCTCACAACAGGGATTAGAATCTTGCACTGCGAGCCTGCAATCCCACCAAAATGATAGGCCACCCCGACACCTTGCAGCTAATTGCAGTACCGAAGGTGCGAACCAAAAAATCGTGTTTTGGGATATTTTCAAAGAATTCCCGATATCTCAGTCAGTTCTTCACCGATTCACATAAAAACTGGATAGATCTACTCTGCTAATCCATGCGCAATTAGTAATAGGAAAGGATTCGTGAAAGTATTATGTATTAGGTAGTTTTTGGTTTCAGGCTGTTTGACCGAAAACTGTCTAGCATGCCGGAAACATGTCCCAGCAGCCTAATATTGTAGAATGGACAACACTCATAGCTGAGGAAACATCTGATAGAGTCAGAAATATATGAAATTCCTAGATAAATGTAATCTTCACAATATCTCTCAATGCCAAACTGGCAAATGTATCCGAGGAAGCTAGAGGGACTGTACGTAATCTATCCATGTTTCTGGCTCTATCAGATGTTCTCTAAGCTAATATGTTGTCTATGCTAAAATACTAGGCCCCTGGGACATGTTCTCAGCATGCTAGATGGCTTTCGGTGTGAAAACAGCCTGAAACCAAAAATTATCTAATACATAATATTTTCACTAATTGTGCATGAATTAGCTGAATAGATCCATCTAGTTTTTATGTCAATCAGTGAAGAACTGACTGAGATATCGGGAATTCTTTGAAAATATCCCAAAACATGATTTTTTGGTTTGCACCTTCGGTACTGCAATTAGCAGTAAGGTCAAGATGGGCACAACGGGATGGCCTCCCTCATTGATCCCGCTACTGGTAAGCGGTATGATGTATCCAACAATGAGAATGTGCTCCCCAGGATGCCCCCTACTCGCCCCTTTGAGGGACCACATCCTAGATTTTTCTGAGCTAGACCAAAAAAACATCGAAATTTCAACACTTTTGACAGATTTCCAGAAATTTCCAGAAATTTAGAAAAAAATGACCTAATTTCAATTTCTTCACCGCAGTTTTGAGAGTGAGATTTGCAGCAATCATTCGAGATTTTAACACCTTAGCCCAGACAAGGGTTCTGTTGCCACTGAGATCTCAATTCCCTCTGAATCTATGCTGTCAAAATTTCGACCTCTTCCTGGTTTGCACTGTGAACATTGAGTGGGCCTGGTCCAAAAATGTCGAGATTGTCAGTCCCCTGGCTGATATCTCATCAGCCAGTGATTATAAACTGTTCTTAGAAGCATGCACAGGTGCTAATAATACTCTTTCTGTAGCAGAGCGGTCTCATTGTTTCACTGGCAACCCCTTCTTGCATCATCAAGTCCTTCATGCCCACGTGAGTTTCAACTCCTTTCCCTCCCCACACCATGTCTAAAGCCTTGGAGAACCTCTGCACTGCCTACCAGATCCTCAAGTGCAATGTGATCAGAACATTGTAAACCCAGTGTGGGGTGGAGGCCCAGCTTAACCATCAGATCAGTAAGGTATTGCAGTTTTCCAATGTGCTACAGCTTGTAAGTCCTATCAACATTGTTCCTGCCCTTCCTTTTCTGAATGGCCACACTAGCATTGCAATATTGTTCCCCTGCTTGAGCTTGCCACCACTGAGCAAAGCATCACCAACATGGTTGAAGCCCTCAATGCTGCATGCCACAGGTCATCTGACCCACCGACTGCCCCTAACCTTGTGGTGCCAGTGCAGACCAGCACTGGTGGTCGGCCTCAGCTCGAGATCAAGCACGAGATCCTTGTGCAGGCCCTCGCACTTCAGGGACCAACCCATCTGCAGAATGTCTTTCATGCTACTCCCAGAACCATTTGCCGATGCACGTTAGAGTATGGGCTCGTTGAGCCAGGTGCTCCAGTGTATACCGACATCTCACAGCCTGATGGCACTGTCTCCCGTACCTATACCTCAGTGTCAGCCCCTGTCTCCACGATCACTGATGAGGAGCTTGACTTGCTGCTCGCCTCTATCTTCGAGACATTCCCCAACTTTGGGAGGCACATGCTCAACAGGTGTCTCCAAAACCTCGGTCATCGAGTTCCTTGTGATCGTATTGCGGCATCCTATCTTCGCGTAAATGGATCCCCTGGTTCGTTCAGTGCCCACTTTATCCATCGCACACCATATAATGTTGCTGGAGCCAACTCACTCTGGCATCACGATGGCCAGCATGGTTTGTTTATCATTGCCTTTTCTCTTATGCTGTCTCATCCTATTTTTTTCTCCCCCTTTCTTTTTGATAAGGCCTCATACACTTCAAGATCGTGATTCATTGCTTCATTGACAGCAAATCTCGCCTGGTCACTGGGATTCATGTTAGCAACAACAACCACATGCAGACTGTTCTTGAAATCTTCTGCCGTGCAGTCAAGCGCTACGGCCTTCCCAGTCAAGTTTGCAGTGATCACGGGGCTGAGAACGTCCTTGTTGCACTTATGATGGAGACCAAGTGGGGCAAACTTCGTGGATCCTACATCTGGGGAAGGTGCGCCATGACTCCACTCACTGTCGCTGTTCTCAACCAGTCTTCTAGAGCGTCAATAACACTCACCGAACACCTGTGGTACAATGTCATGCATGTGTTTGGCTTCAAGTGGAAGAAGTTCTTTATTGACCTGGAGGTCAATCATGGCCTGAACCCGACTTTGACCAAGCACATCCGGCTCCTCTACCATCTCTTCCTGCACTGCATCAACGAGGATGCTCAGGAGTGGGCAAAATGACCTCCAGATTCATGGTGAATGCACACAGTCCCCACATGATATGTTCTTTTTCAGCCAGCTCCAGGATGGACCTTGCAGCATCAAGCACATGGCAGCCCCATTGGATGAGGTGGCTGACCCTTCCACTTTTGGCATTGACTGGGATGTCATGGACGACCCCACGCTCATGCATCACCACCTTATGCAGAACCCAGAGGAGTGGGCAAACAGTAATCCCTTCACGCCAAATGCTTGAGACCTCTCTGAGGTTCCCTGCAAGCTGCGCAACTCCCCTTTCTCTGCTGAGCAGATTGCATACCTTGATCTTGAACTAGCAGCAGTCATTGACCTGACTTCACACAGCATGAATGTATGCAAGATGGTGTGGAAGGAGGCTTTTAGAATTTGCAATGAGTTCTACGAATAAATGATACACTAGGTTATTTCGCTGCCCAAAACATTCTTGGTTGCATACAAGCATACAAGGCTATTTTCATTAGGAAATTTATTCTGAAAAGTGTACATCCCCATATCAGTTTAGGAATCTCCACATACCCTCCAAATATCTTGGCCCAACCTCTTCCCCCTGTAAGGGGAACAACTGGCAACGGCTCACGACAAGCGGCTGGGTGGAAGGGGGATCCTTAGCATACTATCTACAACACAGGAGGAAGGAAGGTATCTACTCAACTGGGTGGAAGGGGGGTCCTTAGAGAACAAGGTAAAGATCCTCCGCCCAGGTGTCACATCTTTTATATGTATGTGTGACTGATGTGACTACGTGACTATACAGTACCACCTGACGGAACATATGACTAAGAGGTAAGCTCCAACAGAAGAGACAGAGACACTCGGAAACACCCAGGGGAAAGGCTGGCCATCCCAATGAACGAGTGGGGTGGCCGGAAGTCGTCCGACCCACCCGGGGGCCGGAAATGCCGGAAGTGCCGGAGGTGCCGGACACCGGAAACCAGAAGCAGGATCCAGAAACGAATGACGGGACGGAGAGGGGAAGGGGAGAGGGAGAGGGAGGGGAGTGAGAGCAGACGTACTATGCAGAGGCCATAGTATCTGGCACAAGCCTATATGGCAGTAGGCCACGTCTGAGGGACCGGGCACCCACAGATTCCGAGAGTACAGGCCGGGTGTTTGGGGTGGACAGAGGTCCGACATGGTGACCGTGGCAGGTCGAGAAGAGGGGGGAGGGAGGACAACGAAGAGTACCGATCCAATGAGCTGAGGGTACGAGGCTCATCAGGAGAGTCTGGAAGTCGGGTCCGGGTCTCAGCCAAAGATGTGGACACACCAGACAGATCAGATAAACCAGATGGATTGTACGCAGACATTGAGCGGACAAAGGCTGTGCAGATGGAGTGGACAGTATGGACGAGCTGGAACTGAGGGTTGTCGAACAGGCTGGATGCTTGTGGGGGGACACAGACAGACCGGATGGCCGGATGGATTGCGTGCACACATCGGGTGGACAACCAGATGGATTGCACAAGGACATCGAGCGGGCAGAAGTCGATCAGATGGGACAGGTTGGTGCGGATGAACTGGAGCTAGGGACTGTCTGATGGGCTAGAGGCTCGTGGGAAGGGTCCAGATCCGAGGTTCGGCCAAGGACACGGATGGACACGGACAACCGGATGGACTGTGCAGAGCCATCGAGCAGGCGGAATTCGGGAGGGAACAGCGGAAGCGGGGCATCCCCTTACACCCCCCATCCAAAAATTCAACACTGAAAAATGATGGTCTTTTGGGACATACAAGCTTTTCCCACCCAAACCACCTGGCCTTGGTGCTGAAAAGACACATTCTGCCCATCGGTTTTGAGCCTGGCTGAATACCTAGGCCAACACCTGACACATAAATACACCTCCCCTCGAAATCCTAGCTCAAGGGCAGAATTATTGAAGGCCCAGCAATTATTTTCCCAGGGACCCTGAAAAACCTGGTTTTTTACCTCCCTGTCATCACAGCACCACCAAAAATTGCTATTTCCTCTGGGAAGCATATGCCATTTGTGCCACTTTTTATGACCCTAACTATGCTCAGCACCCCCAGAAACCCTCAATGTTCATTAATTCTCAAGAAATCACCGGAAGTATGCTGTTATGTAAAGGCAAACAGCGTTTTTGGGGGTATTGGTGGTAGAGCAGGCATGAGATCATTGTCATCATTGACTTGAATCGGCGACTCTGGGGGATGGTGGCATGATTGGAGAGAGTGTTGGGATTCCGGTGAATGGAATTCACATGATATGTGAGCCCCATATGAGTTTTCAAATTTTTTAAGCAGCCAGAATAAGGACATTGTATGGGCTTGCTGCCTTGCGCAGCCTGTTTGGTGTGACTGGCAGGCATGGCGGTAAGATCTGGCAGCAGTATAACACCACAGGGATCACATAGGCCTGGGGGACTACTCACCGGCACAGCACATCAATTACTCATTGATGCAAAAAGAAAAATCAGACGCCTCCAGATATTGGGCGAGTCACATTTTTACTTCTCCCCCAAACCCCCACCATGGCTGACCGAGAACAATGTGTCGCCTTGACAGCACACCCTGGTGATATAGTAAACCAAGCAAAGCAGAAGGGCTGAATGCTGGAGGAAATCCAGGCTGCCAAACAAGCGGCTGATCTTGCAAAGGTGGAAAAAGTGGAGACAGCCACCAGCAAGACTAAGAAGGGGGTGAAGTGTGCTGCAGCAGCGGTGGCTGATCTCATAGTGCAGAATGAGCTTGCCTGAGCCACCGCTGCACAGCCTGATCTTGTTACAGCACAACTCAAGCGCAATATGGTCAAGAGGACTCAGCAAGTAAAGGCCAAGGTAAGCAAAAGTTGGAGATTGCATTCATACTAACACATTCTATATATCTCTCTAATGCCTAGCCAACAAGCAGTAGCATGTAGCCAACAGGCAGGACATAACAATGGATGAGACCCACAGTGAAATCCACAGCGACAACGACAATGACCGCGCTGATTATGGAAGCTGTCGTTTCAGCCCAATTACCTCTATCTTCGGCATACTCATTCCACTCATTGCTTTCCATTTATTCCACTTGTCAGGGGTTATTTTCTTGTGTACCTGAGCTACTTATGTTCCTGGCAACAAATGTTTATTGCACAGTCAAAATGTACCGGTTCCAGGAGACTTCTCCTTTTGTTTATATTTCCTTTCTACTATAAATACAGTTCCTGTATTTTACTTTTTAAAAAAACAATAGAAGTTAACCATCTGCTACCGCCTCCGTTTCGGCTTCAGCCTTTGTCGCTGCTCATGCTTGTTGCCGTCTAGTTCTTGTTTGGTCCCTCATCGTCTATGTCTCCTTCATTGTATTGTCCCGTCGCATTCCTCTCCTCCTCTTCCCCTCCATCTCATTATTTCCTATCCTATGAGCCCTGAGAATGGGTTAGTCCACTTGTAACACATTCGCCTTAAGGTCGCCATCCTCGGAGTTGCAGATCTGGTATTTGATTTATCAGCTCATGCTCAGCAGCACCATCGGTCTATCAACATCTTTGTGCCAACATTGAGGCAGAACGAGGAGGCGAGGCACCTGCCCTGCCCATGAAGCGCAAGTCTGGTGTCGAAATCCAAAAGTGTGTACCCTGAATTCCTTTCAAAGCTGAGCTCATCGAGTATTGCAAGTACCCCAGCTGCCAAGAAGCCCAAGGTCACGGTTGGCATTCTCCAGTCGGGCTGAGAGAAAAACAGCCGGGTGTCAGGGGAACCCCTGCTTCGGCTGCTTCAAATGGTTTTCCATCCGGACCCGATCCGGATGCTTCGGCCACTTCGGGTGCTTTTCCATCCGGACCGACTCTGGATACTTGGGATGGTTTTCCGCCCGGCGCTCCGGATACTTCTGTGCCTGTCAAACCACCCGAGACATCTGTCTGCTCTCACTGGCACGTGCTGTGCAATCAGGCCCGAGATCATTGTAGATACTTACAGACACGTGCTACTGGGTAGTTACTAACTAGTATATAAGGTTTCGCCTAGCGTGGGAATCCTCATCCTTTCTTCTCTTCGGATTCCCCCGCTAGGTGCGTAGTATTCCCGCTCCTGTATTCTAGTACCTATATTTATTCTTCGGATTCCCCCGCTAGTTTCCGCACCCCGCACCGAGCTTAAGGTTGCCCTTACACCAGGGTGCAGAAGCCTCCAAAGAAGTCAACCACCAGCTGGAGTTGATCCGTATCTCATTCCTCACCCACCACATCAGTAGGGTTGGACACAGGTCAACCTGTGGGTACTGTCATGAATCACCTGTATAGATACAGACACGTCTTAGCAGTGATTGGTGTGCTCAGAACCTATATAAGAAACACACAAATAACCCCACTTGACTCGAGAGCGGCACAGAAACAGTCCAGAGACTGTTCCAACAACCAACAAACAAATCAAACAGCAATATATGCACGTTTCCAGAGATCCCGACGAGTTACAGCCCCTAGTACAGGGCCTTGTAAAGGTTGTAGGGAGAGGTTTTGCATCTCAAAGAGACAGTAGAGCAAACTGCGTAGAACGTGTTTCTAGACACAGTGGAAACATTGTTTCCAAACAAAGTAGATTTATAGCTTCACAGTGTGTGTGTGTGTGTGTCCAAGCGACAGAGAAACAAGTTTAAAGTAGTCCTGTAGACTCAAGTAAGGCCCCTAGTTTATAGGCCAAGAGTGTTCACAGAGCTTTCCCTAAAGAGGTACTTTCTGAGCAGCACACAGCAGTCATGTTTCCAAAGTTTTCCCTAGACAGTACTTTCTGAAACCCGCTCCGCAAACAACAACAATAATGTTTCTTTCAACAGAGTCCCAGTTCAAACAGATTCACAGAGTTCCTAACAGTTTCCAGGCAGAGCCCAAGTGCGTTTCCAGAATAATATATGATTCAGAAACAATTAAGATTTTGACTAATAGTGCTACTCTATAAGATTGCGTTCGCCGAGGATCCC
Organism: Mycena olivaceomarginata; assembly: GCA_029378375.1. Lineage (NCBI taxonomy): Eukaryota > Fungi > Basidiomycota > Agaricomycetes > Agaricales > Mycenaceae > Mycena > Mycena olivaceomarginata. The sequence goes on from JARKIC010000193.1 coordinate 288,761, forward strand.
AGATCAACCCAATGTGCAAGCATATAGCCTACTAGTTCGGGGGAAAATGCTGTGTCCATCGTTAGAAACACCCTCGGATACTTATACAACCGCCAAGACACTGTTACAAAGCCCAAAACACAATCCCAATGAGTCAAATGTCCGTTTATCCGCCTCTTTAACCGCATTTCCATCGGTTGTCCATCCGAGTGTCGCCTCCCATTGGTTTCCCACTGTGAGCACGCCATGTTCCCTGGCCAATTACGAGGCAGGAAACCCGTCAGCAGCACCCCTGTATTATTCAGAGGGTGTGTTGATCACCGATAGATCGGCACTGCACTTATTCGACCTGTTTCTGCTTCAACTCAACTCTCCCTTGGTTCCAAGTGCGAAACTTGATAATACTCCTTTGTAGGTCTCGGTAGATACTCGTTTCTGTGGTGTTTCCCAGAAAGGGTTCTTGAGAAAGAACCTTGGAACACCTTTAGAGTTGTGATCCAGATCCTCGGAATAGCCGACCACCTGTTTCAGTGTATCCGCATTCGATGGAAACCGGCAACTCTCGCAACCGAAACACTTGTGACCCAGCACGTCTCCTCAGCGTCTCAACACAACACAACACATTGCCCAACTCCTGTTCCTTTGACCTGTTTCCGTTGCTTAAGTGGATGTTGGAAACAAGTCAAAAGAAGTTCCTTGACTTATTAATTGGCTGCACGTTTCCCTTACGGTTTTCAGGGTGAGACTAGCCAATGGACGTTCTAATTCCTTAGAATGTCCACCCGTTTCTCTATGGTTCACCCAACAGCTACCAGGAACCAGTAATGTTGCATAGAAACAACAGTTTCAGCAATGAGCACAATCAGAAACACGCAAAATTACATGTATCTAACCATGGCCCAATTACTGGCTTATCAGCAGCACAGGACTCTCATGATGCCAACACGTGACCTTCTCACGGTTGAAACCCGACTGCGGATTCTAAAGCCACAGACTCAGGGTAGTCTGCACCACGGGATACAGAAGACATTAGGGACTAGGAACACATGCAGATGGATCCTAGTCCCCAGAGGCATCATAGCTGACACAGAGGCATACACGAAGTACGTGAATGGTTGCAAACCGTTCGGGGTTTCAACCACTGACTCAATCAGTTTGAACCACTGGAGACAACGACATTAAGGACTAGGAAACCCAAATGTCAGGTCCCCTAGGTCCTCCAACACTACGGAAACAGACACAGAGGGGTCCAGGAGTATCAGCATTAGCGATCCTTAATGCTGTGGTACAGTGATGGGCCGCTGAAACACTGACTATGGGGCTGGCGGTGAAATAACCACAAACCAAACCTTGTAAATGAATGCGCGGTTCGATAATGCAACTACAACAACTCAAACACTATAGTCCTCGTGCAAGTTCGGGGTTCCAATCCAGTATAGATTGTGGCAATTTGAACTTTAGTTCTCTTTGAGAAGCAAGACTTTACAGGTCTACAAGTTGTATAGATAAAACTTGCTCGAATCCGTTCTAGGCGCAATCGCAGATAGACAGACGAGATTTTATGTTCAATGGTTTTGTATGATGTGGGTCTAGGTTTGGAGATGGTACTCCGATGTGTAACGCAAGTGATTCTTTATGAATCCCGATTCCAAATGGTATCCGCGATTGCTAATCCTTGCAAGATTACAACCAATTGTCAAGTCCGATCCGTTTCCTTATATTCCACGTGTCTGTTCCGTTAATCCAATATGTTCATGCGTCGTTTATAAAAATCCAAATCCAACACAGATAATATTCAAACAGGGAAAAAAAACGAAACTTGGTATAGCTTCTGGGTGTCTCCGAATGAATGCCTACTCTACCGGTTAAGCATGAAGTCTAGTAACTTCGCGTCCAACAGGTGGGGTGAGATTCACTGGTGTTCCTCCCATAACCATCCACTTAAATACATTACAGGATTCTAAATATAAACGAGACAGATACAAACGTGCAATAGGGTTCAGGGTATATGACTAGTGGTATGGCAGCTAGCCGATGAACTCCTGTCGGATATCAAGCGATTAGTAAAATTGAGAGAGATTTGTAAGAAACATCAACGAGCCGAGCTTAACGATGAGTCAAGATCTACATCGCTTAGAACGATCGTGATGGGATATTGTTGATATGTCAACTTTTAGCCAACCTCCTCGTCAGCACTCTGTTACCCTCCTTGGTAACCCTCCACCTAATTGGTCCCGCTTTGAACCGTTCAAGTGATTTGTCTGAAAATCGTGATAGCCACCGCTTCCCAGTACCCGAGTATGGTTTTTAGTCAGTTGGTTGATCGACCAAGTCCAGCCTTCTCTTGGCGGTCCTGGAGACGTCAGATGATGCTCCACGACGATTCCCCTAGTTCAGAAGGATATTCCCTCGTAATACACCCTTAGTCAGGGATGTGCAGTAGCCCCAATCCATTCCCAGGATGGTAAAGCACTTTCCGTGATTGCTCCATTAGCGACTTCCCACGTCAATCCTTTACCAGGATCATTGTCCAGCGCCTTTCTAATGGTTTGAGACACATTATATCCCTTTTAGCTAACTGCTCAGGCCAGCAATAGCCCTCGTGAGATGACGTCATAATGTAATGAAGTACATTATAGCATGTTGCAATTCGAGCAGATTTGAATAAATGCCCGGGTGCCCCAATACCAGGTCTGTCACCGCGATTGCTTTTAATTTGTTACAATGACAAATGCCCGAGCATCCACAAATTCGGTATGATGACAAGGGATTGGGGGGTGCAAGGTATTAACTGTTCATCAATGAAGTTGAATAAAACACTAGGAGAGGTACAGAATATCTACGACTAGGCTACAGCTATATACTGTTCATTGTATCTAATCATTGTAACTATTGTCAAGTCGAACCATAAGAAATACCTTCCTAATAAGTAACCGTGAGTAAAGACTATGATCCGAGCATAAGGCTTTGGCGTGGTAAATGTTCGTAAGTAATGCTATTATATAAACTAAATGAAGTGTCTGTGCGTTCTTCCATCTGTTAGGTGTGTGTTCTTACCAAGAACATGCCATAGTCTGCAAGGCTATTAGTAAACACCACATGTATGCCATGTGTCCATGTAAATATAACTGTTCATGCGTATAGCCATGTGTTCCAGCTCGATCACACCAACCGATTGTTGACCCGAGTCTTCGGTCGCTTCCTCGATCTCCTATGTATAATTATATACTCCATGCATGTTGCATGTGTGTGATGATTGTTGTTCCGTCTGCTGTTATACTCATGTTGAGTTATAATTATGTTGTCCATGCTTCTAGCATGTTGTTCTTCGTCGAGTATTGTAAGGACTCCTCCTGATACCATGGAACCGAGTGTATCTCCTCTGGTGTTCCTCATGTCCTTCCACATATGTGTGGGATTATAATATCCAGTCTACGTCTGTCGTAACTCATATCCAAGTTCGTACTGGCGATCATAGACTTTGATCCATGTATGCGTCCTGACTCATGTTGTCCTGTCGGTATGCTTCCTTCTATGTATATCTTCTAAGCATCTTCTCATCTGATGCTTCTTCGATCGTGACTAAAGAGTCTTGATCGGTGTTCGTGCGAGGACTTGGCCTAACTGCCTTATCCCTCATGGCTTCTGTCCGTTTAGCTTACAGCAGTGTCATTCTGTGTCCTGGTGTTCTTCCGTGATTTGGGATCTCATCTGGGCTTTGTATACACTAGGCCCTTCTCTTGATCCGCTATCAAGGATCCTGTTCAGATCTCTTGATCTAGGGTTTGTCAACGTTCTTGATAATGCTTCCACTATCTCATCTGTATGCGCTTGTTATGCTGCGCTCTCAGATAGGTGTTGGAACGATAAGATTTGCATCGAATCGTGACATAATTTATTCGAAGCCTATATAAACTCGGTAGAATCTCCATGTACAGTAGATTCTACCTCATCTAATCTCAGGCTTCTACCTTGGCTTGACATAGGCATTGTCTTCACCCTGCCCTGCTTCCTATCCATCATATTGCGGGTTGCGTCCAAACCCTGGGTTTTATACCTGAGTGGATATCATACCCTCTTCGACTCATTCCGGGTTCTGCCTCATATCCCGACCTACGATATACAGTCTCCTAGGGAGGACACCATACAATTGGTCCTACTGCTTGGGGAACACATGAGCTATTAGTGTCTATCAGGTTTATCCTGGTTGGGGTTCTCGTCGGGTTACTCACTGTTTAGCGAACCCAGAGGCTGTTGCTGACAGGTACCACACACCCAACCCATACCTGTACCCAGTACGGGTCAGGTCCAAAACCCGTACAGGTTTACCCATGGGTTTGGCCAGGTTTTACAACCCGCACAGACCTGTGGTTGAGAAATCACCGAAGAACAGTAACAAAGAAGTCCTGTGAATGCAACAGGCAGGTCTCATACAAATTTACGAAATAAAAAAAGTCTCGAGTGATTGAATTGCTCAGACTCATCTTTTTGAGGCTCCTCAGGTCAGATATCACAAGTGTACAAAAGATTGCATGGCTGGTAAGTTAGTGCTGCATTTTATTGCTGGCTAAATGCTAATAACCTTACTCAAAATTGATTGTACCAAAACCCGTAGAAACCCGCGGGTTCATGTGTTGGGTACACGGAATGGGCGCAGGTTGAAATTCCCAACCCATACCTATACCCACGTCCACCTGTGACCCAAACCCGCAGGTAGACCCGGTACCCATGTCAAACCTTACATGTCAGTCACTAGTTTTAGCCAGCCGAGTGGGACTTCGGGAGATGAGGGAGTCGCCAGAGAGTTTGATCAAGACAACACCCAGCCTGTGTTGTCTGTCAGGAGGCCCGCAGCAAGTGTCGCCAGTACTGGGAAGGTGAGCGCTATGCCTAAAAAGGATATACATGCTTATGTAATCACTGATCAGATGGGAATCGTCCTCAAGAAGAAGACTTTCATTGATGTGAACGGCAATCCCAAGTACAACAATGCCGACCTCCCTTTCCCCGCTGACAGCCACACCAAGGATGTCAAGCAGTTCCAGAATACTGTGATCCCCAATATCACTGACTGGGCTGTGAATTGCGAAGATGCCTTTGCAGTCACCAATCATACTGAATTTAAGCCCACCCTGGACACCAGGAAAATCAGAAATGCTATGAAGTGTTGGTGGAGGCTATGATGGTCTTTCATGGTCTCTCATGGTCTTTCTAGGTCTTTCAATCTTGACATCCCCTATGATTGTCTATGGGCGTCTTCCAAGGGCTATAAAAGGGCAGTTGGCACCCTCAAGTCTACTCACTTGAAAGACCTGTTTCTGACAGGCAGATTCAATGGAAATAATACAAGGACTTTTGAGTATGGTACAGTGCTGTACTATTCTGCAGGGCAGCATTCAAGGCACAGCGCAGTCATCAGATCGGTGACAGTCCGAATCATGACAGGTGTCATCAAGGTGTCAGGGTGGTCCGTGCGCATCAGGCAACATGTGTCAATGTTGATGGATTCGCTGGTGTCTCTTGTCCTTTCCCCTCATCCTCTCCACTTCATGCACCTCCCATGTCGCCCTCTGCTATTCCTCAAACTGCTATATCAGCTCTTTTGACAAGTCTTCCCATCGCCTCCACACCCCAACAACCCACTGGGAGAACGACTGCCTTCCTCCGTCACAATTGGCTTGTACAACAGTAAACCAAGAAGCCAACATCTCTTGTGACATCAAGCTGGACCCTAGGCTGTCCATGGCCAGTCGAGATCGCCTGTCACCCCAAACACAAGTCTCAAATAGCTCAAGCCATCAATTTTTTCCGCACTACACAAGTTGCCAACCACAAGCCTTTAATTACCAATGGACAGGCAAGCTTATAAATTGCTCTGGGCATTCAACCAGTCTTTCGGAGTCAAGCAGCAACATTGAGTCTCAAACCATCAATTTTCGACACTATGCAAATTCGCGACTGCAAGCCTTAATTACTAAGTCATCAATTGTTGCCACACCAATCTGGATGCACAGGTCTATCATTTGTTCCCCCGATGTTCCAATCACGCAGCAACGTCAAGCCACCAGGTTCTTCTCTCATCCAAACCTCTAATTACTTGTATCTTTGTATTCATAGAATGTGATTTGGTTCTTTTTCACTGTTTCCTTTAATCTTTATAAGTGCTTCGACAACTACTATACCAACTTGTATGGTAGCAACTGCCCAAGGAGCGTTACACAAAATTCAGGGTACAATGTAGCAACGGGTTGCCTTATTCGGCACTTTACCTGCCTAAAATGGGAATTACAGCCCCATTGGGCCGAAAAAAATTCCAAATTCAGCCCAGAAAAGTTGAAATTTTGGTGTTACACTTGAATTTAGGCAACCTTTTTGACCCAGTGTTACACATTATGTTGCTATCATACAAGTCGGTACAGTATGATGACTATTGTGACTATGATGTCTACGCCACTATGATAGACTTGGTGGTGTCTATGGTGGTTTATGAGATTCAAACCGCCCCTCCCACCTTTCTATATAGACAGGGGGTTTGCTATGAGATCTATGATGTCTTTCTTGTGGTCTCTGATGCAATTTCAGATTTTCCTGATGGAGAGCATCTGGGGGGCTTACTTTTCAGCATACCCCTCACTGACACTGTTGAGTTCGTGGTACGTCAGGCTTGATATGTCTCAGCTACTCCAGCTGATCTACTTATCTGAGGCGACATCGGCTATCCGCAATTGCAAGCAGCGTCTGATCTCGTTATCAGACCCACTATGATCAACACGTGAGACCCCCCCCCAAATATTTGGCCCCCATCAAACACTTGTTGGATAGCATTTACCACTCTCTCGGCCAATGCAAAACTTGAAGTACAGCTCTACACACTCTAGATGACCTTCTTTTATGATATAAAAGTTACTAGAAGTTACAAGTCCAGAACGTGCTCCACTGAGCGAAAGAGGCCTTCCTGCCAAATTGGGATGTAAATCCGGTGATGCCTCAGTTTCAACCAGACTCCTCAGGGATTTTTTTTTGTATCCTCCAACTAACCTCATACATGTCCAAAATGTCCATAGATGCTCTCAAACAGATTTATTTGCCCTCCTTGCACTTGCCCGAGGTCGCCATCAATTGGATCACATGTGTTGATGCGTGGGTGTGATAACGAGATTGGAGGCCCCTTGCGCAATTGGCAAAGTGATATTGGCAAGACCACCCTCCACCTGGTCAAGGAGAAGATGTGCAAACTTGAGCTGGCAACTGTTAGCCAACGCTGCGACTGGGTCGCTGATCAAATTGCGGATATGAACTTCATCTATTGCAAACCGGCAGACAAGGTTCATCTTTTTCAATTTCCATTCCCCTGGCTCACTTCTTTTCCCAGACGGGAAGCCATTGTTCAGATCTTGTCCTCCATACCTTTGGCTCAGCCCACCTGTGAATTGTCCTCAAGAACGATGGGTCCTATAGATTCACAGCCGGTGCAATGGCAGTCTGTGTGGTCACAGTGTGTATTCTATCTAGCCTACTTATCTTGTGCTTTTCTTGATATACTGTCAGATTGAGTGCACATTATCGCTATGCAGGTCCAGCTCTCTGAATATTGACAGTGTTGCTTGTCGGGAGAGAAAAACTGTGCAAAGCTTTGTCGCATCTCCTTGGGCCGATTGCATGGCGAGTTACCTGCTGCCAATCAAGACACTGTCAGCAGTGAAGTGGGCTGAGATTTATATACTCGGATCCAGCCACCAGCACCTGTCGGACACCAAGGCAGACAATATCTTCGCGGACGCGTCTTTGACCAGCAATGATTCAGCTGAAGAGCCCTACATCGATTCACACCCTGGTGTTGTCGTATATGATGATGAGGCTTAGGCTGGTACCTTGTGCAGTCAAAACTCTTTCATTCACTAACTTGCATGTATTTCGGAAGTAGGGATCATCACTGTCCGTCCCGGCTGACAGACAGCATCAAAGGTGGCTGTCCAGTGGACTGTCCATCGACGGTACGGTGGGACAGCTTCTCTCATGATGCTCGACAGGACAGGATGGTGGACAGACGGCTGGTCAGCAGGTAAGCTGTCATCGCCGAATTTCCCAACTTACCTTATGTTCAGTGGGCAAACTTGATGATGCCATGAACTACAGCCCCGCTATTTCAATCTTGGGAGTCACTTGGAACTGTGCAGTGCCAGTTTACTTATCCTCCTCCTCTGCACAATGAGATGTTGCCTAGCAGCCACTTCGTCGAGCCACTTGGAAAGTGAGGGATGAGACCTCTGAAATTCTTCATAAACTTCTACTATCTGTTTCATAAATTTTGCTTGAGGACTGCACGAGATTTCTTTGTTGCCAGTGGAGAGTGGCCTATATTGTGCCGAGATCAATCCGTTGACAGCGACATCAATCCATTGACAGTTGCTGCCAAGGGATTGATATGCCTTGTGTGTGCCTCCGAACAGCTCCGAACATTGCTCGCTCACAAAGAGTCAAAGACAGGTCAGCACCGACAAGTAGTGGCAGCACCATCCAGCACTTTGCATCGAAGTATAGTGCCAATGCATCATCACAATCAGCCCCTCTGTTGTACATCTATGGCCCTGCAAGCAGGCAGTGAGGGGGCAGAGAGGTAGGAGCTGATGGATGTGGGACAGTGGCAGTGTTATACTAGTAGCCGACGATGTTGATGGGTTTGCACATCAGCTGAGCCGCAATGTGGTGTACTACTACCTGCTCCTACCATGTCTTCGTTGCTGACATCAGGTGATGTGGCAGAGCATTGCAGACTTGCAGCTGTCTGTCCGTCCATCGTCCATTGTTCGGTGGATGGGACACCCATCTTCCCCACCATCCGGAAATGGGACGGGACACTGAGGGGACCCACAGCCCACTGACGGGACAGGACAGTTGTCCGTCCATCTGTCTGTCCAACCGTCCTGGACAGGTATGGTGACAATCCCTATTCGGAAACAGGTCTCTGGCCTTTGTATGATCGAGGCTGGTTCCATACAAGTAGCGCAGTGCATGAATACAAATATAATTTGATCTTTTGGCAATACATTTGAGAACTGGGATAAGGTGCCAGATCAAGCTGGCAAAGATTCTGGTACCAGTATATCTTTCCGAATGAGAATGGCACCAGAACATATTCTGGGGTTAGTAAGCCAGTAATGGGGCCAGACAACATTCTGGCATGATGGCGGGGTTGGCCAGTCTGGCGCCAGACGCCCAAGACCAAAACATTTTGCTGATGCATGGGGAATCCAACCACCGCTCTGCTAGGACATGACAGTTGCACAAGGTTATACACTGAGCCTGGTGGTGTGCCATACACCACCTGTGAATATAGTGCATTTCCCGAGAAACTGAATGGGCAAGAAGCATGGACAGGATGCCCTGGAGGGTTCATAAGGGGAGAGAAAGGCCGGTGGCGCTGCACTTGAGGCTGAATTTATTTCATGTTTCTCGGTGCAGTGGACATCTACTGAGAGCGTATTAGAGGCGATAGCAAAAGAATGAGAGATAAAATAGGACACCTCACCAGTTGAAAATGATTCGGTCTTGTCTATGAGCTTGAGCCATCTACCATGGCATGGCGAGACTGGGGACCAACCAACGGCAACACTGCCACTCTCAGACTTGTTGGCTGCGCAGAGCTCAGCTGCGACACTGTCATGCAATTCACTCCAGTCTGGAGGGTTGAGCTAAGATGCAACACTGTCGCTAATGAAATCCTTGCACTGCAAGGATAGACGAGATGGCGTGCCCACATAGATTTTGATGTGAAGCAGGTAGATCTAATGTCACATGTAAGGTTGATTGCCATTTTGCGACACATTCAGCAGCTCAGATGCTGCACTTGGCATACATTTTGGGATATTGTACTGTGTCGCACTTGATTCTGACGTGTTGTCCTTGATAGATTTTTGCCAGCTTAATTCAAACCTATGTGTCATATATGAGTCAAGTGTTTAATATTGGTAACTACCAATCATGAGCATTTTAATTATCATAAGTGGGCCCTGCCATCTGACACTGGTTTTGCGCTAGCGTTACAATGTGTCTGATGTCGTTAAGAGCACTGAAATATAGAAACATGGAAATGATATGTATTAGCGTCGTCCTCAGCATTCAGCGAAACGTGTCAATGTTTTACCTTGGCACGGTTCAATTCCGGTTGAGAAAAATATTCACAGCTGCAACAGAACCTTTTCAACTGTTGAAGCTAGTGTGAACTGTGTCTGGGTGAAAACAAAGACTCGGTCAAATAGGACTCAGTGTGTGAAGGCGGGAACAGGTTCGGATGATAGATCCACATTGTTCTGCCATCATTGTTGCCGCTTTTTGCACGCACCTGTCGCAAAATATTGGGGGTAATGGGTGCTTTCCAGCAAGGCTGCAGACTTTGTTAAATCATCCTTCGTGGTCTTCGACCGACTCCTTGCCGTTCTGAGAATTGGAAATTCCAAAGAATTCCTGTTCTTCTCCTAAATCTCATGCCAACTGTACATGTACAGCTACCCATATTTATCAAGTATCAACAGAGCCTTTCTCGTTGCAATTAATTTCTTTCATTGCAGATTGTGAAGGGAATTCATCGGCATGTATGTCTATTGGTCCCACCAGTTCAATGTTATGCTTTAACATGGAAACACCGCTCGGTTGACTTTGCATTGTTGCCCCACCAGTCACTGTGTCGAGACGACCCCCTATAGACTGATGTGGGTCTACCTCAGTCTACCTCCGTCTACCCTAGACATATGTCTACCCTGACATGTCGACATATGTTGGTCTACCTCGGTGTACCCCTGTCTACCTCCAACTACCCAAGGTGGACAGCCTTCAGCTACCTCCGGCTACCTCGGTCTACCTCGGTCTCTGTTGGTACACTCACCCATCCAAACTTCCATTGCCAATTTAGGCTCTTGCTTTGCACTAGTTCTGGAACACCAGCAGATTTGATATCATGGCATTGCCAAACATATGCACAGACATTGACAGCGGTGGTAATCAGATCAAACAATCATTTGATTTCCCCTCTTCCGCCCCTCTTCAATAGTCATGGCAACTCGCTTACAGTTCACTGTAAACTTCTCATCAACGTGGTTTGATAAGCTCTTTGGAAAAACCCGGCCTCGGTTTATCCTCCATCTACAGGGTAGACAGACAGTAGACTCAGGTTAACCAGGTGTATGTACCCAACATGGACTTGGGTAGACAGACAGGTCAGTCTACCCTCTGTCTACCCCAGTAGACTGACCCTTGGTCTACAGGGGGTCTAAACATAGTGAGTTCGGCATCATGATTCCTAGCAAGTTTATCATGCACAGGACACCAATTCCAATGCAAAATACCCACCAGTTGACCCAAATGTGACGAAAATGAACAGTATTGTGGTGTTGAATCCGGTGTCCACTGCGTGAAAGACGAGCATTCAAATGAAGAGATGGAGGAAGGGAAGAACTGCTTACACTCTGCACCAGAGATATACCTTGATGGTAGTTTTCAGCAAGAAATATGTGTCGAGATAAGTTGTGTGACTTACGCCCACATCTTCCAAAAGTAGTGACGGTACCTGAACAGGTAGAAGTTCCACACTGTGCCAATGATGATAGACTTGTGTGCAGCATTCAGAGTTCACTGGATTTTCATCATGGAGAGTTGTTTCTTACTGTGAGAGGACCTGTTGAAATATTTCCCCAGAAGGTTGCACTGCTGGCAAAGAATATTGTTGTGTTGCTGTGAAAAGGGATTCGTTATGAGAATGGACAAAATGGATAATGGAATTCGCTTACCACTTGTCTAAGCTCCAGCGGGGGAATCGACGATGTGCCAGCCAGATGATGAAGGGTGCGATAGCGCCAACGCTGGCGCAGCACCTCAATCAGACGGGAAGAATTTGACTTGTGATATGCACATACAGGAGGAATCCCATAAACGAGGGGAGAATAGACGTTGTTGGCGAAGAGTCTCGTTGGGCCGACTAGTGCGTATTGAATACTGCCAATCGGAAAATAAGTATGATGAAGACAGCGGAGGGAGCGCCGGGCGAACCCCGTGGTGTTATATGACCTGAAATCTTGCGCCGTCCGCAGCCAAAGAATTTATCAGTAAACACAACATTGTGGACGGAGGGTTCCCACCCATTCGCCTGTTAGATCGGTCTTGATGCCGGTCAAATCTATGCAAATTAACATTACCCCGCAATGATAGGTTGGTGGGTCGGACGTACAATCATATTTGCTGTACAAAATCCAACGCATCACACCGTCTGCTCCACTTGAGTTCACAGCCAACTGACGACATTGTGAAGCCGGACTCCCAGTTCACAGGTAGCCCAACGAAAGCCGCCAAGATCTGCATCCCGGTTGCCGCGCGGGGAGGAAGGTGCAGATAATGTGCAATCTAGCAGTTCGTCTAGTTGTGGGATGGGCAGGAATGAAGAAGCACGCACCTTCTGGTCCTCCAACAGGGGATAGCAGTCGTACCAGACATTTCTAGGGAATATCAAGTAACAAACGGGGAAGGGTGCGAATGGACGACAAGAATTATACCCAGAAAGACTTCGGTATGCAAGCTGCCCGAGGGGGTGTCGCGAAGATCCTTTGACTCCATCCTACACATGCCATAAAAGCCCAGGAATCAGAAGGCGAACATCACACGCATGATCATGTCTGTTCAAATGCACAGACCAATCAGCAAAGCCTTCGAACCAAAGCGGAGTGACTTACATCCATAGATAAGCTCATTCTGCAACTCAAAGTCAGCCACATAGTTAACGAGGGAGCCTCGGCACTTACGAACAATCCAACTTTCTAATCCCGAAGCACATCAGTCCGCACCGGCCCTCGCAGAAATGAAGCAGACTCACGAGCATGAACCCCGAAAGCGCGTAGATCGACGGAATCGGAAGCGTGGCCGCTGAATGCAAGCCCAATAAAATACGTGAACGGAGGCATATGAATCCCTCCCTTGCTCACCACCACGAGCAGAATGATGAACAGGATGGTGAACATCGCGAGCCATTCGCTGTGGGTCGGATCAGCAAGGCCGCTAATCATTGAATAATGGCGTACTATAGCTAGAGTGTGATGTCCCTGTAGCTCGCCTGGATGATTTTCCTGCGCCGTTTGTCCGTGAGGCGGAGACGGCGGCGGAAAAAGAGGATGAGACAGACATACGTGAAGCGGTCCATGTGCACACTCCTCGACGCGCGCCGTGCCTTGTCGATGTTTACGAGCTTGGGACCAATGAAGAGCCCGAACCAGATGAAGGCGGATATAAGTATACGACGCGTACCTGAACTTTTTATGAGAAACCGCTCCCGTATTTACAGAACCGGCATACCAGAAGAAGATCTCCCACCTGGACTCGGAGACGGACCATCAGCAAGCTTTCTGCACAGCGGTTTGAAGTGGGCACGCACATGTACTGGGCTCCAGCCTGGCAGCATACGCGAGACCCAATTAGGAAATTTATCCCAGACTTCATTACCAACTCAAAACGAAAGCCGAATCGCCCATGCCAAGGCGTCGCCGCCTCGAGGTCGTCAGGGAGCGACCCGGAATCCTGGGCCCGCCAAGTCCCCCCTTTTTCCATTCGTTTTGGCATTTTCATTTGTGCATCGTCGAATTTAAAGAGGCGGTGGACCTGCTGCGGCATAATAGTCTTTGGCGTATATTGTACCGCCGGCCATATGTACGATAAATAACTACTTGGCATGCTCAAACACCCAACGAATGTACGAATGTACTCGAGAGCAACGATAGGAAAACAAATTAGGCGTGTAGATGAGGTGTTTTGGAGGGTATGCGTAGCGTGCGTGGGGCGTGGCCGAAGGAAAGATGATGCGTCATGAGGATGAGGATGAGTATGAGATGAGGGTGGGCATCCGGAACATAAGAACAGAGGAGACGAGACGAGACGAGACGATGCGAACGAAGTCGGTCGGAAATAGTGTATGAATAATCTCTAAGAGCAGTCGACAGCAGACGCGCGCGGCAGCCGCGAAGGCCTACATCCCCCCGCCATACGCTCCCTGCGGTCCCGGGACTCGCGCGCCCACCGCCGTACGCAGCCTGCGGCCCTGGCGACGCGCGCCCCGCATTGTACGCCGCCCCCGGCCCCGGGCTCGCGCGCCCCGCCGCATACGCCGCCTGCGGCCCCGGACTCCCCGTCCGTGCGTCAGCATACATCATCGGCGCGGGGCTGCTCGTCCTCCCGTCCCCAGCGTACATCATCGCCGGGCCCGGGCTGGCGCGCCCCATCTGCGTCATCGCGATCGCCTCGCCGCCCCAGTCCGCCGGCGGCGCGCCGTGCACGCCCTCGTTGAACGTCTGCGGCACGGGCCCGTGGTAGGGATCGTAGTACGCTCCACCTGGCGCGTTGGGGTCGTCAGCGGTACGGTGCGCCGAGCCCGGGGTTCATGTGCGGGAGGGGCGGCACGGCGTACGGGTCGTCCTGGCCGGAGTGGAAGTCCGCGGTGCTGGCCGCGTAGGTGGACGGCGCGCGCGACGTCGCGTCGTCCCCGTCGATGAAGCCACGCGCGCCCGCGCCCTGCGTCACAGGCAAGGCATGGTCGCCGCCACCCCCGTGGGCATTGAGCTCGGGCCACTTGATGTTCTCGCTGTCGTCAAAGTCGAGCTGGCGCTTGCGCGTGAGCTTCCACACCAAGAAGCCGATGAGGCAGACGAGGGCCGTGCCGCCTGCGACTGCGAGGCCGACAATGCCGCCCGTGCTCAGGCCGCCACCGCTGTCGTCGTCGTTGGTCTTGTCAGATGCGGCGGTGTTGGATGCTGACGAGGACGGGGAGGAGAGGGGCGACGGGGTGAAAAAGCTGGTCACGTCGACGGTGACAGGCTCGCCGTTCGCGTCTGTGCCCACGGACTGCGAGACGGAGGGAGAGGGGGTCGGGGTGGGCGTGGGCGTGGGCGTAGGAGTGGGCGTTGGCGTAGGCGTGGGAGATGTGGGTGAGCTGGCGGGGTTGGTGCTTGACTGCTGCTGCTGCGCAGACGAGTCGCCGGGTGGGGCTGAGCTCTGGCCGGCGGCGGGGACGCTGCTCTGGCCGCCGGGGGGAGCGCTGCTTTGGCCGGCGCCAGGCGCTGTTTGATGCGCCGCCGGCGCTGTTGGAGTCGCTCTGGGCGTTGGCGACGACGGCGACGGCGAGCAGGCACAGGAGATGCGTGCCTTTCATGGTGGGAGGAGGGCGTGTGACAGGTGTGACTCGCCGTTTTTTGACATCAACTGGCCGCCGTTCCGTCGGCGTCTCTTCACCGCAGCTGGTCACTCCGCAGTACTCGGACACTGCCATCCCAACACACAACTTGCGAAATAGCAACGGCATCGGCAACAGACAAGAAGAGAGGAAAAAACACGACTCAGAACTCGGGCATAGAACAACTTTTCCAAGCCCTGTCAACATCCGACATCCACCACTATGCCAATTACCACCAACTTGCCCAACGCCCACGACGCTCACAATTATCCTCTTCCCGAAAGCAAGGAGGCCGCACCGTCGCACAACTCGCCGCCCTCTGCCGCTAGACGTACCCACTACGCCGCCGGCGCACCCTTCTTTCTGTTCCTCTTCGTGGGTGAGAGTGATCATGAACGTACTGACGCCCACGTACAGATCCCTTCCTTCGTCTACATACACATGGACATCAGCTGTGCCGGGCAACGACCGTCAAGTTACTCCGGCCCCCGCCCTCCCGCTTCGTCCAACCTTTGCCCATCCCTGCTCCGCCCCGCGACTTCGGCTGCCTTCCACGCTCAGCTATTCCTGGCCGCATCTCTCTTCTCTTTCCTCCCACTCTACAGCGCATGCAATCGCCACTGCAGCGAAAGAACCACTGCGCGCAGGCGCACTGCGAGCCGTGCTGGGTCCCTGTACGCACGTACCGGATGGGCGGCTTGTCTGCGTGGCTATCCTAAGTACGCCCACCCCGCTTTCGCGATATGATACAATGTCATGGGAGCCCAACCGCACCCACAGTCCCTCGCCGTCCCCCCGCTGTGCTTTCCAGCCTATCCCTCCGTCCGTAGGAATTGCAGCGCTGCCGAGGGAGATCAGGAGGGAAGGGGAAGACGGGCGGACGGACGCGGCGCACCTACAGTAACCTCGCGCCGCTGTCCGTATCGGTATACTCGGAGGCTAGCGAGATGGTATGGAAGAGACGCGCGTGATCGTGTGGTCCGTGGGTAGTCTTGCCTTCGGGTAGGGCGCCGCTCCTCCGCACACCTGTCACAGCCCTGAGGTCGGCGAAATAGATCATGGGTGAGAGGAGGACGTAGGGGGCATGTGCGTGCGTTCCCTCCCTTTCGACTCAGCCGGTGATGTACTTGCTGATGATTTCTTTTAGCTTGTTTGGAGAACGACGGTCCCGGGCGAGCGCACGAAGGGGGGGAAGACTAGGTATGGCATGGAATAGGTGAGTGTGGTTTTTTGTTTTGTTTTTTGCTTTCGATGCATCTGGTGTTTCGGGCTCGCGATTTGGCGGCGGGCGCGATGGGGCACGGAGACGGAGACGAGCAGTGCACGTCGGATGCTTCGGATCGGGTGCCCATGCCCAGCGCGGCGGACGTGGAGAGCCGACGTACATTGTGGTCCTCGGAGTTGCTGCGGCAGCATGATGAATTCGTGACCATCCCAACTCATCTATGATACTCCTTTGTTACATTTGGCTTATTGGTTCGTCGGGGTACCTGTACCTAAGTATTTCATACGTCGACGAATATCACACTGTTAAACTGTTAAATTCTATCAGACCCGAGGCTGCACCCCCGAGTGCATCGGCCGGTTTTCTGCGCACGCATTACTTAAATCGCCGACCCGCTCCGTTATCTTCGCGGATCGCTCCTTTCGCTGAACCCAGTTCTTAGCATCCTCGACGCGCCCGCGCCTTCCATGCCTCATTGCCCGTACCACGGCGCGATGCTACCACGGAATGCCTCACCGAGATGTCGACACTTCCGCGGGAATGGGATCAGTTCGGGGAATAACAGTCGGGCTCGGGCTTCATGCGTCCGCGTTTGGCTTTCTACCATCTCAGGCAGGAGCATCGTTTAGATAGAGTACAATTGTCGTTCATTTAATGGACCGGTGCGCGAATGCTGCCCGATCAACAAAGCGCATGAGAAGATCGATTGACGTGTGATCTCACACGCTTGCGGCTGCTGTCACACAGCTTTGCTGCTCTCTGCCTTGACCCACCAATTGAACCCTCTCTTTCTTGCCATGGCCGACCCTCAACCCCAGGACTACGCCTACTCTCACTCGGCAAGTGATGCATACTACATAGTCACAGAACAATGATCTAATTTGACATACAGATGGCGGGGGGATCCGTGGCCTGTCTATGCTTCTCATCCTTGAACATCTCATGTACAAACTCAAGGTTGCCGAAAATCTTCCTGACATTCCCCATCCTTGCGATTATTTTGATCTAATTGGGGGAGCAAGTACAGGCGGGTGTGTCCTCTGCTAAAAAAGATATACACACACAATTCTCACATCACACCAGTTTGATTGCCTTGATGTTAGGTCGTCTCCGAATGAGTGTTGGAGACTCCAAGGAAGCCTATGGTCAGCTTGCCAAGGAAGTCTTCTCAGATGTCAAGTTCCACAGGAATGGCGGAAAGTTCAAGGCCTCAAAATTGGAGAAAGCCATCAAACAAATTGTGAAAACCTATTCAACCTCTGAGAACCCAGAAGATAGGCTGGAAGATATTCAAGACAATGCATGCAAAACGTGTGTTTGCTGCAATATGCTGTCATTAACCAGCTAATAGTAAAATCAGGTTTGTATGTGCAATGAATGCAGCAAACATGTCTCTGCCAGTCCTATTTCGCACATACAGTACTCTCAATTATCCAGCAATGGACTGTACAATCTGGCAGGCAGGACGGGCCACAAGCGCTGCTCCAACATTTTTCAAACAGATTAAAATTGGACTTTCTGGGATAGAGGAGGCATTTGTGGATGGTGGCATCGGCCACAACAACCCCATGGCTTCCCTGTTATCAGAGGCCAAGATTTTGTTTCCGCATCACCAGATTGCATGTATTATCAGCCTTGGCACTGGGCAGCCTCACACCATCAGCATTCCTAAACCATCTCTGCTGAAATCATTTTCCTCCCATTGGATGTTGTAAAGGCTATACAAGGAATAGCTACAGATTGTGAAAAGGAACATCAGTCCTTTGCACATCATTTTGAAGGGATTGCAAACCTCTACTTCCGCTTCAATGTTGAACAGGGAATGCAGAATATCCAGCTGAATCAATGGGAGAGACTTGGGGATGTAACTGCAAATACAAGGCAATATATACAATCTCAGCCAGTCACAAATCAACTGGCCAATGCAGCAAAGAGTCTTTCAGACAGGATTGGAAAGGTTTCTGCTAGTAGTCTTGGTAAAGGTTCCTAAATTGATGTTGGATATATGGTTGAATTGTTTTCAGCTCCCGTGCCAACTGCCATTGAAATTGGCCCATCTCAAGTGGCTACTCTTGCCAGATGTCCACCTCCCTCCCAGATATTTCAGGGCAGGCAAGCCATTCTTGCAAAAATGGATGATTACTTTTCAAAGAACATCGGAAAGAGACATGTATATGTTCTCCACGGTCTGGGTGGCTCTGGAAAAACACAAATAGCTCTGAAATTCCTGGATATAAGTAACCAGCATCCAACTCCTCGGTATTTGAACTAAGATTTAATTTAATTCCTGCTAATTATCATATTCAGATTCACAAAGCAGTTCTTTATCAATGCTGGGTCTTTGCAAGCTTTGGATACATCCTTCAAGAATATAGCTATTGCGAATAAAATTGGAAACAGCCTGCAAGATGCCTTATTATGGCTGATCACTAGCACAGAAGAGTGGATGTTGTTATTTGACAATGCAGATGATCCAAATATCAATCTCTTTCCATTTTTCCCCCAATGCACCCACGGAAATATCATTATCACCTCCCGAAACCCACAGCTGGCTGTTCATGGACCTAAATCCCATTCAAAAGTTGGGAACATGAAGGAGACTGATGCAATAGATCTGCTGCTATTGAGTGCAGTCGAGGATAACACTGTTGAAACTGCTGAAAGAGCATCAGAAGTTGTGAAGGTATTTTATCCCCATGGCCCTTGGTTGCAAATGTGCTGATCAAATATGCTTAGGAACTGTGCTATCTGCCTCTTGCAATCGTTCAAGCAGGTGCTTACATTTCAAAATTCAATTGTCTTGATCAGTATCTCTCTCTGTACAAGGAGAATCATGTGAGACTGCTCAAACAGCATCCTGAACAGTCCCACGATGATTATGAATGGACTGTATATACAACTTGGGAAATTAGCTTTAAACAGCTGAGCCCACTAGCAGCAGAGCTTCTACAAATGTGCTCATTGCTTCATTACAACAACATCTCAGAGGCAATCTTCCAAAAGGCTGCAGAATGGACAATTGATGATGCTGCAGATGCTCAAAATCTGCATCAAGCTAGAGCCTTCCTTCAGAGTTTCTTGTCAATGTCAGCCAACTGGGACCAGCAGGCTTTCATGGACATAATTGCTGAAATTGCAGGATATTCTCTGCTTAATAGACATGCTGGGAGCATACTTTCGATTCATCCACTTGTCCAGTTGTGGTGTCGTAATACTCTCACCAATGAGCACAAAGTTCGAGAGTGCATGATAGACATTTTGGGAATGTCAGTCAGGTTTACTGCTGATGATCTGCTGTTTAGAACTGGGTTGATTGCACATGTGGACTCCCTTGTCCAGGATCCAGCAACTGTGAAGCCAGTGTTCCACACCAAATATGCTCAGATATACTTTGATTCAGGTAGATATAAAGAGGCGGAGTTTCTGGAAGTCACTGTTTTGAAAAAGCAGAAACAACTCTTTGGTGCAGACCATCTAGACACATTATTTGCCATGGCAAATCTGGCTTCTATATACTATAGGTTTGGAAGATACTCAGAAGCCGAGCCTCTTGAGGTCACTGTCGTAGAGAAGTGGAAACAACTCTCCGGCGCAGACCACCCAGACACATTGCATGCCATGGCAAATTTGGCTGCCACATACCACCAGCTTGGAAGATACCAAGAAGCTGAGGCTCTTGAGGTCACTGTCCTAGAGAAATGGAAACAACTGTTTGGTGCAGACCATCCAGACACATTGTTTGTCATGGCAAATTTGGCTGCCACATACCGCCAGCTTGGAAGATACCAAGAAGCTGAGGCTCTTGAGGTCACTGTCCTAGAGAAACGGAAACAACTGTTTGGTGCAGACCATCCAGACACAATGCTTGCCATGGTAAATTTGGCTGACACATACCGCGAGCTTGGAAGATACCAAGAAGCTGAGGCTCTTGAGGTCACTGTCCTAGAGAAACGGAAACAACTGTTTGGTGCAGACCATCCAGACACATTGTTTGTCATGGCAAATTTGGCTGCCACATACCACCAGCTTGGAAGATACCAAGAAGCTGAGGCTCTTGAGGTCACTGTCCTAGAGAAACGGAAACAACTGTTTGGTGCAGACCATCCAGACACATTGCTTGCCATGGCAAATTTGGCTGCCACATACCGCGAGCTTGGAAGATACCAAGAAGCTGAGGCTCTTGAGGTCACTGTCCTAGAGAAACGGAAACAACTGTTTGGTACAGACCATCCAGACACATTGAATGCCATGGCAAATTTGGCTGCCACATACTGCAAGCTTGGAAAGTACCAAGAAGCTGAGCCTCTTGATGTCACTGTCCTAGAGAAACGGAGACAACTGTTTGGTACAGACCATCCAGACACATTGACTGCCATGGCAAATTTGGCTGACACATGCTGCAAGCTTGGAAAGTTGTCATGAATCATCTTTTCATTTTACTTCCGGAACCCGAACAACCCGAACAACCCGATCATTGATCAGATCAACTATCTGATCAATCGAACCAGGATACCGTTTTAGGACCTCTAATGGTTTCGATCGGTCCCCCGACCTTCGGATTCCCGATCGCCCCTCTACATTCATATACCCCTTCATTTACTTTGCATTAATCTTGTCCATTGCTGTTGGACACTGTACCTTAATTTACAACCCCTAGGGACTTTAGTATATAAGCTGTAGTTAATTCCCTGTACTTTACACTATTCTAGTCTAAACCCCAGACTTATTCATTTGGAACTCTTTGTGCTTCAGTCGCCCTCGTCACCTCAGATCCCAGAATCTGCTCTGTGCTGACAAAAGAATAGCGTCTCTACACGGCGTACTCGACTGGACGTAACACGATGAGCGACGACTATGTGCTCCCCTCAATGGAGAGCTTTGGCACTCTAACCGGCAACGAGAGGGACAGTGTCTTGCTGCAGGCCCTACAACATGCGGGAGGGCAATTCGGAGTGATGCAGGAGGAACTGGGGAACTTGTGTGGAGAGAATCATCTGCTCCATGAGGACAACACCCATTCACAACGAGTCTTGTGCGATGCCCTCGTAGCCCTGGGGAGAGCCTCTATGGGAGGGTCCAGGGAGACTAAACAGGTGAAGACGGCCTGTGTCGCCGCCCCTACCCCGTTTAAAGGAGACTCCGAATTGGTGGACTCCTATCTGGTGGAGTGCTGGTTGCACTTCCTGGACAACCTGGCATACAAGAGAGACAGCTCGAAGATTGCCTTCGTCCTGTCCTACATGAAGGAAGGATCGGCAGCGGCATGGGCCAACAACATTGTGCAGGCCATGCGCAACCCGAAGGACCCCGATACCCCGCTGTATCGGAATTATGAGGTCTTCGAGAAGAACCTCATTGATGCCTTTAAAGGAGGGGCACAGGTGGAAATCGCGCAGGCTAAAATCAAGAAGCTGCGCCAGGGTGCGGGAACAGCCACGGAGTACTTCACGCTCCTGGACACATATAACAACACCGCGGGTTACGACAAAACCACACTTATCCGGCTCCTCAAGCAAGGGATTCTGAAGCCTGTTCTGCAGTCCGTCTATGGACAAACCGCACTACCAATCACCTATGCCGACTGGAAGGTGACGGTCATCAAGCACGACGGGTTGCGTCGCGCCTTCCACGTTATAGATGGCACGCTTTGCGATCGTTTTATTACGGTGTCCAAGGTGCAACAAGAACCAGAACCCGGGGAACTTGTTTCGCAGGAATGAGCAATGCGCTCCAGCGGATCCCCTGGTTGCTGTCGTCCCACCTCCGGTTGTCACTGGTGGGGCCCCTAATGCGGGACCCACGCCTATGGACATAGACCAGGCGGTCAGCAAGAAGCCAGCTCCCTGATGCTATCAGTGCGGAGAGGTCAGGCACATGGCCCGTAACTGCACTACCCGCCCAAGGACCCACCAACCCCCAGTTCCGGGCATTGATTATGGAAATGATGGAGGAACACCTTGGGAAGGAGGATTTTCCCAAAGAATCCGAGTGAAGACTGCACCCTCGGATTCTCGTATACCCCCCCTCCCCCCCCCCCCCCCCCCCCACCACCTGTAATGACTTCGAACAATTCATTCTCTGTTTTGACTATTGAAGAACCCGGTGTGGAGGAAGACACAGTGGAGATAGAAAGAGAGGGAGCGAGGACTCCCTCTGAGTTTGAAGAGAGTGAGGGAGCCGTTTCTCCCTCTGACTCTAAGCGAAGGGGCAAGAAACCCCGGAAGCCTGAGCGGGAGAAAGCAGAATGGTGCAGACTCCCCCTCGGAAGTGCACACTGGGTTGCAACCCAGGCGCGGGCCCAAGAATGGAAGGCGCAGGAGATCATCACCAAGTGGACTCACCTGGCCAGGAGACAGGAAGTGGATGACAAAATGGTGGAAGAAAATACGGACGGCCTACTTCCTTGACGCGCTGGGCATACTGGACAACTTGAAAGAGCCACTGGGAACTCCATGATGGTTCCAATGACCCTCGAAGGACTGAATAACCTTAAAGGTTATACAGTGGTCGGGTTACTGGACAGCGGGGCTACCAACAGATTCATGAGCCAGCGATTCGTCGACAAGCACAGGATCGAGGTGGAACCCCTAGCTGTGGTGGTTCTGGTTTACAACGCGGACGGCTCCCTCAACAAAGGAGGACACATCACACACATTGCGCGCATGCGCCTCCAAATGCAGGACCATGCCGAAATATTATTGTTTGCGGTAATGAATACTGGGAAGAGCGACATCATCATCGGGTTCAACTGGTTGAAACAACACAACCCGGAGATCAACTGGCAGAAACAGACCATTCGTTTCTCCAGGTGTCCGGCCGCTTGTAAACGAGCTCGCTTATGGGAAGAATGGGAGGAAGAGGACAATGCCGACATGGAGGAGGGAGACCGCATCTTCATCACTAAGATGTATCCCAAAGACATCCTGGATACACGAGATGCCGAACACCTTCGCACTATGGGTAGCGTGGCCACGGAACTGGCAGCCGCTGCTCACGAAGCCAAGGGGGCTAAGATGCTGGAAGAGAGCGTCCCTGCTCATTACCTGGAGGAATTTCGAGGGGTCTTTGAGAAAAAGGACTTCGACAAGCTGCCTGAACGGCGAAAATGGGACCACACAATAGAATTGAAACCCAGCACAGAACACGTGAAGGCGGAGTATTCCCTTGTCAGTTCCGGAACAGGCAGAATTGGACGTGTTCATTAAAGAACATGTGGAAACTGGACGTATTCGCCCCTTGAAATCGCTGTGGGCTTCTCCCTTCTTCTTTGTGAAGAAGAAGGATGGGAAACTACGACCCGTTCAGGACTATCGGAAGTTGAACTCTCTTACTATCAAGAACCGATATCCTCTTCCATTGATCTCGGAGATCATGCACATGCTCCGTAAGGCAACCTGGTTCACTAAATTGGATGTTCAATGGGGATACAACAATATCCAGATCAAGGAAGGGGATGAAGAGAAAGCAGTGTTCATCACAAACCAGGGGTTGTGGGAGCCGTTGGTTATGTTCTTCGGCCTTACGAACTCGCCGGCCACCTTCCAATCTATGATGAACGACATCTTTGTGGATCTTATCGCGGAAAGGACGGGTTATTGTTTATCTGGACGATATCCTCATCTATTCAGAACATCTGGAAGAACATTGTTCCACGGTTAAGGTCTTGCGGATTCTCCAGGAAAATGAATTATTCCTGAAACCCGAGAAATGCGAATTCGAACAGAGGGAGGTCGAATACCTGGGAGTTATCGTCGGGGACGGGAAAATTCGGATGGACCCTATAAAGGTCGAGGGTGTTCGACAATGGGCAGCCCCAAGGAATGTCAAGGACGTGCAAAGCTTCCTCAGGTTCCTCAATTTCTACCGACACTTCATCAAAGGATTCGGGGACTATGCGAAGCCGTTGGCTTGTCTCACTCGGAAGGATTACAAGTGGAGGTGGGGAGAACTGGAAAAGAATGTGTTTGACCAATTAATATTGGCTGTAACATTGGAACCCATACTGCATTTCCCAACAGACGTTGGGGAGTGGCAGGTGGAGGCGGATTCCTCGGATTATGCCACGGGGGCATGCTTGACACAGTGCCAGAATGGGGTTTGGGTTCCGATTGCGTTTATGTCCAAGGGACTAAACAACACCGAACGGAACTATGACATCCATGACAAGGAAATGTTGGTGATCATGTGGGCCCTCTACGAATGGCAACACTATCTGCAGGGCAGTCAGCTGAAGTTTGAAATCTGGACTGACCACAAGAATCTGGAGTACTTCACTCCCACGAAGAAGCTCAATAGACGACAGGCTCGGTGGTCTTTGGAACTGAGCGAATACAACTTCGCGCTCATTCACAAACCCGGGAAACAACACGCGATAACCGACACACTTTTGAGGCACCTCAGTAGGTCACTTTTTCGCGAAATGTCCGGTATATAGCCCACAGGCGCTTCGCGAAGTTTCTGGGCAACCCTTAAAGGGTAGCCGACAGGTCGTGTTTGTACTGGAGGGTTATGGGCGGCATTCCGGCGCCGTCGCAGCCATCAGTACAATGCTCAACAGCCGCATGGCGACCATTCCGTGTGAATCGGTCTACCCGGCATCTCGGTGATAATTACCAAAAAGAGAAACAAAAGTAATTTAATAGGGAATTAATGGGGGCGTGCTGCCGTGCCCCGCGCAGCCTCTACCTACATCTAGCCCATCTTAAATGCATCACCAGCAGTGCTCCTTCTCCATCGTGCACACCCTGCCCGCTGCAGGCAGCAAACGCACGCACGCGCACCGTGCACAATCCACACGCCGCGTTGTACGGCACGCCTGCCTGGATCAAGCGGGGGCAGTGTAGGAGGTGGGTGGAAGTCGGGTAAAGCCTGCCCACGCCCTGGAAAACCCGGCTTGTGGCGTGCACACTGGCATTTCTGAAACCGGGGCCGCCACCTTCCCGCCGCTGTGGGGCGATTGCGAGCGGGGCAAGGTGATTGCGAGCGGGGCAGGGTGATTGCGAGCGGGATGGGGTGCGCTTGTGCCGTATCACGGGTGTGGCGGTATGTAGACGTCGTGGGAAGCCTGGCCCGGGTCGGGCGAGTCCCTGCTGCACACCGATATTTTACAGCATAATGGAATTCGGGCAGGGGCGCACCCCCGCTGCAGGGCACGCGACACGGTGTGCATGGCGGATACAGCGTATCCCAGCTGCGGGCCGTGCGCAGCCTAGCCGTGTCGGGAAAGGCCTCTGCTGCCCGCGCAGGTGCTAGTATTTACGGAATTGGGCGGGGGCGTCCTCCTGCCGCTGGTGGGCGAAGCGGAGCGTGATCGTGCCGTATCACGGGCGTGGGTAGTATGCGGCGGCGGGGCGCCACACGACAGGAGGGAGAGGGTGGGGGTCTAGAGGCTCTCCCGACGCATCGGGTCCAGCACGGGCTGGGCACCCCGTCACAGCGGCACAATTGCGAGCAGGCGGTGCCGGGCTGCGCTGAAGTATGTACCCCGCACCTTCCGCACCCGCCCTGGGCCACATCCCACACGAAAAGCCGTGGACATCGCACAAGGTACAAATTCGCACCCCATGGAACGCTCGCGGCATGAATGCGTGCATGTGTGGCCACATTTGAGCTTGAGCCATCCGCAAGTGCTGAGACACAAAGCCAAGAAGTGGCCGTGCGGACCCCGGCGGTGGCAGGAGCGTCGCGCGGGGTGGATATGGGGCGGGGGAGGCAAGTAATGAAAAAAAAAAACGCACCAAGATTCGAGGCATCAGATGTCTTCGGTCTAAATTTATATCACTACAGCTAATTTTTTTCCAAAAGAACCGAGGGTTCCAATGTAGAGGCTCGCAGTGACTAAACATGTGCGACAGCTGTTCAGATGGTTTGCGAGAATCAGAGCAGGAAGACATACCAAAGAATAGGTTTTAAGGTTAATAAAGGCCCGGCGGCGGTGTGCGCAAGGCCGATGGATTCCGCCAGATAAGAGGAAGAATATTCATTCGTGCCAGCGTGGCAGTTTGTCGGAGTGCATCCGCGGTGGATCAGCGTCCAAAAGGTCAGTTAAAAGCCTTATTCCTCAGTTGGAAGTCGTCGGTCGAGTTTTCGAGGAGAGAAGTGATTCAAGAGCAGTGGGACGTCGATGTTGGTGGTGGGTGAGTGGTGGGAAGAGGCAAAAGGAAGCATGTACTGCCACTGATTGGCAGGCCTGCCACGCCGGATTTGGAAAGAAGACAACATCAAACCGCCAAAACCGTGTATTTTGGACGCACAACTGGATATTTGCTCAATAATGACCCCAAGAAGTCAATAAAAGGTATGTATGGATTTTATGGAGAAGAAACTATACCTCTACCGTTTTTTCTTATGGAGCATTCACTCAAATACCATTCCCAGGAGAAATAAACCATTCTTTGCCAGGATTTGTGTGTATGGCAGGATTTTTGCAAAATAAGAGTTCGGGTAGTGTATAGGACCTCTGAAAAAATCATTTGACAATGGGGAGTGGGCCTAGGAGATGTTTTAGCCGAGTTTGTCTTGACATAGATGCCACTATTTCATGTGATTGACCCACATTCGGGGCGTTATATCTCGTGGGAAGGGATTTCTGTATGATATCTTCAATCTGAGACTGATTTTGGATTGATCAGACGACTTTTATTTTTCACTCAAAATCACCTTGTTTGGGGATTTGCGAGACATAGGAGGGTTGAATACCGTGCTGGCTGTCCTAGGAGCGAAGAAAAATGTCGTATGAACATGAAACAATCGAAAGATCTGGGGTATTTAAGACACCGGAGCTCCAATTTGCAAAGCATTGAGAAAATGGATCACCGACTCACCACTGGTTCAATAATTTCAGGTGCGAACCGCACTTTAGCTTGGCTTTCGACACCTCAATCCAGGATATTTCCCCACCATCTTCAAAATCCGATGCAATTTTGACAAATGTTGTTCATATAGTTGGTATGTATCCTATAGGCATTTTAGAGCATTTTTAACATGCTTGCGTGTACCTATATGAACGAAGTTTTGTCGAAAATTGAAGATTTGGCCGAGGTTTGAGTTGTACGAGCAATAGAATATTCTGTGCTCAATGGTTTTGGATAAATGTTGAATATATGGTTGATATGGGATATTAGTACTGACCGGGGGCAGCGATCAGCTCGAAATACAAGCAGTAAGCCAACGAGGTTCAAAGTTTCGTTTGTTTCGGGCATTTCCGAAGACGGTCCGGGGCGCCGTGCCAATGAGATCGCGCGATCAAACTGGGCGCTTGCACTCGTAATTTAGGCGCCAGCCTCAAAAATCATCGCAAACCCATGTATTTCAACGCAAACTCATGTATTGACGTGCGTAGAACTATGTAATCTATGTAAGTATTAATTCTTTAACTATCTACATTCAATTCCATCGATCCTCCACCCTTGTCATGCCCTATCTCGACCGATTGTAGTCTGCTTGCATCCTGTCCTGTCGCACGCCCTCCGTGGCCGTGGTGCGAGCGGGGTGTGGGCACGCTCAGCGTGGACGAACACGCATACATAGCTCGTTCGAGCGAGGGCTGCTGCGGCGGCAGGGGTGGTGCACGTGGGGCGGGCACAAAAGCAAGCGGGATGGATGCGCGTGCGGGGTGGCGTGCCAGCGTCGACCATCGGGGCGCAGGTGGGTGGCGGGTGCAGGACCAGGACATAAGAGCGCGACGCGCTGTGCTGTGGCGGGGGAATAGGTGCACGGGGCGGAAGATAGGCGCAAGCAAGCGGCACGCACGGAGGGCGGGGAGCATGCGGACAAGCTTGTAGTGCAGAAGCGCAGAAGCGGAGCGGGCGGTGTACGCGGGGGCAGTACGATACACGGGGCGCAGTGCGGAGTTGGAGGTACGATGGGCGAGCGCATGGTGTGCGGAGCGGATTGCACTGTGGTTTGCAGTTGTGAGCAGGCGCGTGGATCGTGGGCCAGCAGGGGAGCCTGGCAGGAGCGAATAGTGCTCGAGCACGAACGAGCGTATGCTAAACGCTCTAGCGCGAGCGCACCGTGCACGTACGACGGGCGGGGAGCGGGATTGGGTGCGATACTAGACGCGTCGCCGAGCACCGCAAAAGCGGGAGCGCTGCGGGGAAAGCTGGTACGATGCGGACGAGGCACCAAGGGCGTGCGGGCGACCAGGCCAGACGAGCGCTAGGGGCGGGAGCACTATTGGGCGTGGGCAACGCCGAGCACCGCAAAAGTGGGAGCGCCGCGGGGCAAGCTGGTACGATGCGGGCAGACGAGGCACCAAGGGCGTGCGGGCGACCAGGCCAGACGAGCGCTAGGGGCAGGAGCACTATTGGGCGTGGTGAGCGTGTGCAGGGATGTGGATGTAGCGGGATGCACAGAGCAGCCGGGAGCGGCAGCGGAACGTCCACAAGGCACACGAGGCGGGTGCGCAGGGATGCCAATACACGGCATAAATGTGTTCGCTTGCGGATAAAGGCCAGTGTGCGAGCGAGCGCGGCGGGTGCGAGCGCAGGCGAGCAGGAGTGCTGCGGCGAGATCTATTATATGTGGACCACAGCATGAGTTTTGGTGTCGATGGCACGGCATCTGACCGAAAACACATACCTGCCGGGTGTATGAACAGACCAGAGCGCACAAATCAAAAAAAAAAAGCGGCTGAAAGGAAAGCCGCGCTGCGGCGCGATAAAGCGAAAAAGGCGATGCGAGCATAAGGTCGAGTATTATATCTTCGTATCTAGGCGCATTGTGGAAGAATTGAGGGCGTGGGGTGGCAGAAAGCGAGGGCAGGAGCAAGAAAGGGGGAAATTGGGCAGCGCTGAGGAAGCCGAAATCTGGCGACTAG
This sequence comes from Mycena olivaceomarginata, assembly GCA_029378375.1. Classification (NCBI taxonomy): domain Eukaryota; kingdom Fungi; phylum Basidiomycota; class Agaricomycetes; order Agaricales; family Mycenaceae; genus Mycena; species Mycena olivaceomarginata. The sequence continues at coordinate 317,987 of JARKIC010000193.1, forward strand.
AGTATCATTGAGGCACGGAGTAGATGCCGAATAGGGCCTGTAATGGTCTGGTATATGGCGGGGGCTGCCTGGGGATGGGCGGGTGGCGGAGCCAGCGAGCGGCGGTGGTGGCGGGAGGAAAGCGGAAGTCACATTTGTCACAGGTGTGATGCGGGCAACGCCCGGCCGCAACGGCAACCTCAGAATGATGGTGTGATGCAGTTTGATGGCGCCCAGGAGCTGCCGAAACGGCCGCCTGATGCCCCAAATGACCCTGGGCAGGTGCCCAGAAATTTCGCGAAGCACCCCTGGGCCACAGCCCACTTTTTTCGCAAAGGTCTAACTTAATGGGCTGTTTGAGGCAAAGCGGTCATGAGAAGGGGGGCACAGGATAATTGAATCTTGTGCTGCTGCCAGAACAGTATTTCCGGAGGATGGATGGGGAGGAATTTTTGAAAGCCATGCTGGCGGTCTTGGACGACACAGCGGGTGATCAATTCATGGAGGACATCAAGGCTGGGAAAGCTGATTGGGAAGAGGTGGTGAAGAAAGTGCTAGAAGAAAAAGGCCGAGGGCTGGGAAGAACACGAGGACGGGTTCATAACCCGGTATCGAACTGTATACATTCCCCCAACCGGAGATCTACGACACCGGATTCTGCGAGCACACCACGACAACTACATCTCCGGGCATCCGGGACAATTCCGAACGGCAGAACTAATAACCCGGAACTACTACTGGCCCTCTCTGCTATCGGACACTAAACAATATGTCTCAGCTTGCCCCATGTGTCAAAGAACGAAGCTTTTTCCCTCCAAACTCCGAGGACCACTACATCCTAACACGGTTTCGGAGAGAGTGTGGCAGAATGTTTCGGTGGACCTAATCACCAAGCTACCCGTCAGTAATGGGTACGACTCTATCGCGGTGATAGTGGATCGACTAGGGAAAGGAATCCGGGTGGTGCCTTGTACCGAGCACTTGGGCAGAGAAGGGATGGCGCACATTTACTGTGACCATGTGTGGAAGGACTTCGGGTTGCCCGAGGTGGTGATCAGCGACCGAGGGATGCAGTTCATGGGAAACTTCATGCGGGATCTGTTGAAGCTCCTGGGCATACAGTCGAACGCCTTGACGGCCTATCACCCACAAACCGATGGACAGACCGAACGTGTCAACCAAAACATCGAGCAGTATCTTCGGGTTTTCACCAACTTCTTGCAGGACAATTGGGCGGACTGGTTGACCCTGGCAGAATTCAACCACAACGACCAGGTTAGCAAGACTACGGGTTTCAGCCCCTTCTTCATGTCCATGGGTTTCCATCCGCAGAAGGGCATGGAACCACGCCTCGAGGTACTGACCGAAGACACAACAAAATTTGCAACCCGGATGTCGAAAGTTCGAGAGGCAGCGGGGGCCGCCATGCGAGCAGCGCAGGAGACAATGAAAAGATTCTACGATGCCAAACAACAGGCAGACCCTGACTATAAACCCGGCGATAAGGTGTATCTCTCGGGAGCGAATTTGGTCACTCATCGCCCGACGAAGAAGTTCGAAGCTTGACGCTATGGTCCCTTCACGGTCGTCCGTAAAGTTGGAGCCATCTCCTACGAGCTTAAACTCCCCGACTCCTGGAAGGTTCACCTGGTCTTTAACATTGTATTCCTTCGACCCTGGGTTCTACCGGTGGCGGCTCATCAGCACCATGACGACCCTTCTCCACCGGATGTGGTAGACGAGGTTGACCTCTACGAGATCGCAGAGGTGCTGAAGATACGCCTCAACAAAAAACGGAAGCGCTTGCAATACCTCATTCGCTGGGAGGGGTATGGACCCGAGGATAATACCTGGGAACCATTGGAGCACTTGGGGGATTCTACCGAATGTCTTGAAGACTTCTACCGTAAGGGCAACCTTAAGCTCGGCACAGGGCGCAGAAACTAGCGGGGGGGAATCTGAAGTATAAATATGGGTACTATAATACAGGAGCGGGAGTACTACGCACCTAGCGGGGGAATCCGAAGAGAAGAAAGGATGAGGATTCCCATGCTAGGTGAAACCTTATATACAAATTAGCAACTACCCAGTAGCACGTGTCCGAAGGTATCTACAATGATCACGGGCCTGGTTGCATAGCACATGCCAACGAGAACGGGCGGGCGGAAGGTCGGGGGCATTAGCCAGAGGGATAGCCGGAGCAGAGGCCGGAGCGGAAGCCAGAGAAATAGCCGGAGAAATAGCTGGAAAGGCCGGAAAGGTGTGGAGAGCGGGGGTTCCCCTGACATCTACGAGAAATACCCCGTGGCTCTTAGGGAGACCGCACACGGACGGAAGTGGGTCATCACAGGCCAGGACCTGTAGAGCAAGAAGCGGTGTCGATCGTGAAACCCGAGGCGGGTTTCACCTAGAGGGGGGGTAATGTCATGAATCGTCTTTTCATTTTACTTCCAGAACCCGAACAACCCGAACAACCCGATCATTGATCAGATCAACTATCTGATCAATCGAACCAGGATACCGTTTTAGGACCTCTAACGGTTTCGATTGGTCCCCCGACCTTCGGGTTCCCGATCGCCCCTCTACATTCATATACCGCTTCATTTACTTTGCATTAATCTTGTCCGTTGCTGTTGGACACTGTACCTTAATTTACAACCCCTAGGGACTTTAGTATATAAGCTGTAGTTAATTCCCTGTACTTTACACTATTCTAGTCTAAACTCCAGACTTATTCATTTGGAACTCTTTGTGCTTCAGTCACCCTCGTCACCTCAGAACCCGGAATCTGCTCTGTGCTGACAAAAGTACCAAGAGGCAAAAGAACTGCAAGCACACCATGAGGCATTTGTAAGTAATAAGAATTTCACAATGATAATTTAGTTATTCAATCTTTGAACAGGACAACTCTTCACAAACTTTGTAACAGCAGGAGCAACTTGATCTTTGTAAATATAAACAATTTCAATTGTTGTTTTTCGATGGAGAGCCAGCATTGCCAGTTTTGTAAATGACATCACTTAGTGTGAGACAAAATATCACACCATTCAAGGCAAAGTATTGACCTAAGTAAACACACCTGCTGAAACATTGCAGGATTTTTGCCATTCGTCCGGGACATTTTTCGGACCAATGGCAAAAATCCCACAGTGTTTCAGCAGGTGTATTTACCTAGGTCAATCCTTAACTTTGAACAGTGCACATGGTTTGACAGCCTTGCACTCAAGCCAGGGGCTCATTTGTCCTAATACAAGTAACCAGTTCAACTAAGTAAAACCAAGGCTGCCTGTGACTTCAACTCTCAAATCATTCAATGACACTGCAGGCAGGCACCATGGGGGTGGGTTCACGGTGTTTGATTGACATGTGACCAACACTTGCCATGACATTTGCCATGGTGTTGCACAAATGATCAATGTTCCTTTGTTCTTGTGTTGCATTGTCTGGATACGTCTGAATCTACTGCAGATTAATGCATTGTTTTAATCAGAGATCATTCTTGTTAACATAATGGTGTGAATGGCTACTATGCAATAACAAAGTTCTGTGATTGAAGATGGATAGATTGGCAGATGAACTGATCAATATTGCACATATGCAAGATAAAAGTGAATGAACAATAGTCACTTAAACGGCTCTGGTATCATATGTGGAACTAAAATTTTGTATTCAAAAAGTCCCTGGGCGGGTGGTAGTAGCTTTTTGACAGTCTTTCAACAAGTCTGCAATGGTGTAGTGGTTAATGTGTTGCTTTTGATTCACTACGTTTTTAGCACGCATGGGTTCAATCCCGCTGCTCACCTTTCTTTTTTTTTACGAAAGTATATTTCCCTTAGTAATCTCCCACCATTCCAGGTGATCCACAGTTTTTTTTGTGGCCTGCAGCGCCACCTAGGGTGCCCCTACCTCCTCACTGTTCCGGAGCTAAATTTGATCTTTCATAGATTTATTTTGTCAGGCATCCTGGGCTATGGTTTATACCATTTGCATGATGATATGCTTTCCTGTTGCGTATTCAACTATTTCTACCAGAGAATGACCAACAAGTGTGATTGGAACCAATGGGAAGTACACAGATATTTTATATTGGACTCCATACATTGTACACATTGTTCAGCTCTCAGCAGCACATATTTTTTTACCTGTGGAGTAATTTGGATGTCTCTGAGCTTTCGTATAATGCTACCTTATTTTTGTTTGTAATTATCCAGGCCATCTTCATTGCTGAGAGTGAATTTCTTTTGCCGCATTTTATACAGTTATGACGACAATTTCAATAAAATTTCCGGGCCTGCGGTGCAACAGAGCCCCATGGATCTCGTATGGATCTCTTTTCAATATATGAAGTGCAAGGGATGCGTAGGAAGGCAAAAAATCAACTTCAATAGGGGCCTGGGAAACACTCAGGCCAGATTGGGCCTGGCAGGCCAAATGCGGCCTGGCCAGGCCCGATTAGGCCTGGATCAGTTCCATATATGACACCAGAGCCACTTAAACTGACCCCTCATCCACTCGTACCATGGGTAAGAAGGTGATCTGCACCTGTCCGGAGTGCGTACAGCACCATGTTATTGTTGATGGCCACAAAATACCTGGGCATGGAGTCAGTCAACAGCATTGCCGGCTCCACAAACTTGCAGCCACTGCAAATCATTTACCCCATTTTGCTAAAGCTGGTAACCCACACCCAATCGGTGTTGAGGATCTCTCGGACGAGGACGGAGATGGTCAAGATAATCAAAGAACTCACTGGATATGCAACATCTCTGTGCACTGTGCTTGATAATAAGATCTTCTTTTTTTCACCAGGGCTGGAGACTTGCTCACCAAGTTTCCACAAAGATCTTCAGAATAGGGAACCAAGAGACAATAAGACCCAGATATGGATTCCAAGAAGCAGTAAGAACAGAAATATGGAGGGCGAGAGTCATGGAGTGAAGGAAGGTACTAGCTAGCTCCGTAATGTAACACGTGAGTAAACCATGTGATGTGAGTACAAGTCACAGGGCAGGTTTACACCCTCCCTGTCTTTGAAAAAGTCCATGCGTCCCGCATCAGTTCAACCAGAAAAAAGAAACATAAGGTAAGTAACCAAAACCAAATGCATGCCCGGAGAAGACTCGCCGCATCAAGGCCGGGCCGCTATGGGCAGACTCTCCGACTGCAGGGAGAAAGAGAAAGGTTTGCCAGCCGGTGTTCCATTGTCCATCAGCGAGTCGAGCCAGTCGTGGAGTGTGTTGGTGTGTGCCACAGAGGCGATTGGGCCAGATTGGGCAGCTTTCGAGTCGAGCCAGTCACGGAGAGCGTCCAGGTGGGTGACCTTGCGTCCCGGTAGCCATCGCACATCTTTGTTTTCATGTCCAGCCCACCACACCAGGTACTGGTAGCTGTGGCCCTGTTTCTGTTAATCAATAATGTCGGCGACTTTGTGTCCCTCGCCTAAGTCAGTGATAATAGGTCCAGGACAGTCCAGTTTCTGGCCTGGGAATAGCTTGTCACTGTTTTCGACATAAGGTTTGACCTCCGATGTATGGAAGACGGGGAATACATTGGGTTGTGAGGCCATGTCAAGGGTGACGGTAGAGCATTCCTTGTGAACTGCTTTGATAACGAAAGGTCCGTTGAAACGTGGCATGTATTTGGCGACACGGAGTTCGCCTTTTTCACCACCACGTACGTAGGCGCCCCTGCGGTTGGCGGTGGAGAGCTTGACGCGTTCACCGACCTTGTAGTCAGGGTCAGGTCTGCGTGTTTTATTGGCCTGTTCGGCTTGTGTGAACTTGGCGGCAAGAAGGTTGTCCTGAGTGTCTTGGAACTTGGTTTCAAGGCGCTTTATGATGTCTGCAGCAAGGATGTCTGTTGGAACCTTTAAGATGGGTGCCGCCAGAGCAAAGGGAGGAATGAGTTGCAGCGAGCGACCTGTATGAAGTTGGAAGGGGGAATACCCAGTTGAGCCATTTACTGTGTTCATGATGTGGAAATGTACACGGGGCAGCGCACGTACCCAGCCGATCTGGTTCCAGGAGACATGGTAACAGATGCATTGATTAACAGTCGTGTTTGTGTGTTTGCTCGAACCGTCTGTTTCTGGGTGGTATGCAGTGGAGAGTTTGAGCTTGACACCAGTGGGCTTATGGAGAGCTTTCCAGAAGGCAGATACAAAGAGTTTGTCCCGGTTAGAGATGATTTCCAGGGGGCAGCCATTCTCACGGTACCATTTGTCAAAGAAGAGGAGGGCAAAATCTTCTGCGGAGATATCGGTTGCAAGTGGGGACAATCTGTATGTCAGAACCCCTGCGGTCTGTCATTGTAACAATGCAGTTGTAGCCCTGGTCCTCAGGGAGTGGGCCAATGAAGTCAATTGCCACTGAATCACAACGGTCATCTGGGATGGAAAGTGGGTGAAGAGGGCCTGCTTTGGGAGTTGTCCAAGACTTGTTGGTCTGGCACTCTGGGCAGCCGGGGATGTAGGCACATTTGAGATTGCATTTCATGTTCGGCCAGTAGTACGCATCCCATAAGGACTTAGAACTTTTATTGAAACCGAAATGGCCAAGAGAGTCATGTGCGAGCCTATAAAGGTTTGCACGGATGGTACCCGCTGTGATAAGGACCGCGGTGTCGGTATCGAAAAGTATGTGATTCAAATTCGACTACGTTCATGGAAAGTACAGTCAAATGATAGAGCGGAAGGTCGATGCGTGGATCAGCCTTGTGTGAGCGGTGTGTGTGTGTGTGTATGTGAACGGTGATTCATGGAGACCGTTTGTCTCCTAGGTGTGGATGTGTGTAGTGGACCTGTTGTCAGTGAAAACGGGAGAGAAGATGTGAATCACTAGACCTGGTTCCCCGTACAAGTGTACTGGACCCTAAATGTGTTTCCCTGTCTGATTTCCTTGGTTGCACTCTTCCCCTTAGAACCAGCGCTGGAGATGCGATGAGTGTCGCACAGACGATGACACCGATGTTGTTCAGTCGACAGCGAGACAATTGTCATGAATCGCCTGGGTTCTACTTTTTTTCGTGCAACGCATCCATATGGATACAGACGCGTCTTAGCGGCACAGGACTCTCATGATGCCACCACGTGACCTTCTCACGGTTTGAAACCCGGCCTCAGATTCTAAAGCCGCAGACTCAGGGAGTCTGCGCCACGGAACACAGAAGACGTTAGGGACTAGGAACCCGTACAGACGGGCTCTAGTCCCTGGACGCACCAAGGGCAGACACAGGAGAGTACACGGAGTACAGGAGTGGTTGCAAACCCGATCGGGGTTTGAACCACTGGATACGATGACACTTAGGACTAGGAAACCCGAACGTCAGGTCTCCTAGGTCCACCGACACCACGGAAACCAACACAGAGGAGTCCAGGAGCATCAGCATTAATGCTCCTTAATGCTACGGTGCAGGAACTGATCGCGATTGACCGCGATCGCTTTAATTTATTAGAAGCCTATATAAGCACGGTAGAATCTCCATGTACAGTAGATTCTACCTCGTCTAATCTCAGGCTTCTACCTTGGCTTGACATAGGCATTGTCTCCACCCTGCCCTGCTTCCTTCGCGCCATACTACAGGTTGTATCCACACCCCGGGTTGTATACCTGAGTGGATATCACACCCTCTTCAACTCGTTCCGGGTTCTGCCTCGCATCCCGACCTATGACATACGGCCTCCTAGGGAGGACGCCGTATGACTGGTCCTACTGCTTGGGGAACATACAAGTTACTAGTGTCTATCAGGTTTATCCTGGTTGGGGTTCTCATGGGGTTACTCGCTGTTTAGCCGACCCAGAGGCCGTTGCTGACAACAATCAGTCTTGTTGGCTACGGAAGGCAATTTGAATGTGATGGCTTCTCTCCAGGCCTGTTTTCTACAGAGCGATGCTCACAAGAACAGTGATCCTAATTGAGGAAGCCTGGAATTGTGACACCGGTCCAGTGAGGAGGAACCCTGCTGATGGAGGTGTGGGAGGTGAGACACCGATGAAACAAGTGAATGTAAGAGGTGTGGCCTGTCTCCGGCTGTAGGGCAAGGAGAAGGGTGCACAAGAGGTACAAGGTCGGGGAAGGCTGGGATTACCCCTTTAGATTGAGTGAGAGTGGTACAGTAAGTGGGGAACACCCTGGAAGCTACTTCTGCAGGCCAGAAGGTACTGACTACTCCTACTAAATGCGCTCCCTTTTATACCTCCTTGATGACTTCCCACGTTCAGAGGTGCCATGCAGGTCGCAGGTGTTTCCAGGGGGTAGGGAACATCATGAGGTGTTTCAGGGTGCATATACGGCAGGAGACTCGGCGCCTCTGCTAAGGAGACCAATCGTCTTTGGGTGCGCGTGAGGCACAGTGAGGCTGGAACGACCTTGGAATATGTTTTGGAGCTTCAGGCACGGCCTGGTGGTCACGTTGGCAGGTGCTGGAACATTCAGGAAGGAGGAGAGACAGACGGTCTCCCTCGGCTAGTCAATGCATCGTGTGAAGTGGGGGACTGGCTGTGTCGGGATATCCTCTGCCTCGTCCGATGGTTCGGTGTTAGGCACGGGGTAGGTCCGTCCGGTGCGAGAAATCGTCCAAGAATGGAAAATAAGGGAGGTTGCCCATGCACGCCACGGGAGGGGATCGGTCGTATCAATGATACTATATGCCGCTTAGTGACGTGTGCTGGGGAGTGCTGGTCTCGTTCATTGGGGATGTGTGTATGGAGGGCCATTCACATGTCAGAGGAAGGAGTTGAGAGTCCAGTCCTGGAGCGGGTTGTATCCTGCTGACGACGGTGGCAGGAGCGAGCTCGAATGGGCGGGGGAGACAATGCGGATGGTGGGGGAGAGTGTTGGTCTTGCTCTGAAGCTGCTTCCGGTAACATAGAATCCCTTTAGGAAGATCTGTCGCGTACGTCCGAGCTCGTCCGTCACTTGTGCAGATGGTTCGCAGGGGCCATGAGGCGACGAGAGGTGCGTAGCACGCTCGGAGACCTCACACCGCATGGGGAATAATGAGATGTGAGCCAATGTACCATAGGCCATTTTCATTCTTCAGGGCAGTGAAGCTCACGTCAACGGAGATGTTCAAGATGGTGCAGACCGGATTGGGAACATCTTCCATGGGCATCCTGATGTGTGTGCATGTGAGGGCAGCATGCCACGAAGAAGGGCAAAAGCATCCAAACAAGATACGAAAGCAACAGCCGTTGAGTCAGAGTCCTGATCAAAGGGGGCGGGCGCTATGGACTCTGAGTCTGGGGTTTCTGTGAAATCAGTCCTGGATAGGGCATCCGCCACAGTGTTGTCCTGGCCTTTGACGTAAACAATTCGGCAATCGAACTGGGCCAGGAACTCCATCCAGCGAGCCTGGGGTCACAAGAGGTCCCTCTGGGTGTTGAAGTTTTCCAGGGTGTGGTGGTCGGTATATACGTAGACGGGCGAGCCAATCAGGTCGGAGCGCCAACGGCATAAAGAACAAATAATAGCAAGGAGTTCTTTTTCATGTACAGGATAATTCAATTAGGCCCCCTTGAAGGTCATCAAATTGAAGGCGACAGGACATGCAGTTTCCTAGGTGAGGCCGTACAAAAGTACAGCACCAGAACACCTATCACTCGCGTCGGTGGTCACAAAGATTTTATTATCACCCATGTCTTGATGGTTGATAGTGGTGAGATATTCGTGCCCAACAACAATTTCCTTTATTGTGAAGAAGGCAGCTTCATGCTCGGAATCCCAGCCTGGGAAATACTTATTGGCCACCTTGGTTGTCAGGCAGTGTAGGACTTCTGTATGTGTAGCGAGATTTGGGAGGAATTGGGAGACATAACGGACTACGCCCAGAAAGGCTTGTACGTTAGTCCAGGGACTTTGGAGTGGGCCAATGCAAGATGTGTTCTATTTTGCTGTCGTCGGCTTCGATACTGCGCACAGAGATCTTATGGCTGAGGAATTTAATGGAGTGTTGGAAAAGCTTAGTCTTCTTTTCATTGCAATATAGACCAGCAGCTTCAGGCAGTCAAAGATAATACAGACATGAGTTTCGTGTTCTTCGACCAAGTTGGACCAGATCACAATGTCGTCCAAGTATACGTGGCAGATCTTTCCTATGTGTTCCCTGAAGCGCTGTGAGGTCTCCAAGCGTGCTACGCATTGCTCATCGCCTCATGGCCCCTGCGAACCATCTGCATGAGTAACGGGACGAGTTCGGACGTACGCGACAGATCTTCCTAAATGGGATTCCACGTTACCGGAACCAGCTTCCGAGTGAGACCAACGTTCTCCCGACATCCGCATCGTCTCCCCCGCCATTCGGGCTCGCTCCTGCACCATTGTCACATGGATACGACCCGTACACCACGACCCACGGGTTCTTGACACCTACGACACGACCTTCTGCATCCAACGAACCGGCGCTCCCGTGGACTGTGTTCATCGCTACTCGATGTCCACCGTTCTCGAACACTCTCACACACCGACGGACCTACCGCATGCTTGACGCCGACCCATCGGACGAGGCAGAGGATATCCCGACACAGCCCTTCCCCCACTTCACACGACGCATTGACTAGCCGAGAGGAGACCATCCGTTTCTCTCCCCCTTCCTGAGCACTCGAGCACCCACCGACGCAACTACCATCCATGCCCTGGAGCTCCAGACATATTCCGAGGTCGTTTGGCCTCGCCACACCTCACACGCACCCAGAGACGATCGGTCTCCTCAGCAGAGGCGTCCGTTCTCTCCTGTCATATATGCACCCTGAAACACCTCATGACGTCCCCTGCCCCCTGGAAACACCTGCGACCTGCATGGCACCTCTGGAAACGTGGGAAGTTGTCGAGGAGGTATAAAAGGGAGCGCATGAAGTAGGAGTAGTCAGTACCTTCCGGCCTGCAGAAGGTAGCTTTCGGGGTGTTTCCCCACTTTCTGTACCGTTCCCAGCTCAATCTAAGGGGTACTTACCCAGCCTTCCCCGACTTTGTACCTCTCGTGCACCCTCCTCCTCGCCCACTGCCAGAGGCAGGCCACACATCTTGCATTCGCTCGTTCATCGGCGTCTCACCTCTCACACCTCCATCAGCAGGGTCCCTCCTCACCGGACCCCGGTGTCAACCATCCCAGGCTTCCTCGATTAGAATCACACCGTTCTTGCGAGCCTCGCTCTGTAGAAAACAGGCCCGGAGAGAAGCCATCACATACAAGTCGCCGTCCATAGCCAACGAGACCAACTGTCCTCGCCGTCGACCGAACAACGTCGGTGTCATCGTCTGTGCGACACACATCACATCTCCAGCGCTGGTTCTAAGGGGAAGAGCGCACGAAGGAAAGCAGGCAGGGCAACACATTTAGGGTTCCAGTACTCTCGTACGGGGAGCCGGGTTTAGGCATTCACACCTTCTTTACCGTTTTCACTAACAACAGGTCCGCCACACACGTCCACACCTAGGAGACGAACGGTCTCCACGATCCCCCGTTCACACACACACACACACCTATCGCTCATACAAGGCCAATTCGTGCACCGACCTTCCGCTCTATCATTCGACTATATCTTCCCCTTTAGAGGACGAACATAGTCGAATTCGAATCACATATCTTTCGATACCGACACCGCAGTCCTTATCACAGCGCAGCAGTGACACGTTGTTGTTGGATAAAAGGGGTGTTGCGTAAACCTTGCGACATTACCAGCCACTCATAGAGACCCACTGGTGTGCTCACCGCGGTGTACTTAATGGAGTCGGGGTGCATGCAGGTCGAGAAAAAGCTCTCTGTGAAATCTATGGTAGACCAGATTTTACCCTTCGCACAGTCCGCAAGTATGTCCTCAACCCGTGGTAGGGGGAGAACATTGTGTACTGTGTTCAGATTGAGTTCGCGGAAATCATTCACCCAGTGTGGCAGCACAGTGCTGTCAGCTTTAGGAATGAGAAAAGGCTGGAGAGGTGAAGGAGGAGTTTGAAAGTTGTATGCATCCAGCGTCAAGATGTTTTTGGATGAGAATGCTCCAAGCCTCGCGGTATTTACGCGGGCTGGAGTAAGACCACTTGGATAACGATGTGTAAGTGGTTTTCATTTGGATCTCACACTCAATGTCCGTCGGTAAGCGGTCCACATGTGGGATTGGTTCGAAAATGGGACGGTACTCATTCTTGAGTTTATCTCCGAGGGCCTGGAGACGCTCCCAATTGGTGAGGATCTCAACTCGTTCGCGGATTGCCGCTACTACGTTGATGTCCCTGACAGGTTCAAAGAGGCCCTCCGCACCAGATTGTGCAGACAGAGGCCAGCTCTTTTGCCATTGTTATATGATCTGCTTTCGTGGTTCTCATACGTTCCTTGAGCTTGATGAGAGGTGGCTTAGGTGGGAGCAGAGGTGTGGGGTTCAAGAGATCATAGTTAACCTGTTTATCTACTACAGTGCGTTTGTGGTGATCAATAACTATGTGATTACATGTGAGCCATGGAAGGCCAAGAATAAGAGGAGCGCAGAGGCCTGGCGCGATCAGGGCGTGTACAGTGTTGGAGGTCCATCGAGAATCTGTGCTAATGCAGCTGAGATGTATGTATTCGGTAAGAGTTCGTTTGGAGGTGGAGGAGTCAGACATCGCAACATTGACCGTCTCGGGAACATGCAAATGACGGCGACGAAGCTTCAGGCGGTCATGAGCTCAGGTGTGATCAAAACTAGATGGGAACCATGTGTTCACGAGGAGGGGAGTTCATAGAACGAAGGGTGTTAGCAAAGGTGAAAAAGGATTCAGACTGAGTATGACGACACGCTGTCATGGTAATGGTGGTGATCGTCCTCCCAGCTGGGCTGCAGGAAAATGCTGCAGATCTGTTTCATGAAATCGGAGACAGTACCCGTGAGCAGGGTCTTGCGTTCCTCAAGATTGCTGAGGACATCGGTGATGTGGTGGTCCCAGAAGCACCCGATGAGGGTCTTCGTCTGTTTCTCTTCTGCTACGTCTTTGATAGTGCAGTAGTTGGCAAAGGCAAGTTCGAATTTGCGGACGATGGCAGGGGTGCATTCTCCAGCCAGGATGGGTGGTTTGGAGGACACAGTTTCAAGGGTGGCAGCCATCGTTGACAAACATTGGCAGGGGAGGGCGAGGCGAGAACGATGATGACGACGAGTCAGAGGAGTCGGAGGAAAGAGGAGGAAAAGTGGAGGAGGGATCCGCGCTGGGGATGCTCTTGGCGATGGAAGTACTTTGCTGATGGTGATGTCATGATCTCGGAGATCTACGCGGTGATCCTTCTGGTGATAGAGGGAGGGGCGTAAGAGGTGATTCAACGTCGAGGTTTTGTTGAGATGACTGAGCCCGTTACGAGCGAGTGAGGAATGGACAGTTTTCTTGAGGCCAGTGTGGCGATGTGGCACGCGGAAGCGACGGCGTGCTTGGCGATCTTGCTGAGCTCTAGGTATGAGCTTCAGCTAACAGTAGGACGGCGGTGGTGTCTAGCAAGGTGCTCAGTGTTGTGGAATCGGAGACGGTGCTCGTCAAATTCCCCTCTAGTAACGGTATCCAAGCCACAGTGGGGCGGATATTGTCAAAAAAAAATGGAGACTTGCTCACCAAGTTTCCACAAAGATCTTCAGAATAGGGAACCAAGAGACAATAAGACCCAGATATGGATTCCAAGAAGCAGTAAGAACAGAAATACGAAGGGCAAGAGTCGTGGAGTGAAGGAAGGTACTAGCTAGTGTCCATAACGTAACACAGTGAGTAAACCATGTGATGTGAGTACAAGTCACAGGGTGGGTTTACAAGGGCTTGTGATTGACAACACTCTCATTATCCAGCTCTGTTCAGCATTACTTGTGTGGCTGAATCTGAAGGCTGGTATCAGTTATGAAACTGCAAATACAATTCTGAAGGCTCTGCAATTTATTCTTGTGATTGCTCTGGAGCTTCTGCAGATAGCCTTACGGTTGCACAGGGCATCCCAGTTCAAGTTGCAAAACTTCAAATTCTGAGGGACATCTGCATCATCTACCAGAACTACACTAATGAGCCTGAGCTTGTTCAAACACCCTGTTGCCCAAAATGCCATACAATATACCCATCACTGCCAAAAATGCCTGAGAGATGCACAGCAAAGGTTTCGGAAAAATCACACATCAGCTGCAAGGCTGAACTTTGGCAAACACAACACTTTGGAAAGGAGTCTAAGCATGTTCCCAAAACAATATTCAATACACAGAAATTTGAATCTTGGCTCGAATGGTTGTTTCTCTTGGAAATCTATTGACTATCTAGCGAAATCTTTCCAGAGACTGGCTGCTTCTGAGGGAGAAGAAATGGCAGATCTCCAGGACAGTCCCCTACGCGGCCAGCACACAAACCCCGGGCTCGGGGGACCGTACCCGCGGGACCGTACCCGCGACGACCCCAACACGGAAGGTGGAGCGTACTGCAATCCCTACCACGGGCCCGTGCCGCAGACGCTCAACGAGGGCGTGCACGGCGCGCCCCGGCGGACTGGGGCGCAGGTGGGGAGTCAATTGTGATGACGCAAATGGGGCGCACGAGCCCGGGCACGGGGATGATGTACGCTGGGGGTGGGCGGACGGGCAGCCCCGCGCCAATGATGTATGCGGACGCGCGGACGGCAAGCCAGGGGTCGCCGGCGGCGCATGGTGGGATGTAGGGTGTTGTACGTCTCTTCCTCGTTGTTTCCAAACCCCCCACTCGTGCTAACTCTGTCTTTTCCTCTCCTTCCATAGCCCTGCCCGCACAAACAGATCACGATAACGACGAGCTTGCCGCTCGACGTGCTGGGAGTCGTGGCCGAAAGAGGTGTGTATTGTAATGATCTCTTCCTGCTTTAACTGCACGCACACCCACACAGATGCCGCGCATCGCTCCCTCCCTCTGCATAGCTCCGCATTGCATGTCCGCATCCACGCGCTGCTGACTCGTACGTCTCTGTCTATACCCTCTACGCCTTGGCTTCTAACCTACTCTCCTATACAGCGTACCCATCCTCCTTCGCACCGATATTGACACGCGCAGGCGGCTTACGACCACGGCAGGCAGCGGTCAAGAGATGAAGGGATGGAGGGGAGGCACGTAACTTACCGCGACGCGGCGCGCATGTAAATAGAGTACTCCTTGAATAAAAAAGTTTTTGTCTCCCCATCTTTCGTGTGACTTCTTCCTTCTTTCTCGCGCTTGCCCTCCCGCGTCCTCGCAGCAGCTCAAGACTCAAGTTGATATGGATATCGAAGCCAGTGCAGCGTCGAACACGCAACCGTATTTCGAAAGAGCCACCTCCGCCGAAGAGAAGGAGGAGGGATGGACGGAAGGTAAAGCAAGGCACGTATGCTGGCGCATTCGCGGCCATGGTGTCAGCGGTGCGTGCTTTTTGTCTCTTTCGTTCGCTATTCCTTGTCCTTCAATGCTGGTATTCTTTGGAATTTCTTTTCCATTGTCTTCTTCGAATCCTCAATCATGGTAGTGTGTTACTGAAACCCAATCCAGGCACTGTGTCTAGCTATATGTACGTCCGCCCTCTCCGTCCTGCATCACGTCTAACCCATACTCCACAGTGCCTCCCGCGCCTTCCACCTCAGCATACGGGATCGACATCGACGCGCCTGCATGCCGCAGTCAAGTAGAGGAGTCGAGCACACCGGACACGAGTCGCACGAGTCAAGGCGACCTGACGAGGAGGGTGCTTCAGTTGAGGGATTGAATGTAGTGGAGAGTCGAGTCGAGTCGAGTTGAGTCGAGGCGGGTGCTGCCTGCATCGGTTGGAGAGGGAGGCGTGGATTTGAAGGGGAGGGGATTGGGTCAGGCGGCCGCAGAACGACATCGCCGCGGCCGGACACTGGGTCCCCAAGTGCTCGTACGCAGAAGCGGCACGGGCAGGGCACATACCCAGCCCCTCGCTGTGCGGGCGAGCATCTCGGCGGCGCGTCTGCTCTGCCGATATCTGCGCTGGGGCCCGTGGTAGACGTCCTCCGAAGCACCGCAGGTGCAGTCCGCGTGTGCTTCTGCCTGCGAGTATGACGGCGCGCCAGACTTCCAATCCTTCAATGGGGGTGGTGCTGGACATCACGGCTGCGATGAAGCAGGAACGGGGGAAGGTCGAGCTTGCGGTCGAAGCCGAGGAGACGGAGGAGGGATGGAGGGGCTGGTATATGCCAGGGACATATATCAAGTTTCAAGTCTACACGCGCTTGCGGATTCGCTTGCAGCCAAGCGCCCAACACTGCTCTGATGTTCCTTTTTCTCCCGGCAGGTCATTACTTGGATGTGGACGTTTCTTATCTTTTTTCCTATTTGTACGGACCACCAGCTATTAGCTTCGTACATACAGGTGCGGAAAGCCCTATAAAAAGTTTAAATAGCTGTGAAAACGAAAATGGCTGTAGTACATACGAGAAAATGAGGCTGGTCCTGCGAAACGTCTGTCCATTTCCAAGTAGCTGCGAGGCGGCGACGTGTTTTGCACTCGTCGTTGTGCGACCTGGAAGGGTCCAGGCGTAATGGCGAAACAGGCAAAGTCGTGTTCCTGAGCCGACGAACATCTGCGGCTACCCGTCTCCTCTCCTCTGCAACGCCACCAGTGTATGCGAGTTGTCCGGGACTAGAAGTCTTGAGAGAATCAATACGTGCTCGACATGCACAAGGAAATAAAGAGAAAGAGAAGGAAATGAAGCACCCAAGAAAGCAACACAATGTCATCTCGGCTCCGTGTATGATCATCTTCGAGCCACCCGCTCCCTCTCACCTCCTACCTCCGCTCCCAATTCTCTCGACTCTCTCCCCGCTCACCACTGCCGACCCCTTTCGTGGGAGGGATGCACCATACAAGATACATGAGACCAGACGACAAGTGGGGGGCCCAAGACGAAGGAAGAGCGCAACGCGGTGATGGTACGTGCATGGGGGGCGATAGAAAAGAAAGGAGGACATGAGCGCTTTATAAGGCGAGGATATCGTGAAGTGCGGTGCCCCGGTAGCCCTATGCGGAGGAAGGTACCACCCGAAACACTCCCAACCCCACTCTCTGCTCGCATCGATGGCCTCCTCGCGTGAAAGGACCAGGCGATGTATTATCATCCCCGTTTCTTGCGCCAAAGGGAGAGAGATATGGGCCATGGTAGCAAGAGCGCGCGTACTCCACCAGTATAACCCCGTCTTCTGCCCCAGGACATATACCGCCAAAACAGCAGCGTACCAAGACGCAGCGGCGCGGCGCGGCACCACACCCGCCCAGCGCTGTATGTATCCACGAGAGCACGCAGGGAGGCTAGCGCATCAGAGCGGCACAGTCAAAGCAAGAGAAGCCGTCGAAATATCCACAACGATTAAGCGAGACCACAACGCACGCGTACATACCTCATCTGAAAGTAGTACTGACACGCCGGGCGCTTGGGGCAGGTAACTCAGTACTTGAACTGGAATCCTTTGAGAACCAGATGAAAGGAAGGAAAGAGGAAAGGAAAAAGAGAGAGTGCACACCATGTCTCGTCCATGGACATCAGATGGCCTTAGCGCGCATACGGAGCTTTGTGAATATACAGAGATGGAGGACCGCAGACTACACGTCGCGTGGTGCGGCGCGAGCTGAGGGCTCCCGTCGGCAGGAGACTTCGCCGCGTGGTACCGAATCCTGGATGCCAATTGGATTTCAATTGAGCGTACGTCCAACCGTCCGTCCGCTGGAGATGTCGAAGTATAGACGGTCGAGAAATCGAAGTTAAGCTTTCCGGCCCATCTTCGAGTTCGCCCAAATCCAAAGCCCAGAAAGGTAGAGCTGGGAGTTTGGAGTCCAGCGCGCGCGAAGTCGACGGCTTGATCTAGAGATCTGAATCGCCCATGCCGAGGTTGTCGGGAGAACGGATGGAAGGCAGGCGGAAGGACGCATGGAGCGACAACCTCAGCGGCGTCAAGACTGGAGCCGTGCGGTGCGGAAACCATGGCCAGATCCATGTCTCACATGGCTCACGCGCGCGCCGCGTTGATAAGCAGGCTATCTGGCCTTGCCTGGAATCTTGCTAATGTTGGGATTCCTGTGCATTACCAGGTTAGATGTACATCTCCAGGATTAACATGAGTCCCGAATGGTTAATCAGGCACATCCTGCATGAGGGCTTAATCAGCCTGCCCGAGAGAACATTAATCAGAACCTCCTATACTGATTAAGGCTCGATTCAATGGGTTTAATTAAAGAGTCCTTATAATCGCTTGATTAAGGCTCTGTGGGGCCAACAAATATTAGGGAACTTAAACATCCACTCTGAAGAACAAGTGTCTATCCGCAGAGATAGATCTGTGGGATTTAATCACCTTGTTGTGATTGATTTGGACTATTCTGGGACGTGTCTGGACACATGATAATCACTGATCAATGTTGCTATCCCCAATATGGGTTCTTGACTCGGGCAAGGCTTCATCGGTGTATATCTCAACAACTACTGGGCGGTTCGGGGAGATTAGGGTATCTACTGAAAGCTGATACCCAATGCTCCTTGAATCTGAAGGTGTTAATCAAGGGACTTTAACCATTAAATTGGTTCAACTCCGTTACCGTCCTAATTTGGGGTTCTTGGCTTGATCAGCAATGGACGAGGTTATATCTCGGGAACCACTTGGCGGATTAGGGAGTTCTGGGTGTCTACAGAAATGGGAGACTCAGCGCTTTCTGAATCCAATGGTCCGAAGGGCAGGACAACACTATTGGCTTGGAAGTTCAGTCGAGTCAGACAACCGATCGGAAACAAGGAGTTAAATGGCAGATCTTTAGCTTACTCAGGTAGTGTAATTAGAGTAGTGTAAGCGTAAATGTACATATATAAGGAGGGCAGTTCTAGTATGGACAGACTACTGCAGTGGTGGTGGCGCAGGTGCTAGATCCCAGTCTCATAAAGAGACTTGGATCTAGTGCTTGTGGCACTAACATTGGGGTGGCACAGGAGCTAGGTCCTGGTCTCAATTAAGAGACTTGGATCTAGTGCTTGTGTTACAACAGGTAGTCCGCGCTTGTGATCCTGGACTGGTTCTATTAAGAGCTTTGCTTCGTTTGCACAATGTGATTAATATGTCTTGCCTTCGGTGGAAGTAAAACACATAATTTGGGATCGTGATTAAGATGTGTGAAGGGATTTGGGATTTGGATTGAGAAAACGGCACCACTACAGCAGCCTAGGAAGGCTTATTACTTGGGATTATGGGATACGGTCGAAAGGGACCTTAAACAATCAGCAGCCTTGGAAGGCTTATATTTGGGATTGCTTTTGGATTGGTGTTTGATCGACGCACTCGGTTGGCTATGCCAAGAGAGGGTCTTAATCCCACCACAACAGTCTTGCACGCCATTAGTCAAGTGCTCTCGTTCTGAGCGCTTGATTAAGGGCTTCAACCAGTCGAACTGAAGTATCTGTGTCCCTTTTCTACTCCTTCACACTATTGTGAAGAAGTCTAAAATGCATGAATTACTCGTCGGCACGTCCTAAGCTTGTGCAACCAGGGGGAACAAGGATGTGGATTTCGGTTAGTGGTTGTGGCTTGTGCTGCTGCATTCCACTCGTCGGTCCATGTTATCAGCAGTACTCCAGCTTTAGACAGACCGAGGCAAAGCCTTTCAGCGTGGAGCAGCTAGATTGATCCATCCATCGGTCATCGTCGCAGCGTCGGTCAGTCGTACAAACGAAAGTGAGAAGAGAAACTCCGTCTGGAATGTAGAAAGATGTAGGCAGAGAAAGCCACCCGAAGGAACTGAGCTTTGAAATATGCAGCAGCGCTATCTTCCAGTTGAACAAAATGTATCACAGTCCAGTCAGAGGTGAGCCAAAAGCTGCATTCCCAGTTCGTTGGTGATCCCATCAACCCCTGTTTAGGACTCTCTTCATTCCGACACCTTCCTCACGTCACGGGCGTCTCTGGTCCTCTGTAGACGCTAATGATATCAATCCTAGAAATATTCCACCAAGTGGTTCCGGATTCTTGAGCTTTATGAGTGCCTCTTCAAGTTGTATCTGTCAGGCATCTGCGCACTCTCTGCGCACTGGGACCCACGAAAACCCACGCGTGCCGGCGCCTTGCAGTCAAGCGCGAAGACAACAACGTAACGGAGGCGCTGTAGCTGGCCCCACTGGCTGTCTGTCGACACCTTGTTTTTTCTCTCTATGCATGGCTCTCGATTCGTTACTGTGCGACACGCTGTGAAGAAACCCTATCGCGGGATTTTTTGGGGACGCAGCGGCGCATCATTTCTGGACGACTGCAATACTCACGATGCCCCAGGAGGCCTATCTGCCGCGCCATTGCCTGTACACCATACACCGTACATCGTACACTTGTGGCACGCACCCCATTCCATCCCATCTTATACCAGGCTGTGCTTGAGCAGGTCACGGCGGCACGGGTAATCAAGCACGACCTGAGAACTTGGGGCATTGGGTGGCGTGGGGACGAAGGTAAAAGGTACTGTAGCATTTTATTCAGTTCGTACGTCACGCGTCACAGGGCTTCAAAAATACGAAAATTTTCGTACATGTCACGGGTCACTGGGGTCGAGTACGAAAAACTGCCAGAATGTCACAAAATCGCTGGAAATTGCTGAAAATCACCCAAAAAATCGAAATTTCGGCTTACACGGTTTGCGCGTGCGGTGGCGTTCGCACGAGCCGCCATTGTTGACAGTGGAACCAATTCGGCGATCCCACGGGTGCACCTTTCCCTCCTTGTGCTCGACTCGTCTCACTGTCTCTGGATTCTGGTCAAATTGCTACAGAACTCTCATTTAAATATCACAAACTTTACACCCTGCTACTTTTTGTCTGTCTTCTTGTCCGTCTTCTTGCCTGCCTTTTAGAATTTTCCTGGCACTTTCCGACGAAAGTACAAAAATTTGGGGATGTCACGGTCTCCCGAGGCCAAGTACGAAAACTGACTTTCGTACTTTTGGGTCACAGGTCACAGGCCGGTACAAACTGAACAAAATGCTACAGTAATCCGGTACGTGCCTCGATTTTCCTAGCTCCTGCCCCGATCCCGAGGTTGCTTTCTCGTCCTTTGTTGCTCTTTTCCTCGTGCAGTGAGAACAAATGAATTTACTGACGCCCACGTACAGGATCCCTTCCTTTGTTTACATATACTTGCATCTAATCAGCTCTGCCGGGCGACGACCATCAAGCTACTCCGGCCCCTGCCCCCGCCCTCCCGCTTCATCCATCTCATCCTTCGCCCATCCCCGCTCTGCCCCGCAACTCTGGATGCCTTCCACACCCGGCTATTCCTGGCCGCATCTCTCTTCTCTTTCCTCCCACTCTACAGCGCATGCAATCGCTACGGCAGTGAAAGAACCACGGCGCCAGGTGCGCGCACTCCGAGCTGTGCTGGGTCCCTGTACGCACGTACCGGATGGGCGGGCTTGCCTGCGTGGCTATCCTACACTAAGTGACCAAAATAGTTGTCCCGATGTATTTTCGGACGTTTGGTCCGTTTTGCAGTGTTTACAGCGGTTTCTTCGCATACCTTCCGCAGGGTGAAATGTGACTAGGATGTCGAAGACGAAATATTTTCAGATTTATTGGATTAGCGTGTATCATATTATGACGCAATTATTGATCATGACAGTTGATGAATGGTGGAGCGATCACGCGACACTCAAAGTTTCTACAACAAACGACACCACTACAACGCGCTTTCAGCACCATACCGCACACATACCATTCTCACATCCTCCATGGCCCCTCCCACCACTCCTACCACCAAATGCCGCATCGTGGAGATGAAGAAAGAGGAGAAGGAGACTCGAGACATCCAGGAGGCCTTATCTGGCCATCGCAAGCTCTCAACTCGTACTATCAATCGCATATGGAAAAGATATGGAGGAAAGGAGAACTACTACGATGTGGGACATCATACGGGGCGACCCCATAAGATGAACGACCATGACAGGCGCGTTGCCAAGCGACAGCTTGCAAATTGCAATGCCCGGAATGCTACCGAGCTGCAACGTGGCTGGTTCCCGGACATATCCCTCCATACCGTCAAACGGGAACTTCGCAGCATTGGCCTCAAGGCCCATCCCCGTGCTACTGTTCCGTTAATCCCGAAAAAGAACCTGGGAAAGCGACGGGAGTGGGCCGATCAGTTCCGGGGATGGACTCACACCGCTGGTTCCTCAATTTAGCAGGCATTTAAGTTAGCTACGATTTCCTCAAGTATCTTAAAACATATAATGTGACGAGAAACTCGATTTTATATATTGGATTTAGGACTCGACAAAATCTAATCACTAATCTAATCTATCAAAGTCGAAATAAGCGTCCACAAAATTTCAAGTATCACCGCACCTTTCGCCAGCCATGAAATGCAATATAAAAAATAAGGAATAAATGGTCTTAAAACGAGTGCCAAAACTACAGGTATCAAGCCCATCAATATACGTACCGATACTTCAGATTTTGAATTAAGTTTAGAGGACAAAGAAATGAGAAGTAGGCATTCTGGTTTAAAGGCGTTTGAAACTCAATAAAAAACTCCAGGTTTCAGACGCCCTTAAACACATCTGCAGACCATCGGCAGATGGTCGGCAGATGGTCGGCAGATGGTCGTCAGATCATCAGTCAGTAACGATATAAGGCAAACTGTTATATTCAACGCAGACTAGCTTCTAGATAGGTTAAGGACTACAGCGCGGTCTTCCGAGAGCTCGAACCGCGCACAATGGGATAATATCAGAGAGGGTGGGACTTTATCAGTGCTATTTTGCATTTTGGAAGAGTAAGTCTGAGCAGGGAAGTAAGGGTAATACCGAAGAAACGGGTCTGACTGCCCTGGAGGTAAGGGAGCCTGGCGACGGATGATGAAAGAGGTCTCCTCTCCGTGGGAGAGGATTCATTCGATGCTGCCAGCTATCGGCGTGCTCGCCGAAGATGAAGGATAATATAAAACGAGACTGTTGCCTAGGTGCGTCGATGCACGGGAGAAGCTGGTGCCGTTGAACATGTACTGCGCACGATCCCCATCTTTGACGAGAGGAGGAGAGGTACCCACGACCTCGCTCCGCTGCCCGAAAGCGCGGTCGAAAATTGCTTTGAAATGTTTGATGATATCTGGACAATCCGGGCGTCGAAGCCAGCGCCGCAAAGTCGCACCTCGCAGGAAGGATTTGGTCAGGATGCCCTCGAGTTCTCCTCCGACGCGGTCGGTGGTATTGATCTTTTGAAGGTAGCCGATGGCCCGCTCGAAAGGGAAACACCACCACGAGATCACAGGGCCGAAAAGTAGAAGAAAATCATAGATGTGGAACGCGACGTGAATGATGGGCCGTTTCGCATGGCTCTGGGTATGAGGGTGATGGACAGTAAGTCCTTCGACCCATGTTTTGAGAGGCTGACGGTATGTGTTTGCACGCTCAACCGTCATGGTGTAACGGCAGACAAGAATTACAGCCTGGAATAATGCCATGCTGTGGTCCAGCATCCCGAGGAGACGTGCTGAGTGCTCGTCTGCGGGACGATCTGCCCACAGCAGCACAAGCGCAATCGGTAGATACAGGGTGGCAAGAGTTCGCCACTCATCCGCTTTGATACTGCCCGCATTGCTCTCCCCCGTAGTTGCGCGGCACGCTATTGATCCAGGACGGTGTGACGGTCTGCGCAATCACGCGTTGGATGAACTTGATTTGATTCAAGTTGATTGCTTTCGGAACGAAGTCGTTGCCGTCGCTGTTGAGAGGTTTGGTTCGGCGCTGGAGCATAAGTCATATGTCAGCACAAGCGTCCCGATGAGAAAGAGTTACTCACCCAGGTCATAAGTTTATCACAGAAGTGTGCCTTCGTTTTCGCACTGTCCATGGAAAGATCAAGGGAATATGCGACGAAACGAAGAGCAGCAAGGTTGTTACGGTGCAGTGCGCTCCACATAGTCGCCTCGCTGATTGCAGGGATATAATTGCCTTCAGGAACATCAGGCATTTCCTCGTCCTCGGAAACGTCGCCGTCGTCGCCGTCGTCGTCGCGAAGAGAGTGGACAAGTTTAGCTTGGATCCGGCGGATCTGAGGTAGGTCCTTCTCCGGATTCTTTAGCAGATAGTCGGAGGGACACTCGTGAGGATCATACTCGACCCATTCCTGGTCAAAAGCGATACCAGCCATCTCCTTCTTTTTGGCGACTTCAGCATCTATTCTGAGGACTCTACGACAGTGGTAGTGTACCAGGCCCTCTAGAACACAGTGCATCGAGTCGACAACGCCCATCCGAGTTGGATCCCAGTACGGCAACCGCCAGAGCTCGGACCAACGCACACCATGTTCTTTGAAGATCGTATCACGCTCAGCCTGTGTCTGAGCGTCCCTCCAAGCGTACGCCCAACGCCGCAGCTCCCGAACGTCCCTTCGCGCCCAAGCGGGATCATCCAAGTCAGTGCGATGTGTTGTCTCCACACCCTTGCAATTGCAGACTGTGCAGATATGATGGGAGCCGACGCCAGCGAGACCGAGTATCTTACGAGTAGCCGGAAGGTCGTTCACGTTTATTGCGATAGCGATGTCAACCGAGCATCCAGTGTCAGACAATCCGGTGCGGGAGAGGCGAATTCCGGGCCTCCAGCCGGCGATGAACTGGTCGATGAGGGGACGGAGGTAGTAGCCGATTTGGTCGTGGTTGGGTTCATGTGGACCTAGAATGATGCTGAGCCACATGAACTCGGGCTTGTAGCGAATATCCTCAGGGAGATTGAGGTTCACGACAGCCAAAATTCCAACGGAGTCGTGATTACCGCGTTTTCTCATCCCGTGCGGGTTAAAAAAGTCCAGCAAGATTTGGAACGCAAGTCTCATCCGACCCCCTCTGTTGATGAAGAGTTGATCAGGAACAGGCCCGTCGAAGCTGCGAAGGAACTCCGCCTCGAAGACGTTGTTCACCTTCTTCGGGTGACACCGGTCCACCCATCGACACTGTCGCCTGTACGGCTTCCCAGGCTTTATCGCAGGCGGCATTACACAGGGCCGCAATCTCGGGATCAGAGAGAACGGATGCCAAGTGGTCGGTGAAATCAGGATATACAAAAGGCTTAATCGGGCGCAGTTTGGACTGGCGCTGTTCAAGTAAAGGCTCCAAACACGGCACTGCAGGGCTATGTTTGTCGCGGAAGATAAAGTTTTCGCAGTGGGATGGATAGCTGGGCTCCTGGGTGAGTCGGTTCACCCGAGGTTCATGCGTGTAATGACAAGACGGGCAAGTCGCGAGGATCCTGGTTTTTGGCTCAAGTTTAAACGTTTTCAAGGCGTCCTCTAACGTCGTCGGAAGCTGGGAAAGAACGTCGCGCTGTTTGGCATTGAACTCCGCGCCGGGAGGGGAGCACAAGGACATGGTGAGTTTGATGATCAGGGTAACCGTGTCGATGAGGAAGTTACACGGGTCAGTCGCCAACCCGATGACAACGTTGGAGATTATCGCGAATAAGATTACAATTTGGGAGACGGTGTCATGATTTCCGATAGGATCCTCGAAGTGGTGCTCTAAATAGACATGAGACTCGTATCGGTAGCGGCGTGGGGAGTGGTGGCTTACCTGTATTGTACTCCACTTCCACTTCATTCATCTCGACATCTGCTTTCGGTACGATGGCCCCAACACAATCCACGAGCTTATCGAGCGCTAAAGCTTCGGCGTGGACTTCATCCCACATTTTTGCCAGCTCCTTATCGTTTTTGGAAGCTTTCACGCTTCTCAAGAGCTTGCCTGCCGCGACAACTGTTGCGGCGGCGGCATCAAGCGAAAGACGGACGGAGTCGTGGTCGGAGTTCACCGCATATAACTCATATACAAGATCCAAGGACTGCTGTGCAGTGCAAATACGCCCCAAAAAGTCGGCGAGGGTGCTTGCGCGCCGCTCCTTCCTAGTGGGCAGGGCTGTGCGCTTCGGAACGGAGTTGACAAATGATTGAATACTCGAGATAGCCTCTGAGGGCGAAAGCGGCTGGAAGCCAAGTGGGACATCGGGGAGGGAGTCCTGAAAGTCGTCGTGGGAGCTAAAAAGCTTGGAGTGCTGCTGTCCTCTGACGTCTGGACCATCGTCAGTGACGACCAGCCCCGTGAAGACGTTGGCGAGGTGATCGATGGGACTATCGTCGGTCACGCCCAGCCTCGTAAAGACATTGGTGAGGTCGTCCAAGTCCTTGGCAGTGGCCTCCTGAGTGTCGCGGAATTCCTGAACTTCGGCTAGATGCTTGGCCCGCTGAGTGACTGGGATACGGTGGTTGGTGTCTCCGTGCAGAGGACAATCCACACACTGCCACGTCCGCCCCATACTGACTGAATCTGCTGACGTACAACGTCAGACAGCTTCTGCAGGGAAGAGAGGTAACGGAAATAGCAATGTTCGCTGCTTGAATCTACCGACGTATAACGTCAGACAGCTTCGGCAGGGAACAGATGATGAGGATAGGTAAGGGAAATGGTGGCGTTTAAAACCGTCGCTGCTTTGTGACAAAAGGGGAAAGTGCCCGGAGATGGATGACTTAGGAACAATAACATTGGCTTGTAGTGCATGTGCACAAAATATTCGCATGCTATTCAGAGATAGAATACAATAGAGCATGCTGCGTATGGTATAATCAAACACCAATCTCCGGTAAGCTGGTGCTCAAGAAGGAACAGCGTGAAGAGGAATTGGATGGGTATTTGCGGCAGAATGCGCTCTGAAAGCCGAAAGTCAGTAATCAATAGACACCTTGAATGACACACATACCATTCATAGGTACGACTGGAGCTTGCGAGCCGCCGGGGGGAGTATAGGAGGTAGCCGGCACGGGCCCATGCGCAGAAGTAGCAGGAGGCGCAGCGGCTGAGGTGGCCGTACGTGCCGTCGACGGGGATGAGCCACAAGTGGGGCATATGTCGCACCGGTGACAAAAGCCGTGGTCTATCGAAGATATTAGCGAAGATATCAAGAGTCAGAATGGAATACTCACAGAGATGTGTAGGTGGCTGGTGGGAGGTCCTGGAAGTGCGCGAGCCGCGCGACGCAGAATGGTAAGAGTGGGAACTCATTTGCTAGAAGCAGGCAAGTAGAAGAGTCTTTTAAAACCCTGGAGAACAATTACTTGGTGAACAATTAGCGAACAATTAGCGCGGATAACAAAAAGCTACGCACATGTACAGCGAGCGCCGACGGGGATAGGCGCGGGCCGCAGCTCAGCGAGAGCTCCAGCATGGGCTAAGCTCGGGGTCTGCACGCGTACAACGCGCCACAGCTCCGTGAGCAACCGTGAGCAACCGTGAGCAACTTCCCTGCCGGCGTACAACGTCGGGCAGTGGTGGGGAACTTGGCGTTGATGATCATCGATCGCGATGTACAGCGTGCGCCGACGGGGATAAGGGCGGACCGCTGAGAGCATGGGGTCAAGTTCGGGGTCTGTGGCGTACAACGCACCACAGCATCGCGAGCGACCTATCTGCCCCTGCCGACGTACAACGTCGGCAGTGGTGGTGAGGACTTAGCCGATTGACGATCGTGATGTGATGAATCAGATGATGGTGACGATGGTCACGATCGTCACCATCATTACATCACGATCGTCTCAATCCGCCAAGTCCACTTAGCACTGCACGACGTTGTACGTCGGCAGGGCTGGTGCTAGCGCGCGTGGTGCTGTGGCACGTTGTACGCCCATAGAAGATCCGAGCCCCGTTCCATCAGACGCGCTTGCTGATGTTGTACATCGGCAGCCCCTCCGCCACTGAAAGTCAAGCCGCTCACACAAGTTACCTCGACCTCGACACTCGTCATTGCAATTATTCAACTACTTATCCTAGATGTTGTACATTGGGATTTTAACTGATCTCTGGAACCCAAACGCTACTACTACTGCCGCCACCACAAAGAACAGTTGAAGGAAGATAATACCGCACGCAATGCCCACCACACCGAACCGTTTCTTGCTCTTTTTACGCCAAACAAAAATTTCGTTTGACCCTACCAGGTCGCGCGATCTAGCCGCGAAAATAGTGGAAACTCCAGCACAGTCAGCAGCCTGTAACTCTTCGTTCAGCAAGACAGGCATTCTTAAACGAGTCGCTTACAGCAATTGTCTGAACCCACTCGCGTGGGTCGACTCTCAGCTCGTCTACGATCTCCCCGCTGCGACGATCAAACACATAGACAATGCCGTGGTCGCTTCCGCTGACAATGAACTTGCACTCTTCCAAAAAGTCCACTTGGCGCAATCTCTTTTGTTTCGTGACGGCGACGGGAAAGGTTTTCACGCGCGTGTGGTCCTCCAAGCGATAGAGATTTGTGCCCGACGACGGCTCATCCATGATCAAGACGCCTTTGCGAACGTCTAGAGCAATATCGCCGCTAAGATGACGTTAGCGAATGCGCCAAAGCGGAGGTGAAGACCCACATGAGAGCCCCAACGTTCCACAGCACGCCCACCGCCTTTCCATCATTGCCTCGGAATGTGTAGCTTTGTACCGGTGAGTCAACGGTTAAAATGTTTGCAACGAAGACTCACATATTACCTCCGTAGAGTCCAAAAACCATGATGTCCCTGTCGTTGAAATACATTTGACCGAACGCTATCGCTCGTGGCGCGACATTCTGCAGCTCGAGCGAGAAGACCTCTTTTAGGGACATGGTGCCGCTGAGTGTGTAAATTTGAACCATGCCGCCTCGATGGCAAACTGCAAGGCGATTGGAGGGAGGGTCGAAGGCTAAGCCGGTAATCTCGGCGGGATTGACGATGCGCACACAAGAGATCTCCTCAAATATCGCCAGTCCCTGGGTACATTGTATCAGCACCAAAACAAACTGTTGAATAATCGTACGTGCATCTTGTTTCCCTTCCCTCCAGCAGACCAGCTGACCGTTCTGTGTCCCATAGAACAAGGCTTCGCCCAAATCGTCCTCGCGTTTAATCCAAACGAGAGCTGTGCTGGCCCCACGAGTATCTGGGGATTTCGGGCTTCCTAGCTCGCGCATGGTGGTGAGGTCCCAGATCTTGGTGCCGTCCGTGCCTAGACATCGAATATAAGCTGCAGTGTTGTGAGAACTCCTCCGCTTACCTCCGCTGGCGAGAAGTCTCCCGTCCTCCGTTGCACGCAGCCGGACGATTCCACCCGAGTGACCACGGAGCTTGCTTTGCAAAATGTAACTGTTATGCTTCGAAGTGCGATGTAGCAAGAAAGACATCGTTGATAGTAGGTGAGTAACTCGTGTCATATTCCTGGCATGGTACTTAACTTTTTTGCGAGTTCAGACTTTGACAATTACCTTGTTTTACTTGGGGATATGGCCCAATTGTAGGGAGCAATACAACGATTTCCGGTTAACAATTGTTTCTCGGGGGGACATCGGAGTCGCTAATTCAGCGCAGGCGCAGCGCCAAGCGCGATCTCGGCTAGCGCTGCTCAGCATCACGCGGTCCCCGAAGCCCGAAGGCGGAGTGCCAAGGGCCGTTATTATATTCGACTCGGGGATATCGTGCATATGGTTCCCATTGGAGCGATTGTCGACAATTGTTTTTTCGGGTGGGAAAGCACTGGGCACCTCAGACAATAAGTGCTGGGGCGCTGCTATTATTTTTACTTGGGGATATCGTCCGATTGCTCGGAGTCATCACGAGGTTGGAGCGCTTGACGACCTTGTTCTTTCGGGTGATTGGGAAAGCGCCCGGTCCTCTAAATTCTCCTGCAGCGAGTGGCGACTACCATGGCTTCTGTTGTGCGCTATGGCTATCCTTTTGCGGAAACAGAAAAGCCGCCTCCTCCTGTTGTGCTCCTCCTTCTACAAACTGATCTCAACGTGTCTACCTCCACGGGTCTTGTGATTCACGAGGATTTGGATAATCCCGTGCCGAGCGCCAAAAGACGGTGGTGTTCGCTCCAGTTCTCGAACATGCGTATCCTCCTCCGCCGATCTTTGAGGAGAAGATCCCAACTCCTACGATGCTAACCCGGAAGGTTATCGAGAATCATGCTGCTTGGGAAGGCGGAGACCGCGAGACAATTATAATCAAGGTGCGTTTGGTCTATCTTACTTTTTACTTACTGAATATCGATGTCAGACAACTGTTCACACACTGGTGGACAAGCTGCTGGACACGACCAAGTCGCTCAGTGATCAGGACCCAGAGCTCGTGCAAGAGGTTTTTCAGCGGGTGAGCATCGTACTTGAGCATGGCCTGTTACCGTCCAATTCTCACTGTCGTACAGGCCGCCCAGATGCATCCAGACCTGGGCAAGTACGAGAATAATTGGGCGACGCGTTGCATCGTTCAAGCGCGCTTGAAGGCCACCTCCTCCAATGCCTCCAACAAAGCGGTCAAGGAAGTCATGGCAGATGTCATTCAGATGGGACGGCGCACCCGTACCAAATCCAACAAGCAGTAGTCGGTCCTCTGTACAAACCATGTCAATCGTCAAATATGAGAGACACAGCAAAAAAAAAATGTGCACGCGAGTGATTCAAACTTCAGCCTTGTCTGCGGCGTCTGCGCCGCGCGCGGATCCAGGTGCCGATGTGTGTTGACGGCCTATGGATGCGTTGGAGGTCAGCCGATGTCACTGTACAACAGCCAACATCGAGGGCGCCCAAAAGCATCGACTCTGAGGGTGAGCGCTATCTTATCTTGATTGACGATCACTGGATCGTCACGATCGTCACATGAGTGACGATAACAATTCGCTTCATCAAGTCCACCAACCAACCCAATTTCGGGCGAACGTCCAGTGCGTAGCACCGCGTTCGACCAGAAACGGATCTCTAATCTTATTCTTGTAAAGACATTGGCAATCTAACTTGTACAAAAAATTCAATTTGTTTCGCACTGCGACTCCAAGATATTACAAGCAAATTACAAGCTTATTCGATTCGTTTAACCACTGCGACTTGCCCCAACAAATTCATCCAAGATACTGCCGAGTCCACCATTCCGCCGACACCCCCCGACGCCTTCAAAACAATAAAACTCGCGATGACAGTGGATGCACGAACATCGGACTGCCGGAGCCTTGCATTCGACAAACTCCTCGTGGACGAGGGCCTCTGCATTTGGCGAACTCAAGATAATCAAAGCGCAAATTCAGAACGACGTACCGATTAACATACGCGAAGGCGTATACACCCTGAATTTCCATCGTAGCTTCCAATCCTTCTCGCATTTTTGTACGCTCGCCGGTGTCGCTCGAACTCTTTGGAATGCCCGGCCTTGACCTCAGAGGCCGCAAGGTAGGAGGATCTCGATATTTTCCTCTTTTGTAGCAGCGCCGGACTTTGCGACTGTTGCGCCGCAGAAAATATACGTCCCCGGGTGCGTCGTGTGCATACGGATTTGTCCTAACAAATTCTGATTCGCGCCGTAGGGGAAAAAACAATATAATAGGGAATCACTCACAGGTGGGAAAGCGCCCCGAAGGCGGGATGAGGTCCGAGCGCGCTGCGGGCAGAAAAAAACGCGGCGAGGCGGGAACGTCGGGAGCGAGCCATGCTGGTAAGACAACCCTGCAGGTGTACAACGCCTTGCAGTGTTGGTGGGTGGAAAGAGGTGAGTAAAATTCGTGAACTTTCCGGATCGTGTTTACCGGGTGGAAGTTGTAGGGAAGACGGTTGAGAGAGGAACAGCAACCCTGCAGGCGTACAACGTCTTGCAGTGTTGGTGGTTGGTCAGAGGTGAGTGAATTCTTGAACTCAGATTGCACTTACCTTGTGGGAGTTGGAGGGAAATACTGAGAAGCTGCGCAATCGTTTTCAGAAATTATTCCGAGGAAGACCAATCCTGCAGGCGTACAACGTCTTGCAGTGTTGGTGGTTGGTCAGAGGTGAGTGAATTATGAGAAGCTGCGCAATGGTTTTCAAAAATTATTCCGAGGAAGACCAATCCTGCAGGCGTACAACGTCTTGCAGCGTTGGTGGTTGGTCAGAGGTGAGTGAACTCTTGAACTCGGATTGCACTTACTTTGCGGAATTTTAGGGAAATGCTGAGAAGCTGCGCAATTTTTTTCAAAAATTATTTCATTCAATGACTACGTCGCGTCGACAAAACCGGACGCAGGACGCTTTGAACGGCCTAAGTCCAAGATCATCTGACCGCGTCGCACATCGTCACATATCAGTGACAACGCGATGCGTCACGACGGATGATCGACCACCATCGGGTGATCGACCACCATCACTGCAAGGCGTTGTACGCCTGCAGGGTTCTCGCGTCTGACAATTGGGGGATTACTTTCTCACCGCAACCGCCTTCGGCCGCGCTTTGCTACCATTATCCATCGGCTAAATACAATAAAGTGCAGATAACAATAACGGGTCTACCCGGAATGGCTTAAATACCAGTTCACACGTCGCGACTCATCCGGCCGCTTGCGCGCATCCAAACGTTGTACGTGAGGAGCGAACGGGTTGATCTAGTTTGAGACCAATGGACGTCGATACCCAGAACATGGAAGATAACGACGACAGTGGTGGAAAGGTATGGGCGCACCCCGCTCTCAGAGTTCCTCTTGATTTACACCCCCCTGTTCCCCCCTCTCCCCTGCAGCGCCGTTATGAAGAGCATGAGGCAGCTAAAGTACGCATGGTTCCAGGCCCGCAGCGTGAAGAATATGATAAAGTAAGTCGTGCTTTCAGTTGAATAACCACCAGCCTTTTCAATTTATTACAGGCACGCGACAAGCAGGCTTTCCATAAAGACCAGGTCTAATCGCCAAGCAGAAGAGCCACAAGCTCACTCTCGAGAACCAACAGCTTCTCGCACAACTTGAAGAGGCAGAGAGGACAAAAGCTGAACACATCGCTTTTCTGAACTCTATGAATGAAGAACTCGCTAGAAAATCCGAGGCTATCGCGGAACTGCAGCAGCACGAAGGCCAAATGGAGGCCCAGTTCCTTGGGGACCAGGAGAAGCTCCAGGCGCTGGTAAGATTTCGATATCCCACATCTCCAAAATCTTATTGACGCTATAAAAGTATGATCAATGCAATACCATAGTTCCTCAATTACTCGAGTCACAGAAGTTGCTCATGCAGCGCAATGAAGACGTCGAACGGCTCAACCGTCTTTTGGTCAGTAACAAGCTGCATTCATATTGATTGTACACTGAGCTCGATTCAGGTTCAAAAAACAGATGAGACCATTCAGATCCGTGCCTACAGCTACCTCCAAAGCAAGAAGACGCCTCAGCGCACGCCACCTCCTCGTCGCGGAACACGCGCTAGTCTGGATCCTGTCCGCAACTCCGGCACCCGCACTATCGAAATCCCACTTGACCCCATCCCAGTCACTCAAGCGCCGAGCGGCAAGTCAAAACCGAAGTCTAAAGCGAAATTGGCTGCCACCCCCCGCGTTCGCGGATCTGCTCGGCACGGATGTCGCCACGTTGTCTGGCTTGATTGGCAAGCTCGAACAGCTCCTTGTTGGCGACGACGTGACGGTGGACGTCAAGAAAGCAACGCCGAAGAAACGGAACAAGCCGAAGTCCCCGGCGAGCAAGGCCCTAGTGAACCGTATCAATGTCAGTGATGTCAATCTTCGTGTAGTATGAACCTGAACGAAGCTCGCCCACAGAGTGCTCTACGCCGCACCACGTACGACAAGTTTGGCGTAGAGCAAGCAGCCGACTTCCATATCTACAACCCAGCCGAGCCAGCGAAGGTTGCTGCGTGCGAGGATGGCCTCGCCGATCCAGCGGATGACCTCTTCCAGTGGGATTTTAATCCTGGATACACTAAATGTCGCTGGAACGACCTAATGATTGCGAAGGTCGTCGACGCAGTCTTGGAAGCTGACGGTGAGGACGGAGAAATTGCCGAGGGCGGTGTTGAGCGCGATTTTTTGGAGGCGCTGATGAGGGAGAAATTGGGGAGGTTTTCGAGGGGCTTGGAAGGGATTCCAGCCGCGCTTCAACGAACGCCTAGGCCGCCTGGAGACGATGCGAGAGGCAAGAGATCGTGGAACGCAGGCCGCTGAGCAGCACCAGCTTGCTTGCCGAAGCACTACTTCCAAACATCGCGTAAGTCCTTCTCGGTGACGCTCAGACAGAATGCTGAAGCGTATCTCAGAAATTCGAAGACCGTGTTCAAACAATCATCGCCACCATTGAGATCAAGACAGGCGAGGGAAACACAGGCGACGTTGAGACTTGGCGGAGGCTGCTGGAGATGGTCCAGCATCTCGGACAACAGGGAATGTCGTCCGAGGAAGAAGATGAGGTCCAGGTGGACGACGCAAACATCTTCATTTACAAGGTCAAAGTTTGCATCTGGCGCGAGCCCCGCGTCGTCGAGTACTTGCGCTTCGTGGATGCGCAGACGGGGTTGTTCAAGAAGCACCAACGAGGTCCCACCCCCGCTTCGAGAATCAGAAATGGCGTCCCAGGGACTTCTGAAGCTCCGTGTGGCCTTCCTAAGAGCCTCTACAACAGTGAATGGCTCAAGAAAGCGTCGCCGGCTTACCTCAAGGAATGAAGGTATCGAAGGAAGTGTTTGGGCTCTTCGTCGCGGCGACCGACAGGATGGCGCTTTAAGTTGGGTGGAATATGTATGTCAGGTTGTCAAATACACGAGACACCAGTAGCTATGTCCAGTTCTGTAAAAATTCCATAGTCTAGCCAATACACGAGCAGCTGGATTTTGGTTAAAAAATTTGTGCACGCGAGGGAGTCAAGCTTCGGCCTTGTCGCGCCACACGCGAATCCAGGTGGCGTTGGGTGATAACAGAGTTAAAGCAATGTCGCTGTACAACAGCGAACATCGAGAATTCAAGCGGCAGTGTTAAGTCAATGTCGCTGTACAACAGCCAACATCGAGAATCCAGGCGGCGGTGTGCGTTAACGGTGTTGAGTCGATGTCGCTGTACAACAGCCAACATCGAGGGCGCTTAGTACGAGTGCCGAGATCTTATCTCGACTGACGATCACCGGATCGTCACGATCGTCACACGAGTGACGATCACAATTTGCTTCACCATCATCCACTTTCGAGCGAACGTACAGTGCGTAGCACCGCGTTCGAACGATATCGGGTGAACGTACAGTGCTTTGCACCGCGCCCATACCATCTTGAGTGAACGTTCAGTGCGTAGCACCGCGTTCAATCAACTCGCAATTGTGAACGCGCTTCTGGGCGGTTTGTCGCATCCGCTTTGACTGTGGCCATCGTTCCCTAAATCCCATCCCATCGTTTCTGGTGAGACAGTCCTCTACTCTACTCATAAAGCATCGTACCCATGAACGTTTCAGGTCTTTGAAATATGGAATCCTCCCCCTCGGACTCACCCACATTTCCTCATGTACGAACCTTCCCTTCTTCCCTAGCCTCCCGCTTAATCATGATTTAGGGCGCCCGGTATTTTGACAGCCACATCCAGAATGGCATGGGCGTCTTTGGGGTCCACTTTGGTGACCCCCGCTTTTTGCTTGGCATCCCCCCATCCAGAGGAGGCGGCCGCTCCCGACGGGTACGAGTTTCAGGTGGAGGACTTCAGACGTCCGCTATGGGTCAACCCCAAGTTCCCCTACCTCGTGCTTCTGCCGCGCTTCAAACCCGTTCTACGGGCCCCTCTTTTCATGTCTCAACGTCGCCAGGAAGAACCTCCCCTTAGAGCAAGTAACAACCGTCGCGGTCGGTGAGACACTCCCCCGAGTTCGATGGGGCCTCGAGCAGTCGCTCATTGACCGTTGGCTGCACCTGGAGAGCCTCCTCCGTCTGACCCTGAGGAGGATGACAGATCTTTATGGTGGTCCTATTGCCGTCGGGGTTTATACGTTTCTAAACCCCATCTCCTACTGCTACACCGAGAGGAATGCTTCCTCGCGTTCAATCGCCGTAGACATCGCTCTGCGCTCACGCGATGCGTTTCTCCCCTTAATGGCGAAGATCACCCTCATGTTCATTCTTCTTGACGCGCGCGGGCCCCAGCGACTGGAGGGCTCAATTGCTGCAGCAAACAAAGCTACACTGGCAGTGGCTCGTCGACTTAGAGCATTCTGCGGTGGGAGATTTCACCATCGACCGCATGGGGGGCATCATCGACCTCACTCGGTCCAAATCGCATCCCGATGAACATCTCCCTCGCCATGCTCGCTGGCTCTTACCCCACCTCCTCGGCAAACACCGCGTCCCCCTCTACTTCTTCTACGGCCAGGGTTTTCCTCTCAAAGAGCCCATCCCCAACCCTCTTGTTTCGATAGGTTTCGTGCCCGATTTGCACGAAGTCGACTATCTGAAAGCCATTCCCAGCGACGTCGCTTTTAGCCCATGGTCGGTCACCAAATCAGTCTGCAAAAGTCTCAGAGATGGCGCACCGCCGTCCGCGCCCCCTTCCTCACATGCACCGCCGACATACCAGCACTCAGAAATGCCAGCCGACTCCACTCCCCCCGCTATATCCTTCCCAGCTGTCGAACGCGACAGCGGCCAGAAACATGGAGAAGATATACATGCTTTCATGAAGCGCCGCAGGCTACACAACGAAAAGCGGGCCCAACATGAGACTTCCGAGGCAAAGGGCCGGCGTCTCGCCCAAGAAAGCCATGCAGGCAAGGGAGGGCCACCGGGCAAGAAAGGGGCTCGCGTATTCATATGGGAGGAAGAGGAGGGCGGGTTTTTCATCCGGCGCGCATGCAATCGCACTGATGCGGCCGAGCGTTGGGACGAGTTTACGCCCAACCAGCGCATCTATGATTCTTTTTCGAATCAGTGGGATCTCTGCACTGCGCTGGCTCCAAACGAAGAGGCTGAGCCGGACGACATGTACGACGACGACCACGACGACAACTATGTCCACTTCCACCAGCCCGTTTCACCTGCTGATATTATTCCTTTGATTCCTGATGTCCCCGGGCGTCAAGCAATGGAGGACGAGACCGGTGAGAGGGCCGGGCAAGTCCTTGAGCGAGCATACGATTTGGATCCCGAGGATCTATATGAAGATGCGGACAACCTGTCTGGGTGGCGAATGCAAGACGTCCCGTCCACCATCTTCCACCGTTTCGGCTTCGAAGAGCCTGTAGCTCTCATTAGTTCCTCCCATGAGATGGAACGTAAAGCATGTGCGTGGGCCATTGGCGACGATACCTACGCTGCCCCCGACGCCTCGGCACTCCCGACCTTCCTTCAGCACCTTCTCGAGGGCGATCTGAGCGGTTTTCAAGCTGAACTTTGTGATTTGACCTCGCCTGATTCTGACTTGGCCCTCGAGTGGAATGTCGACGTCGAGATCATCAGTCAGCGGGACAAAAAACTCTATTCGATTCGTCCCCGCGGTTCTGAAGCTCCCGGTCCCTCGATTTACTGGAGAGCGCTGCCACCGTCCTTCAAATCATTAGATCGGGCTGGGGGCATGATTTCGTGCATCTCATCCGCGAACTTGTGGAATTGGGCGCGGAGTTTCATCCTAGCTGGGAGAGACCGGCTAATCATGTGCCTCTCGCTCCCCCATCTATCAACACTCTGGGTCGCCGCCCTGCCGGCTACAAACCGACTTTCGTTGATTTTGGGGTCTACGTTCAGCGGCGGGACACATTCCTCCGCTCGCCGCGTGGTCGCGCGGCTCTCTTCTATGGGGGCATTGTCGGTCGACTCGCTCGCTCGGCTATTCCAGATTTTGAGGATATAGCTTGTCTTGATCCCTCCGAAGACATCCTCAAGACTGGAGCACGCGTGTTGAGCAGGAATGGGGAAGAAGCGCTGTGGCATGAAGCCCTGACGCCGGACGAAATCAATCTCATCTGCGGGATCTACTCGGTTGAAACGGGCACGTTTATTTAACTTTTTGCTGATGTACGCTGATTTCATTCCAGGACAAAGGAGCAGCAAGGCAGAAGACGGACAGCAATTGAAGTTTATCTCCTGGTGGCCAACACCAACCACCTTTTGGTCGTCCGGTCTTAACACGGGATGGTGGAACGCCAACTGTGAGCGGTGGTTTCGTGAAAAGATTGAAGGAAATTGAGAGAAAGTCGGCGAAGCTTCACACGTATGCGGAATGGAAAAACAAGATCAGGTTCAATAACACCGCCCGCAAGGTGTCTTTGAAGAACGATGAGGTCTCTGCCCAGTATCTCGCCGCGCGCTTGCACTAGGAACAATATTGTACAATGTTCGTATATCGTGTATTTGCAACAGAGTTTTGTTTCGAAAAGACGAGAGTGACAACGATGATCTGCAGACCATCTGCAGACCATCTGCAGACCATCTGCAGATGGGTTTAATGGCGTTCGAAATCTCAAGTATTGTATCCAGTTTAAGGCACCTTTAAACGAGAATCCACACTTCTCATTTAATCTTCCTCTAAACTTAATTCAAAATCTAAAGTATCGACAGGCATATCAACCGGCTTGATACCTGTAGTTTTGGCACTCGTTTCAAGACCATTTATTCCTCATTTTTTATATTGCATTTCATAGCTGGCGAAAGGTGCGGCGATACTTGAAATTTTGTGGGCGCTTATTTCGACTTTGATAGATTAGATTAGTGATTAGATTTTGTCGAGTCCTAAATCCAATATATAAAATCGAGTTTCTCGTCACATTATGTGTTTTAAGATACTTGAAGAAATCGTAGCTAACTTAAATACCTGCTAAATTGAGGAACCAGCGGTGTGACTGTCGAAAAACTGGTACTGTACTATTTAATTCAATTCGCGCCGCCTGTGACCCGTGACATCGAGCAACGAACTTTCATATTCGTCGATTGTCCCTGGGGACCGTGACACAAAAAAAAAAAAATCACCCTTTGCTCCAGGACATCCAGAATTCCATTCTAAGCTCAGCTGCCTTGATTCTGAGGCGAGATAAATGAAATGGCGCGTGCTCAGCAAGTTTCTATGACGCATGAGTGAGCGGATCAGAATGACGCGAAATCAATCGGCTGCCGTAAGCCTTTTTTGCGCACCGCCGCTTGTCGTCGTCGGGTATTGAGCTCCCTTTATATACCAGTAGTTTCGAAAAGAATTTGTGAGCTGCCAGTCCGATTCGCAGTGCTTTAGTGTCGAACGAGTGCGTGTGGGAGCGGGACAAGTCGAATTTCTCCGATCACGTCAGAAATGGCAGCTGTGTGAGCGCCGCGGCCATTCCAACATCAGGGCGTGTCAGCGAAGGAAAAAAATGATTTTGGACGCGT
Source organism: Mycena olivaceomarginata (assembly GCA_029378375.1). Lineage (NCBI taxonomy): Eukaryota > Fungi > Basidiomycota > Agaricomycetes > Agaricales > Mycenaceae > Mycena > Mycena olivaceomarginata. The sequence continues at coordinate 357,050 of JARKIC010000193.1, forward strand.
TTTTTTCAAACGTTTTTGTGACTTTTTTTACAAGTTCGCGCTCAACCTCGGTGACCTGTGACAGGCGCGAAATTATTCGTCGATTTTGGGGGCCTGTGACGCGTGACCGACGAATTGAATTAAATAGTACAGTACTCTGTCCTCTTCTCGGATGAGTCCATTTTTCGGGTTTTTGATACAGATGGGATGGATTGGTGCTGGAGGGAGAAAGGGGAACACTTGGATCCCAGATTTACCAAGAAGGCGGTGAAGCACGGTGGAGGGAAGGTTACCGTCTGGGGGATCATCACACCTAATGGACCGGGACGGCTCGTGCGCATCTTCGGTAACATGGATGCCGTTCTCTACCGCCAAATCTTGGATGAGGACCTCCTCGGAACTCTCCATGACCTTGACATCGACATCCGACAGCATTGGTTCCAGCAAGACAACGATCCGAAGCACACATCAAATCTTGTTCGGCACTGGTTTACCGAAAACAGCATCGATGTGCTGCCATGGGCTCCGAATAGCCCCGATATGAACATTATCGAACACGTATGGGACCACCTGGACCGCCAGGTGCGAAAACGAAACCCCTACCTCATAACGAGGACCAGTTGTGGGTCGCATTGCAGGAGGAGTGGGCAAATATGGATGTTGCATATATTCAAAACCTGTATAATTCCATGCCCCGGCGAGTTGCTGAACTGTACAGGGTGAAAGGCGGAACAACCCACTATTAATTAGTTTTGTGTAATTGTACATATTTCTTGTTCTATTCCAAGTTCTTTGCGATGTTCCCGAACACAGTGTTACCAAATTGGGTAAGTCCTGGACTTTGGCATCTGTACCATCCCCGGTGCACACTCAATAAATCCGAAAATATTCTTGGGTAGTCCTCGACATCCTAGCTACATTCCACTCCGCGGAAGATATGTGAAGAAACCGCTGTAGCCACCACAAAACGGACCAAACGTCCAAAAATACATCGGGACAACTATTTTGGTTACTTAGTGTAAGTACACCCACCCCGCTTTCACGATATGATACAAGCCCAGACGCACCCACAGTCCCTCGCCGTCCCCCGCTGTGCTTTCCAACCTATCCCTCCGTCCGTAGGAATTGCAGCGCTGCCGAGGGAGATCAGGAGGGAAGGGAAGACGGGCGGACGGACACGGCGCACCTACAATACTGTACTATTTAATTCAATTCGTCGGTCACGCGTCACAGGCCCCAAAATCGACGAATAATTTCGCGCCTGTCACAGGTCACCGAGGTTGAGCGCGAACTTGTAAAAAAAGTCACAAAAACGTTTGAAAAAAACGCGTCCAAATCATTTTTTTTCCTTCGCTGACACGCCCTGATGTTGGAATGGCCGCGGCGCTCACACAGCTGCCATTTCTGACGTGATCGGAGAAATTCGACTTGTCCCGCTCCCACACGCACTCGTTCGACACTAAAGCACTGCGAATCGGACTGGCAGCTCACAAATTCTTTTCGAAACTACTGGTATATAAAGGGAGCTCAATACCCGACGACGACAAGCGGCGGTGCGCAAAAAAGGCTTACGGCAGCCGATTGATTTCGCGTCATTCTGATCCGCTCACTCATGCGTCATAGAAACTTGCTGAGCACGCGCCATTTCATTTATCTCGCCTCAGAATCAAGGCAGCTGAGCTTAGAATGGAATTCTGGATGTACTGGAGCAAAGGGTGATTTTTTTTTTTTGTGTCACGGTCCCCAGGGACAATCGACGAATATGAAAGTTCGTTGCTCGATGTCACGGGTCACAGGCGGCGCGAATTGAATTAAATAGTACAGTAGCCTCGCGCCGCTGCCCGTATCGTTATACTCGGGGGCTAGTGAGATGGTATGGAAGAGACGTGCGTGATCGTACGGTCGGTAGGTAGTCTTGCCTTCGGGTAGGGCGCCGCGCCTCCGCACACGGTGACCTGTCACAGCCCTGAGGTCGGCCGAAATAGATCCAGGGTGAGAGGAGGACGTAAAGGGCATGTACATCCCCATTTGATTCGACAGCGAGACGATCCCTTTGAGCGTGCTTGGGGAACGACGGTCCCGGGCGAGCGCACGAAGGCGAGGAAGACTAGGTGTGGCATGGAATAAGTGAGTGCGGCTTTTTTTTTCCTTTGCTTTCGTAGAAGACGAGCAGCAGACTGTTGCGTGTCGGATGCTTCGCGCCGCGCCCTTTTAAATCGGGCGCCCATGCGAAGCGAGCGGTGAACGTGGAGAGCCAATGTACGTTGTCGCCCTCGGCGGATGTGGCGCTCGATGCGGCTGCACTTGGCGCCCGATTTAAAAGGGCGCGGCGCGAAGCATCCGACACGCAACAATCTGCTGCTCGTCTTCTATGAAAGCAAAAAAAAAAAAACACCGCACTCACCTATTCCATGCCACACCTAGTCTTCCTCGCCTTCGTGCGCTTGCCCGGGACCGTCGTTCCCCAAGCACGCTCAAAGGGATCGTCAGTAAGGACGTCGCCGTCGAATCGAATGGGGATGTACATGCCCTTTACGTCCTCCTCTCACCCTGGATCTATTTCGGCTCAGGGCAGTCTCAACACTGTGCAGCAGCATGGTACAATTAATTATCATGTCCCACTTGAGACTGCACCGGCGCACATAATTATTGGCTCTTGATCGCTGGCCCGTTGCGGAGAGATGGGACCCCCTGCTCCTTTCGCTAACACTCAGATCATAGCTGTCCGTCGGGCATTCTCATCAACGCTTCCTCGCGCTCGGCCACCAACGTGCCCTCTTTTGTCGTGCTCTCGATAAATATACCACGGCCCGAAGTGCCTCCAAGATGCGGGGTTTGCGGACCGGATTTGGTAGGAAAAGTGTATGTAGGTGCTTGTCGATTCTAGTGAATTCGATTCTGATGGCGCTTTCTAGGCAGGAGAAAAATAGGTACCGGAACCGGCGCAGGATTTCCTATGTTATGTTGCCACGCATGAATGCTATCAATCTTACCCCTACTCCACTGAGAATCGCTCTCGTTGTCAGAGAACAGACTCTGGTAGCTCATCGCCGACCCGAATCGAGTCCATCAAACCAGAGCTCAATTTTCGGTCTCAGCAGTTCCAATATTGAGAGGACCGGCGGCGGAAGCCTGCGTGCACGCCGCGCTTCTGGCGCCGCATTCCTACAGCAGCTAACGTACTGGGACCAGTTCCGTGAATAAATTTGTATGTCGGACTTCAAATCATCGTATCCACGTCCGCGTTTGGTTTCATACCATCACAGCGGGACATCGAGTACCATTCTTGTGCAATAACGAACAAGGACCTGTCTGCACGGCTTGTTGGCCGGTCTAAAAATGTACTATATTAGAGTCTAGACTGACATGAGAAGATAGATTGATATCACACATCTGCGGGCTGCTGTTGCACCGCACCGCTTGTTGCCCTCTTGTCGTCTTTACCCACTACACTGAACCCTCTCTTTCTTGCCATGGCCGACGCCGAAACTCCGGGACTACGTTTACTCTCACTTGGCAAGTGATGCCTATTCACAGAACAATAACCTAACTTAACACAGATGGTGGGGGCATTCGTGGACTATCCATGCTTCTCATACTTGAACATTTAATGTACAAACTCAAGGTTACAGAAGATCTTCCTGGGATTCCTCACCCCTGCAACTATTCGATCTAATTGGGGGAACAAGTACAGGCGGGTGTGTGCTCTGCTAATAAAAATATACACACACAATCCTCAGATTCCACCAGATTGATTGCCCTGATGCTAGGCCGTCTCCGAATGAGTATTGCGGACTCCAAGGAAGCCTATGGGCTGCTTGCCAAGGAAGTCTTCTCGGATGTCAAGTTCCAAGGGAGTGATAGAAAGTTCAAGGCCTCGAAATTGGAGAAAGCTATCAAACAAATTGTGAAAACATATTCGGCTTCTCACAACCCAGAGGACAGATTGGAAGACATTCAAGACAATGCGTGCAAAATGTGTGTTTCCAATATCACATCATTGACCAGCTAATAGTGAAACACATATTTAGGTTTGTATGTGCAATGAATGCAGCAAATATGTCTCTACCGGTTCTATTTCGCACATACAACACTCTTGATTACCCAGCAATGAATTGTACAATTTGGCAGGCAGGACGAGCCACCACTGCTGCTCCGACATTTTTCAAACAGATCAAAATTGGACTTTCTGGCATAGAGGAGGCATTTGTGGATGGTGGGATTGGCCACAACAACCCTATAGCTTCTCTGTTATCAGAGGCTAAGATTTTGTTTCCTAATCACCAGATTGCATGTGTCATCAGCCTCGGCACTGGGCAGCCCCATACCATCAGCATTCCTAAACCATCTCTGCTGAATCATTTTCTCCCATTGGATGTTGTAAAGGCTGTGCAAGGAATAGCTACAGATTGTGAAAAGGAACATCAGTTCTTTGCACATCATTTTGAAGGGATTGCAAACCTCTACTTCCGCTTCAATGTTGAACAGGGAATGCAGAATATCCAGCTGAATCAATGGGAGAGACTTGGGGATGTAGCTGCAAATACAAGGCAATATATACAATCTCAGCCAGTCACAAATCAACTGGCCAATGCAGCAAAGAGTCTTTCAGACAGGATTGGAAAGGTTTCTACTAGTAGTCTTGGTAAGGGTTCCTAAGTTGATTTTGGATATATGGTTGAATTATTTTCAGCTCCTCCCATGCCAACTGGCATTGAAATTGGCCCATCTCAAGTGGCTACTCTTGCCAGATGTCCACCTCCTTCCCAGATATTTCAGGGCAGGCAAGCCATTCTTGCAAAAATGGATGATTACTTTTCAAAGGACATTGGAAAGAGACATGTATATGTTCTCCATGGTCTGGGTGGCTCTGGAAAAACACAAATAGCTCTGAAATTCCTGAATATAACTAACCAGCATCCAACTCCTCGGTATTTGAACCAAAATTTAATTTAATTCCTGCTAATTGTCATATTCAGATTCACAAAGCAGTTCTTTATCAATGCTGGGTCTTTGCAAGCTCTGGATACAGCCTTCAAGAGTATAGCTATTGCAAATAAAATTGGAAACAGCCTGCAAGATGCCTTATTATGGCTGATCACTAGCATGGAAGAGTGGATGTTGTTATTTGACAATGCAGATGATCCAAATATCAATCTCTTTCAGTTTTTCCCCCAGTGCACCCATGGAAATATCATCATCACCTCCCGAAACCCACAGCTGGCTGTTCATGGACCTAAGTCACATTCAAAAGTTGGGAACATGAAGGAGACTGATGCAATAGATCTGCTACTATTGAGTGCAGTTGAGGATAACACTGTTGAAACTGCTGAAAGAGCATCAGAAATTGTGAAGGTATTTTATCCCCATAGCCCTTGGTTGCAAATGTGCTGATCAAATATGCTTAGGAACTGTGCTACCTGCCTCTTGCAATCATTCAAGCAGGTGCTTACATTTCAAAATTCAATTGTCTTGATCAATATCTCTCTCTGTACAAAGAGAATCATGTGAGACTGCTCAAACAGCATCCCGAACAGTCCCATGATGATTATGAATGGACTGTACATACAACTTGGGAAATTAGCTTTAAACAGCTGAGCCCACTAGCAGCAGAGCTTCTACAAATGTGCTCATTGCTTCATTATGACAACATCCCAGAGGCAATCTTCCAAAATGCTGCAGAATGGACAATTGATGATGCTGCAGATGCTCAAAATCTGCAGCAAGCTAGAGCCTTCCTTCAGAGTTTCTTGTCAATCTCAGCCAACTGGGACCAGCAGTCTTTCATGGATATAATTGCTGAAATTGCAGGATATTCTCTGCTTAATAGACATGCTGGGGGCATACTTTCAATTCATCCACTTGTTCAGTTGTGGTGTCATAATACTCTCACCAATGAGCACAAAGTTCGAGAGTGCATGATAGACATTTTGGGAATGTCAGTCAGGTTTGCGGCTGATGATCTGCTGTTTAGAACTGGGTTGATTGCACATGTGGATTCCCTTGTCCAGGATCCAGCAACTGTGAAGCCAGTGTTCCACACCAAATATGCTCAAATATACTTTGATTCAGGTAGATACAAAGAGGCAGAGTTTCTTCAAGTCACTGTCTTAGAGAAGCGGAAACAACTGTTTGGTGCAGACCATCTAGACACATTGTATGCCATGGCAAATTTGGCTGCCACATACTGCCAGGTTGGAAGATACCAAGAAGCTGAGCCCCTTGATGTCACTGTCCTAGAGAAACACAGACAACTGTTTGGTGCAGACCATCCAGACACATTGCATGCCATGGCAAATATGGCTGTCACATCCCGTGAGCTTGGAAGGTACCAAGAAGCTGAGTGTCTGGAGGCCACTGTCCTAGAGAAGCGGAAACAACTCTTTGGTGCAGACCATCCAATCACATTGCGTGCTATGGGAAATTTGGCTGCCACATACCGCAAGCTTGGAAAATACCAAGAAGCTGAGCCTCTTGATGTCACTGTCCTTGAAAAGCGGAAACAACTCTTTGGTGCAGACCATCCAAACACATTGCGTGCTATAGGAAATTTGGCTGCCACATACTGCAAGCTTGGAAAATATCAAGAAGCTGAGCCTCTTGATGTCACTGTCCTTGAGAAGTGGAAACAACTCTTTAGTGCAGACCATCCAAACACATTGCGTGCTATGGGAAATTTGGCTGCCACATACCGCAAGCTTGGAAAATACCAAGAAGCTGAGCCTCTTGATGTCACTGTCCTAGAGAAATGGAAACAACTGTTTGGCACAGACCATCCAGACACATTGACTGCCATGGCAAGTTTGGCTGTCACATACCGTGAGCTTGGAAGGTACCAAGAAGCTGAGTGTCTGGAAGTCACTGTCTTAGAGATGCGGAAACAACTCTTCGGTGAAGACCATCCAGAGACATTGTGTGCTATGGGAAATTTGGCTGCCACATACCGCAAGCTCGGAAAATACCAAGAAGCGGAGCCTCTTGATGACACTGTCCTAGAGAGGCGAAAACAACTCTTTGGTGCAGACCATCCAGACACATTGCATGCTATGGGGAATTTGGCTGCCACATGCCACAAGCTTGGAAGATACCAGGAAGCTAAGCCTCTTGATGTCACTGTCCTCGAGAAACGGAAACAACTGTTTGGCACAGACCATCCAGACACATTGACTGCCATGGCAAGTTTGGCTGTCACATACCGTGAGCTTGGAAGGTACCAAGAAGCTGAGTGTCTGGAGGTCACTGTCCTAGAGAAGCAGAAACAACTCTTCGGTGCAGACCATCCAGAGACATTGCGTGCTATGGGAAATTTGGCTGCCACATACCACAAGCTTGGAAAATACCAAGAAGCTGAGCCTCTTGATGTCACTGTCCTTGAGAAGCGAAAGTGGCTTTTTGGTGCAACCCATCCAGACACATTTCATGCTATGGCAAATTTGGCTGCCACATTCTGCAAACTTGGAAGGTACCAAGAAGCTGAGCCTCTTGATGTCACTGTCCTAGAGAAGCAGAAACAACTGTTTGGTGCAGACCATCCAAACACATTGCTTGCCATGGGAGAATTGGCTGTCATATACCACAAGCTTGGAAAGTACCAAGAAGCTCAGTCTCCTGGAAGTCACTGTTCTGGAGAAACAGAAACAGATCCTCGGTGCTGGCCATCCTGACACATTGCCTGCTCTGGAAAATTTAGCTGCCACATACTGCAAGCTTGGCAAGTACCAAGAGGCAAAGGAACTGCAAGCACAGCACAAGCGAGTTGTAAGTAACAAGAATTTCATGGTGATGGTTTAGTTATTCAATCTTTGGACAGGACAACTCTTTTTTCAGTTGTTGAGTTGTAGAGTATCACATTATTATGGCATTCAGCTGGTTGCGTCTCATGATATCTTTTTATCTTTCATCTTTCAACCATATATTATGGCAGGCTTTCACAATGACCCTCAGTCTTGTGCTTACAACTGAGGGTACATTTGCTTACTTTACTCACTATATTTCTACTTACACTGACCTGTAGACACAAGCTGTATATTTCTCTACAGGTAATACAAACAAGCACAGCATGAGGAATTTGTAAGTAACAAGAATTTCATGATAGTTTATTTATTCAGTCTTTGAACTGGACAACTCTTTGCAAAGTTTGTAATAGCAGGAGCAACTTAATCTTTGTAAATATGAACAATTTCAATTCTTGTTTTTCGATGGAGAGCTAGCATTGCCAGCTTTGTGAATGAGATCACTTGGGATGAGATAAGATACAATTTGACCCGCTCTCAAGTCAGGGGCTCATTCATCCTCATACAAGTAATCAGTTTAACTAAGTAGCAGCAAGGCTGCCTATGACTTCACTCTCAAGTCATCCAATGGTCCACTAGCAATGCAGCTGGACTTGTACATATGGGGAAGGTTTGATGCTACCCTACACCACCAATTCTTTGTCATTGTTATAAGAGGTGGAAAACTTGGCTGCTTGCTGGCCGGTTGATTGGCTTTGCCCAATGTGGCAATCACATTGTTCCTATGTGGACAATGAGCTCAACAAACACCTATGTCCGAACGGATGGTCAGCTCAGAATCAGCTGCACACTGGCCCATTGTGCAACCTATGAGCCACCTCACAACTCAAATGAAGATAAAAGGCCAGTGCCATCTGTCAGCAACGGCCTCTGGGTTGGCTAAACAAGGAGTAACCCGACGAGAACCCCAACCAGGATAAACCCGATAGACACTTAGCAGCTTGTGTGTTCCCCAAGCAGTAGGACCAGTCGTACGGTGTCCTCCCTAGGAGGCCGTATGTCGTAGGTTGGGATGCGAGGCGGAACCCGGAAACAAGTCGAAGAGGGGTGTGATATCCACTCAGGTATACAACCCGGGGCATGGATACAACCTGTAGTACGATGTGGTGGAAGTGGGGCAGGGTGGAGACAATGCCTATGTCAAGCCAAGGTAGAAGCCTGAGATTAGATGAGGTAGAATCTACTGTACATGGAGATTCTACTGTGCTTATATAGGCTTCTAATAAATTAAAGCAATCGCGGTCAATCGCGATCAGTTCCTGTACCGTAGCATTAAGGAGCGTTAATGCTGATACTCCTGGACTCCTCTGTGTTGGTTTCCGTGGCATCGGTGGACCTAGGAGACCCGATGTTCGGGTTTCCTAGTCCTAAGTGTCATTGTATCCAGTGGTTCAAACCCCGATCGGGTTTGCAACCACTCTGAAAGGCTGTCGTCGACTAGACAGAACACTGACAAGGTCACGCAAACAGACAGGACCACAGTGTATTCCAACGGCGAGACTCCAGGCTACAAGCAACGGATGGAAAATACAGGATGGTGGTAGTCAGTGTGTAAGCATAAAAGGAGATAATAAAGGATGTCGGTCTTAAATATGAATATTGAGGCTGACTAAGCTGCATCAATGCGGCACAGATAAACACCGTGTGAGGATGGCCATCCTTACACACTCCTGTACTTCGTGTACGCTTCCCTGTCACCTGTGGTGCGTCTGGGGACTAGGATCTGTCGTACGGGTTCCTAGTCCCTAACATCCTTCTGTATCCCGTGGCGCAGACTCCCTGAGTCTGCGGCTTTTAGAATCCGAGGCCAGGTTTCAACCGTGAGAAGGTCACGTGGTGGTGTCATGAGAGTCCCGTGCCGCTAAGACGCGGTCTGTATCCATACAGACGCATCGCGCAAAAAAAGTAGAACCCGGGTGATTCATGACACCATCCCTCAAGTCCTGAAACAACATGTCTCTTCATGACAATGAGATTGGAGAGCCAATATTTAAATTTGTCACTTCGGCAACAAATACTATGGGTCTATCAAGCTTGAAGGCATCACAGCACTCAAAAAAGTCTTTGAATCAGTCAAGTTGTGCATCATGATCACTGATAAACTCAATCACACACATCCTGGATGGTTTGTCATGCCACCTCTTGTCTTTCCCACCATCTTGCTCTTGACCATTTCACTCAATGCCCTGTTGATCTTCTGCTGGGTTATCCATGGTCAAGGCTCAAGCCTTCAAGCCTTCAAATCTTCAAACTACTGCAAGTCCAATGCCCTCAAGTTGCCATCAACACCCTCAATGCAGCTGAAGCTTCGAATCACTGACACCTCAAGCTTCAAGATGTCCCCCAAGCCTTCAAGCCACCTCAATGGTCAAGAACTTGTCTCACTGGAATGGTCTCCTAGATTTCCTCAAGCTCAAGATCTGTACGACCTCAAAACTCAGGCTCCTTGCATGCACCACATCAGGGAGCTGGGCAGAAGCTTCTGAAGAACATTTGGGATGTAAGTATGTGTACAATCTTGATTTCTCATACTCACTCTTCTTGCTCACTTGCCTTCCCTCATTCCTGCCACCACCACTGTCTCCGGATCTAACAGGCATCATGCCAAAATGTGCAATGTTATGGATTGTTGTGTGGCAGGAGTAGACAGAGAAGCGGTGTGTGGTTCTCTTGCCCCTCCCTCCCTCACTTCAAGACTCGACATTCAAGGTCTTGTACACATATCTTTGAGCTTTCAATTTTATGTTTTTCTCAAAACAATGAACAATGGTGAATGCACAGAAACAATGGCAGCTGACAGTACATCATGTGGTGAATCAGCAGATAATGTACCGGCACAATGGCTTGTGCAAGTCATCAATTGTTCATCTTACTTGTATGCAGACCGTATCAAGTCTATGCTCGTTTTACTTGGCCATGTGTCTTTCACCTAACTCACAACGGAAAGCACAAGCCAAAGTCAATGCATTCACTGAACGCATGGACTGCCTTCCCAATGTGAATGAGAAGGGTCAATTTCCCTATCTTTGCGCTTTGATATCCGAGCTATACAGGTGGGCCCCCGTCACGCCACTGGGCATTGCCCATATGTCCTTTGAGGAGGTAGAGCACAATGGGTACACTATCCCCAAAAATGCACCCCCTCTTCAATATATAGTTCACTTTTTTTCTTCCTGATTGCTGTGGGTTGCACTGCGGCCTTTCTACAGGGCCGTCTCAAGATCCGGAAATTTATCCCGACCCCACCGAATTCTGTCCTGAAAGATTCCTAGGCGATAAGCAGCAGCTCGACTCACGCGAATTTGGGTTTGGTGGAGGACGAAAGTAAGGTCAAGATGTAATGTAAGAACAATTATGTGAGTGCTCAGTCGGGGACACGATGGGTGTAGACAACTATATTCAGTCGGTATTATACCTAATGTAAGAACAATATATGTGAGCGCTAAAGTACGGAAGTAAGTAAGTCGTGTATGAGGTATAATGTAAGTAAGAGCTCACCTCAGTCGGGACACAATGGGTGTAGACGACTGAGGTGAAAGACAGGGGCGTAACCGTAATATACATGTAGACCAAAAAGGAAAGAGTCAGAAAGAATCGGGTATCCACATGGAGTGTACCGGCGGGTCTCCTACAACACTCCCCCAGACCCGGCGGCTACGCGACGACGGGGAGAATGCTGAGCTCGGCGAGGTAGCGGTGGTGAGCATCGCGGGGAGAGGCTTGGTAAAAGGTCGGCGGGGTTCTCAGTACCACGGATGAAGTCGACTTTGAGTTCCCCCTTTTGGACGAGTTCGCGTACGAAATGGTGACAAATGTCGATATGCTTGACCTTCGAATGCGATTTGGTGTTCTTCGTCAAGTCGACTGCCCCATGATTGTCGCAATACACCGTTCCCAGGAGTTCCCTGCCTCAGCCCAACTTCCGCCATCCATCCATACATCCACTTCTGCTGCTGGGCAGCTCGGGTAAGCGCAATGTATTCTGCTTCCACCGTAGACAGTGCAACCGTCGCCTGGCGCTTGGAAGACCAGCACACAGGTGCACCGGCCATAACAAACACGTATCCGGAAGTCGAACGGCGCATGTCAAGGCAGCCGGCGTAATTAGCATCGCCATAACCGATGGGAGTGAGTGGCGCGTCGCGCAAGTACACGAGCGTGTAGTCGAGGGTGAAACGGATGTAGCCGAGGACGTGGAGAAGGGCACACCAGTGCTCGATGCCGGGGTTCGTCTGGAATCGTGTAAGGATGCTCACGGCGAACAACAGGTCGGCCGAGTTTGCCAGCTGCCCCCACATCACAGATCCCAGAAGTGGACAGTACGGCTTGCCCACCATTTCGGCGCATTCCTCGGGCGTCGACGGGGACATAGAGGAGTTGAGGCTGATGCCGACAGGGAGAGGTGTGGACCGAGGTTTATGTTCTCCAAGTCGTAGTCGGCTAAAACCTTTTCGAAATAGGCACGCTGTGAAAGGGTGACGGTACTGGCCTCCATGTCCTGCTCGACGCGCATCCCAAGCAGCCGGTGCATATGCCCGACGTCCTTAATGTCTCATACGTTCGCCAACTCCGCCTTCCTCGCTGCCGCCTCCTCCGCCGATGACGATGCGCCCCAAACATCGTCCGCGTACGTGTCGGTCAGGGTGTAACCACCATCGTCCGAAGCCTTGACGCGCACGCATGGATCCGCTCGCGACGTTGAGTACCCCAGCTTCTTGTACGTCGCGGCGAGCGTTTCAGCCCAGCCGCGTCCGCCCTGCATGGTCCCGTAGATTGTCTTCTTGAGCCGACACACCCAACCCTCTTTCTCCGGAACCTCGTACCCCTGTGGTTGCTCCATATAGATCTCCTCTTTCGTTTCGCTATTAAGGTAAGCAGCTTCGAAGTCGATCTGCCAGAGATGGAGATTGTGCTTAGCGGCTATCTCAGCAGTCATGCGAATGGATTCGAGACGAGCGACAGCAGCCCAGGTCTCCTCGTAGTCGATACTGTGGACCTGAGTGAAACCCTTGCCGACAAGGCGGGCCTTGTCACGCTGCCAGTAACCCGCGCCGTCCTTCTTGACATTGTAAGACCCATTTTGATGCCATTACATTCGCGCCGGCGGGTGGTTGCTGCAGCTCCCACGTCCCCTTCTTCTTGTGCAAAGCCATTTCGATGTCCATAGCGACCACCCAGCGATCTGTATCGAGTTTCATGGCCTCGCTGTAGGTCTTTGGTGCGTAGAGACGGTCCGGATTAGCTGACATGAGTGTCTGCGAGATGTAATCGTCAATTTCGGTGTTCAGACTCGCGATGGGATCCCAGGCTGCATTCACGCGCGGCCGCGCCGATTTGGTTGCCCAGTCATTGTGGTTAGCGCGTGCAGCATCTTCACGAGCCGTGGACTCCAGCGATTTGGCGGCACGAGTGGGAGTGATGATGTTGCGGGCAGAACGACGAGGGGGAAGAGGAGCAGGAGGAGCGGGATCGGGAGCGGGGGAGCTAGAGCGCGAGCTTGGCACTGACACATTCCCACTGCCACCGGAAGGTAGATCAAGATTCCGGACCGACTTATCACCTGGAGCCTCTGGAGCTGCGCTCTGAGCACTATTGGATGGAACCAGATCCACAGGTGCATCGTTGTTGGTCCAGAATCTCTCCCCCTCATCCAAAGTGCAGTTAGGAGCGCCTTCGTCGAACTCGATGTTGCAGCTCTCAAACTGTTTCCCATGCTCATCAATCAATACATAATTGCCAGCACCAGTGCCGTAACCAATGAACATGGCAGGAATGGTGCGACTCTGCGACTTACTTCCACCGTCCACCCGATGGCCATTCACAATATTGACCTTTGCGCTGCACTTGCTACCGAAGACACGCATGTGCGATACGTCGATGTGCCGACCATCAAACGACTCCTGCGGAATCTGTCCAGGATGACAACTCGAAGGCATTCGGTTACGTCCATAGGTCGAGCAAGCCCCAGCTGCCGCCCAGTAGCGCTCAGATAGGCCAGATTCATCTAGCAAAGTGCGAATGTCTTCGGTGATGGTACGGATGGCATGCTCGGCGAGTCCATTTTCAGGAGATGAGTACGGTGCCATGACCTCGTGAATAATGCCGTGAGTTTTAAAGTACTCATTCCACCTCCCCGAGCTGAACGCATTATCAGTGCGGACACGTTTGATCTTCCGGCCCGTCTGTGTCTCTGCCATGACACGGTACTCCTCGAAAGCGGTGATGGTAGATTTGTCGCTCTTGTCCGGGAGGTAAGCTGTATGCTTATGCGAAGTACCATGTCAGCAACGGCCTCTGGGTCGGCTAAACAGCGAGTAACCCGACGAGAACCCCAACCAGGATAAACCCGATAGACACTAGTAGCTCATGTTTTCCCCGAGCAGTAGGACCAGTCGTACGACGTCCTCCCTAGGAGGCCGTATGTCGTAGGTCGGGATGCGAGGCCGAACCCGGAACGAGTCGAAGAGGGTGTGATATCCACTCAGGTACAAAACCCGAGGCGTGGATACAACCCATAGTATGGTGCGAGGGAAGCGGGGCAGGGTGGAGACAATTCCTATGTCAAGCCAAGGTAGAAGCCTGAGATTAGACGAGGTAGAATCTACTGTACATGGAGATTCTACCGTGCTTATATAGGCTTCTAATAAATTAAAGCGATCACGGTCAATCGCGATCAGTTCCTGCACCGTAGCATTAAGGAGCATTAATGCTGATGCTCTTGGACTCCTCTGTGTCGGTTTCCGTGGCGTCGGTGGACCTAGGAGACCCAACGTTCGGGTTTCCTAGTCCTAAGTGTCATTGTATCCAGTGGTTCAAACCCCGATCGGGTTTGCAACCACTCCTGTACTCCGTGTACTCTCCTGTGTCAGCCCTTGGTGTGTCCGGGGACTAGAGTCCGTCTGTACGGGTTCCTAGTCCCTAACATCTTCTGTATTCCGTGGCACAGACTCCCTGAGTCTGCAGCTTTAGAATCCGAGGCCGGGTTTCAACCGTGAGAAGGTCACATGGTGGCGTCATGAGAGTCCCGTGCCGCTAAGACGCGTCTGTATCCATACAGACGCGTCGCGCGAAAAAGTAGAACCCGGGTGATTCATGACATACCACTATTGACGAATGGGATCATGTAGATGTTCCCGCCAGGCGACGCAACGCGAGAGGGCCCCCATAGATCGAATGCGACCAGATCCAATGGAGGTACGTTCACGTCTGAATGCCCGTCATACGGCCGTGTGTGTTGACGGCCCGCCCGACAGCTGTTACATTTACCATCAAGTGCATGGTCGGTTATGTCCAGACCAGAGACAAGGTTTTTACTGCTCATCTCTTTGATAGTGTCCAGACTCCCGTGAACGAGGCGGCGATGCCAATTCTTCAGCGAGATTGGCTGAGCGGTTGAGATATTGGCGTAGGTGTCGGTAGCTTCGAGGACATACATTCCAGCTGATTCACAACCCTCCAGAATTGTCTCGCCTACGCTTCCTTCACGGATAATGGCTCCCCCGCCTCCAAAGGTTGAGTAGCACCCCGCTGTATCAAGTTGGCTCACGGAGACCAAATTGGCGGACAACGTGGGTGCGTGGAGAGCATTTGCGAAGGTAATGTGAACCTCCTTCCCGCCCACGTTGAAGACTTTGGTAACGGTCCCCTTTCCCCACTATAGCGAAATCACCTTCGAACACCAGCGCTGACTTGCCAGTCTGAACCGCAACAGCCTTGTAGCTGCGAAAGTCCGAGCGGTCGCGGAAAAAAGTGATCGCTCGCACCCGAATCAAGAAAGGTGATTGCCTTTGCCGGGGAGTAATTCTCGAATGTACGGCTAACGAGCGCCTTGGGAGCAGTAGGGCCCGCTGACGACCACAGGGACAACCCTCTCTACGGGTGCAAGAGCGGCCTTGCGAGCGGGGTAGACGATATGTGGTGCATCCTCATCCTCCACCTCCTCAACTGTGGCTCGACGCGCTGTCACCATCAAGATGCGATGCACAGGAGGCTCCTCGGCGGCTGTAGCCTGCCTTGCTTGGGGTCTGTTCCGTCTGAAGTTCGGCGGGAACTGGCCCTCCTTTCCTCCTCCAGGCCAATAGCAGTTTTCGATGGTGTGGCTGGATTTATTGATCGCTTTGCATCCAGGGTTTGTGTAGCGGCGTTTGGGGAAAGAAGCATTGAGCGCCGTAGATGTGGTAGCGACGGTGTTCTGCTGAGGCATTCCAGTGCTGATCACCACCGTCTTGACAAATGCGAACACATCATCCAGATCAGCGGCGGCAAACAGTGCACCCTGGAGGCCCAACCAATGCGGATCAGCGGGGAGGGACCAAATAAGTACGTTCTTCAAGTCCTTGTCCGCTGCTGTTCCTCCCATCATCCTTACGACATTCCCCTTGTTTCAAATATCGCTGAGCAGGACATCAAGGTCGTCGCGGGAGCTTCCGGCGAATTTAATCGACTGAAGCTCGCTCTCGGCAAGAGAGAGGGCGGCATCGCTCTTCTTTGCGCATGCAGTGGTGACGGAGTTCCAGCACTCCTCCGCAGTGCCGTCGCGCTTGACACCGAGCCCAATCGGGTCGATTACGTTCGTCACAATCAACGATCTCAAGACGTCATCGCGATAGGACCACTCGTCGCGGGATGGAGTCGTGGAGAAAACGGGAGTAGGGATATCGTCCGACGCAATCGTCCCAGGGGGCACTGTGATGATGGGTGGCTTTGTGATGGTGCCGTCAAGATATCCGGACAAGCCTTTGCTCGCCGCATGTTCTTCGATGAGCACTTTGAAGGTGGGATATTGGCTTTGTTAGCCTGTAGTTTCTCGCTTGCCAGCAACGAGGGTAGGTTGATCATTTGGGACGCCATCGGGACGACTTGGTATGACCGTAAGATTTGTGTGATTGTAATGTTTGAGTTGAGGGGATATATATATCGTGTTGTTCTTTTGACTGAGCTAGTTAGAAGGCTGTGGGGCCCATAACCTAATGTAAGAACAATATATGTGAGCACTCAGTCGGGACACGATGGGTGTAGACGACTATATTCAGTCGGTACTATACCTAATGTAAGAACAATATATGTGAGCGCTAAAGTACGGAAGTAAGTCGTGTATGAGGTATAATGTAAGTAAGAGCTCACCTCAGTCGGGACACGATGGGTGTAGACAACTGAGGTGAAAGACAGGGGCGTAACCGTAATATACATGTAGACCAAAAAGGAAAGAGTCGGAAAGAATCGGGTATCCACATGGAGTGTACCGGCGGGTCTCCTACAACAAGATGAACTCTTCCTCAACCCATTGACATCCTGTGTTCCTCGTGCTCTCTGCCACTCTGGCCGTCTTGGATATATGTTCCATGTCAGAATGTCCCCCAGTTTATGCCTTCAACAACCAATTTTCCAGGTATTTTCTTCGTTGGATGCTCACCCCACCGCATTCACTACTTATTGTGCAGACATCCGCTTCCCTTCCAGTGCAGTAAACAACTCCGCTCGAAGAAGGCACGAGATTGGATTGATGTGATCCTTGCAGATTGATGAAGCTTCCGAGATTCCTCGTCAATACAGTACTCATTGCAATTGTTCGTAGTCTGTGCATGACACTGCATGTGGTCCAAATGGTGAAACTCCTTTGCCCGCTATTTTCGATTTCGGCGAGGGCCGTTCACAAATAGAGGCGCACATGTGCTCAATTCCGATAAGTAGTCCAACCAGTGCCAACCACACCGAATCTCGAGGTGTACGGGTCCCTTAAGTCAGAGCTTTGGTAAGTGCCTGATAAGGCTGTACAGCATCAATCATTCCGTATCTGACAATTCCATATGGGGTTCGTGCCGACTCAGCGGCAACACTACGAAATTAGTTCGCGGCACTTCTTCTTCGCTAGACTGATCGGCGGATGGGCGCCCACAAATCGGCGGCAATGCCCGGAAGCACATAGCCTTTTCCGAGGTCCATTGCTTCCTTAACACTTCATCTCCCCCTCCCAACAACCAACAACCTGAACCGCCCATGGAGCCCCGCCCGAAGCTGTTCTGGTAAGTATGTCGAACAGTCGTCTTTCTGCAACTATCCACTCAGATGGGATTGTCACTAGGTTACAGGTGGTACCGGCCATGTAGGTGCAAGGATCATCGATGAGCTGCTCAAGGACGGATACAGTGTTCGAGCGTCAGTTTTCGTTCGTCCGCTGCGTGCGTCGCTAATATTTGAGCCCCAGTACTGCTCGGCCCCACAAGGTCGGCACGCTGAAGAAGCCGTATCCCAACGCCAATGGCAAGCTCGAAGCCGTGGAGATGGCAGATCTTGTCTTGGACGCCGGGAAGTGGCCTAAGATTCTGAAAGGCAAGGACCCGCGCTCGATCAAGCTGCTGCGAAGATGACCGTTTATCTAGGCGTGGACGCGGTGATTCATGTTGCTTGTCCCGTGTACCATCCGGGCGTAACTTCCGAGGAGATATATAATGTATGTGACACCGCTTCTCGGAGGTGCATAGCTAATAATTTGTTCAGGCCGCCAATGAAGGCACCCAGAAGCTTTTGGACGCTGTCACGGATCCCAAGAGCTCAGTCAAGCGTTTCGTTCTAACGGGATCTATCGGCGTGTTCTTCAACCGTAAGCCCTCCTTTCCGTATAATGAGCTTTTGTCTAACGTAACTCACGTAGCGGATTTCAGTTCCCTAATGGATGAAACTACATATAGTCACAAAGTACGCCTGGCAAATCCTTTCATTCGGCGAATACTAAGCATCCCTCCTCGCAGCTTATTCGGAAATAGAGGCCATAGATCCCAAGAAACATATCCCGTCTTATGCTTACATCGCGTCCAAAATTACGTCGGAAAAGTTGGTTTGGAAGACCGCGGATAAATACCCTCAAACTGAGTTTACTACAAGTAAAGCCGCCATACTGTCTCGTGAGCGACAGCTTTACTGATCATCCGCAGTCCTCCCATCCACGGTGTGTGGGTGGTTCCTGGAAGACTACCCGGTCCCCAAGACAATACCCGAATTGAACGCCAACAAGTTCCTGTATGGCCTCATCCCACCCACCACCGAATTCCCCAGCTTCCCTGTTTATCCTTTGAGGGACGTTGTGCACAATCTGGATGTTGCGAGGGCTCACGTCCGTGCCCTCACTGCGCCCGCCCCGCCGAATGGAGAGAGGAGAAGATTCATTGTCTCCGGGGGACCAATGTCGTGGGTAGAAGCCATTGAATTCCTCCAGGAACCGGAGACCATTGTCAAGTTCAAGGCCAACCTTGCCTTGCACGGGCTTCCCGAGGCCATTGTCTCGCGTGGTATCGTCCCGCGACTTCCTGACATATCGAAATCCGGGATGCAGTCGCGATTCAATATGGACGCCAGCCTTACGGAGACTGTGCTGGGCATGAAGGCGAGCGACTACATTTCCTGGAAGGATATTCTTTTGGAAGTAATGCCCCACTTGATGGCCTGGGAGGAGACACACAAAGAGGCTTTGCACCCAGAGCCTTCGTAATTCGATTCTTGTATGCGCATTCATTGTATCTTGATACGAACTACGTAGGCTGGCTGCTACCGCGGAAAACTAGAAACTTGGTTCATCTGAATTCGGCAGCGTCGTGTGTACCGTTGTACGCGGTCCAGACATATTAATTCTATTTACCCCCTCCGCTGGAAGCACTCCCCGCGCGCGAGCACAATACAACGAATCGAAGAACTCCTTTGCGACTTTGATCTGGCTGTCGGCGGGGTCGTCTACAATGTGGAAGAGCCACATGTACTGGTTCTCGTATTTTCCGGCTCCTATCAGCAAGCCCCTGTGGATGTCATCTATTAGCACATCTCTGTCCATTTCTGGCTATAATGGCGTACGTACCTGCAGGACAATGTTGCCCGCAATGCCCGGCATCTTGACGTAGTTTTGGATGATATGTCGGAAAAATGGTAAATTGCTTGCGGCGGCCTGAGTCTACTTGGGACCGTGAGACAGCTTCAGAGAGCTTCAAAGGCGTGGCGGATCGACTTGAAAGTAGGCTCAGACCGTTCCGAGGCGTGACAGAGCGGCTCATGAGGCGTCTCAGACCGTGGCAAGCCTCACGTAAATCCTGATAACCTTGAGAGCCTTTTAAACCAGTTTGGAAGATTAAACTGGCATATTCACAGCCTTGATTGCAGCTGAAGCGGCGACGCAAAGGGGGATAGAAACTAATAAGAAAATCTAGGAAATCGATCAAAGGCATGCGGACAGGAAGACCAAGCACTTATGACACGAGGTTGGGCCTTTCGGAGCGAGCAAGTCTAGGCCTCAGCATATCCGCAGGTCCTTAAACTTGAAGGGTCTAAGATATTGACTCAGTCCGGGTTATATTGAGTGTTAGATAGTGAACACACCAAAACCTCCACTGCGTAGGCGTTCATCCACGGTAGCGCAAATCGTAGCTTCGACGTTTTCAAGACGGGCACGTAATATGGGCTAGCAACGAGTCGGAGCGGCTGCGCAATCTTAGGTACGAGAGGTAAAATCATCTCAGAAGAACGCATGTCAAACTACGGTTGCAGACTCCTGAACGAAAACGTCGGCATGAGCAAAGGGAAAGGGGTCAAAGGAGCAAACAACCCACTTGAGGTCAGTCACCACAATTCAGACTGCAGGACGTCGATGCCTGCCGTAAGTATAGTCACGCAAAGACCGGAGATCTGGACGTATTTTTGAGCTTTCTCCCTGCACAATGGGAGCATACTCACGCTTGTGCACTACGGCGTAGAGACTCTGATTCAGTCTATCGTTACCAGGTCAGCGAACATAGTATGTACACAATGGGAGGAACCTTGGAAGGGTGATATTTTATGGAACAAAAAATGGTATTGTATGGGTGAACAGAGCAGAGGGAAAAATTCAGAATATTTTACGCTCTGGACAGCGAGTCCAGATGTGAATGGAACAGAACGTCGTAATCAACGGTAGTAGCACTTGAATTCCCCAGGCTGGAGACCTTTCGACAGATAGTCAAGACGACGTCCACTCAAACAAGCGCTTGAGCACTTACCCAACTTGCGCAAGATCCCGCGCATTTGCTCCTCTCTCGCCGAATCGCCTTTCATCTGCTGTCCTGGTAGAGAAACCTCGTTGGTGCCATCAGCGTTACCGTGCTCCCAAATCCCCCTCTCCCACTGCGTCGCGGCCAAGAAGTCGTACCAAGGGGCGTCACGACGCGGTGCGTACTCCACGCCGAAGGGCGAGCCCTCCACCTCGGTCAAAATTCGTTCAAGCTCTACGCGCACACTCGCGTCCGCGCGGTGGTCCTTGGGAAGTTCTGTGTCGTACGTCTGCTCGAACCAGCGAACGCCCTCCTCGTTCGGGATATGGATGCCACCAAACATTTGGGGATCGGGGCAGGAGCGAGGAAGAAAGACACACACTGTATTAACCCTTTACCACCGTCTCCACGACACCCAATCCCTGAAGTCCTCGTCTCGCGCTTGACCTCCCGTGGCGCCGCGGCCTGCTCATGCGCAGCACGGGATGATATGGGGTGGGATGGGGCGCGTACGAGTTGCGATGCACAGTGACGCGAAGGATAGGGTGCGACACTTACGGGCGTGCAAAAAGGCCCACGCCGCATAGAAGTGACTCCCGCCCGCCCGTCCACCTGCGCTAATCATCCCCCTTTCACGCCCCCTGGTCTTTCCCCGCGAGCAAACCCGCCTAAGCTGCGCTATCAAATGTAGTCAGGGCCGGAAGGAACGCAGATAAATGCAGGGGGGCGACGTACGTGCAAAACGGAGTACATAGTGGTCGCCCTTCATTACTAGCCTTACCGGAGGATGATGTCGCGGTCGAGGTAGCTCGGAGTCTGGTACGATGTTGAGGTAATTGTTTTGGACCACGGAGAAGGAGTACGAGCGGTAGGAGGAAGATTCGGTTGTGGGACTTGCGATGGATCGAGTAGGAAGGTAAAGATCACAGAGGGTATCGTGATCATCGCAGTCGTCCCAGAGATGGAGCGCTGCTGCATCCTGAGTCGCAATGCGCACACCGGATGGAGTTTCTTCACAGCGTATCGCACAGTAACGAATCAAGAGCTATGCATAGAGGGGCATCGACGGACAGCCAGCAGGGCCAACAGACTTCTGTTGCGTTGTTGTCTTCGTGCTTGACTGCAAGGCGCCAGCACGCGTGGGTCTTGTCCCAGCGCGCAGAGAGTGCGCAAATGTCCAGATACAACTTGAAGAGGCACTCGATCGTAAAGCTTAAGAAACAATTTGGTGGAATAGTTCTAGGATTGATATCATTGGCGTACAGAGGACCAGAGACGCGCGCTCTTGGGTTGATGGGATCAGTGCGCTGTTCATTCGAACGACCGACGACGCGAACTGGGAATGCAGCTTTTGGCTCAACGACTCCTCTGACTGGACTGTGAAATGTTTTGTTTAACTGGAAGATGGCGCTTCTGCGTATTTCCAAGTTCAGTTGGACATCTTTCTACGTTCTGGAGGGATCTGCTTCAGAGAAGTTCAGACGACGCTGTGCGACTTCTTGCAGCCGTGCCAGCCTGACCCGGAGCGAGCAAGCGTACAACTCGATCTGTGGCATCGTGCTCGACGCACATGAGGTTGAGCGGTTTGCCTAGCGGTCGCTGCCACTGGTGGACTACTAGGACTCGGAGTCCCTTCCCCGCTTCGCCCGACCAATCTGGCGGTTTGACCGCACATCTTTCGAGGAACTCGAGGTATGGTACGTGCTCTCTCACTTCCCTTTTTTTCACGTTCGCTTACTCACGACCCGCCGCATTTCAGTACCAGCGCGTGTCGAGTCGGTGATAAGGCGCAGTGGACTCAGACGAGGCACGGCGCGCGTTGCAGGCTCGTGTCTTTTTCTTGCCTCAGCCCTCTTCTTTTCGATCGGTTCGTCGATTCTACGCTCTCGCCTGTAAACGAGCGACTGCTACCGGCGCGCGCCGGGGCGTCTTGCTCCCGCTCCCACACTTCCCTCTTTACGGCCGACGGGTACCCGTCGGGGGCGGGGATGCCTTCGACACATATGGTCGCTCCTGTGCCTGACCCGTCGTATCGCGGCTGAAGACATTGGCGGCCCGCTGCTATGTGGTGCATACGCGCGCGCAGTGCTGTTGTCGAGGGACTCGAGATATGGTTCTGCTGGATGCAGCAGCGCGGGAAGCGCACAAGCGAGGAGTGGTCATCTGGCCGCTATTACCATCCTATCTCTTCCGTCTTGCGCGATGAGGATGGGTGGACGGGGTGGATGGGATGCGTCGTGCGCAAAGTGACTTAGGGTCATAGACCTCCGCCTTTGTGCTTGATTTTCATGGGGCGGGCAGCCGGGGGATAGTGGGATACTGGGTGGACGTTTTGGTCTTCTTTTCTTTTGCGCAGGGTTACGGGGAAAAGAGGGAGAGCTGCGTGAAGGAGGAGTACGCCATCGCGTGTGGGATGGGGGTGTGGCTTTGTGCGTGCTGATACTGGATTCTGGATGGTGGATATCGCGATCGGAGCGCCGCGCTTTACGATTTCGCGCTCGTCTCTCCCCTTTCTTTCCTCCCACTCCTCATGCACATGCACGGCCGCGTCCTGCCTTCCACTCGCTTTCATTCACCGACCGCGCCGCGCTCGCTTTCGTGCGCGGGGTGGAAGGAGGACGGAGCAAATGAAGAGCGAGCGAGAAGTGGATGAATAGAGAGAGCCCATGGCCAGGACGTGGGAGGAGATGCAACGAGAATGCACGCGCGTCCCTTGCTCCGGCGCTCCTCTCTCTACCTTCTCTTTCTCTCCCCCATGCATGGCAAGCACGTTTCCAGTGTCGGCGCCAACTCGCGTAGACTGGCGGCGCCGCAGAGGAGAGGGGCGTTCGTCAGCTCGGGCACTTGGTTTTTTTGCGGGGACGTCTTATTCCGTTTACGCTTCCCTCTTCCGGGTTGCGCAAGGATAAGTAAGCCCAAGAGACGTCGCCGGCCCATAGCTGCTTCCACCGAGGTTACCCGGGACCAGCCCCGTTTTCTTCGCGTACGTATACATTCGTCTTCAGGTTTACGACTATTTTAAAACTTTTTGTAGGGTTTTTTCGCGACCGTCTGTATATGCGAGTGGTCCGTAAGACACGAGAGACGGAAATAAAATATTGTCCTCGTCCAAGCATGAAATAAGCAAGCAAATCGGAACAGCGTCTTAAGGCGCCTCGCCGCAAACCGAATCCGCAGGCGCGAATGCACCTTAAACTTCACGAATCATCTTCTCCACACACCAGCCCGTTCATTCCTCCTCTTTCCACCTCCTCAGTCTCCTCGGCGTCGACCTCGAGCGGTGGCGGCGGATTATACTTCGCCCTCGCTGTTTGCGCTCGGTCCCTCCGAGGACGAACACGACACGATGCCAGACGATACCGACCAGGTTTCCAAGGGCCAGCCTGCATCATCCGCGTGTACTACATCCATTTTCGTTTTTACCGCCATTTGAACGTTTTTTAAGGTTTCGCGTGTATATATGCGTGTGGGTCCGTGATCCACGACAGGAAGGAAGATGAAACAAGAAAAAGTCCGAAATAAGCAATGGATTCATCAATTCAAGGTGCACGCGCGCTTGCGTATTTGATTCGCAGCCAGGCGCCTGAAGATATCGTGGCATCCTCTCTATATACCAGCCTGTCCATTCCTCCTCTTTCCACCTCAGTCTCCTTGACGTCGATCTCAAGCTCGACCTTCCCCCGCTCCTCATCGCCGCCGTGATGCCCACCCAGGTCGCCCCATCGAGGGACTGAAAGTTCGGCGCGCCAGCCATCGTAGCAGGGAACAGCGCGCGCGGAGACAGCACCTGCGCCCATCCCGCCTACGAGGCGCCCGACGACGTGGACCGCGGCGCCAGCGCAAGTATTGACCGAACAGACGTGCTGCCGGGATGCTCGTTCGCACAGCGAGGGGCTGGGTATGTGCTCTGCCCGTGCCGCTTCTGCGTACGAGCGCTTGGGGACCCGGTGTCCGGCCGCGGTGATGTCGTTCTGCGGCCGCCTGACCCAATCCCTCCCCTTCAAATCCACGCCTCCCTCTCCAACCGATGCAGGCAGCACCCGCATCGACTCGGCTCGATTCGACTCTCCACTGCACTCAATCAATCCCTCAACTGAAGCACCCTCCTCGTTACAATCGCCTTGACTCGTGTGACTCGTGTCCAGCGCGCTCGACTCCTCTAATTGACTCCTTCGACACGCTGTATCGATGCCGCGTCGGAACCCGTGGCCTCGGAAGCGGCAACTTCGGGAATCGGGCGTTAGGCGGCGCTCGAGCGGAAGAATGGGAGGGCGAGGGTCAGGTGAGGGAGGGAGATGGAGAGGTCGGATGGAGAACTGCCGAAGACGGGGCGGGGGGCAAGAGAGGGAAGGCGAGGATGGGAGGATGGGAGGTTGGGACGTAGATGAGGACGAACGTGAACGGGACGGAGTGGGGAGTCAGATGGGACGGGTACGGGCGCGCGGGAATAAGACGAAAGACGAAAGAGAGGACAAAGAGATGTATATTCAGTCAAGTAGCGACTTGCACAGGGCGGGGTGTAGTCGTACGTCCCTTCCTTCTCTTTCTGTGATTCGTCTGCTGACGGCTGTCCTACAGACGTGGTGTCGTTGAAGGCGGCGCGCAGGTGTGGACGATACGCCGCAGCGCGCGGTGTACAGTAGACTAAAGTTGATGGTGGGGTCGATGGTTGGATACGAGGGGGTAGAGGTGTAAGCGGACGGACGTACGGAGGTGGGCTTGTAGACTTGTAGACTTTGTGGGCGATAGGGCACCACGCACGCGCAGTCGGGGAGGGCTGGAGCGGGGTGAGCGAGCGAAGAACGGGAGCGTGAGGTGGACATGCGTCGTTCTCCGTTCTTTAGATCGCGACCGCAACAATCGTAGCGCCCACCCACCTCTTTATCTCTCCCCTACACCTCATTGTCGTGATCAGAGGCGGCATGCAGGCACGTCGATGTCGATACCGGATGCTGAGGCGGAAGGCGCGGGAGGCGCTGTGGAGTACGGGTTAGACGTGATGCAGGACGGAGAGGGCGGACGTACATATAGCTAGACACAGCGCCTGGATTGGTTTCAGTAACACACTACCATGATTGAGGATTCGAAGAAGACAATGGAAAAGAAATTTCAAAGAATACCAGCATTGAAGGACAAGGAATAGCGAACGATAGAGACAAAAGCACGCACCGTACCTGACACCAACGGCCGCGAATGCGCCAGCGTACGTGCCTTGCTTTACCTTCCCTCCATCCCTCCTCCTTCTCTTCGGCGGAGGGGGCTCTTTCGAAATACGGTTGCGCGTTCGACGCCGCGCTGGCTTCGATATCCATATCAACTTGAGTCTTGAGCTGCAGCGAGGACGCAGGAGGGCAAGCGCAAGAACGAAAGAAGAAGTCACACGAAAGATGGGGAGAAAAAAACTTTTTATTCAAGGAGTACGCTACTTACGTGTGCGCCGCGTCGCGGTAAAGTTACATGCCTCCCCTCCATCCCTTCATCTCTTGACCGCTGCCTGCCGTGGTCGTAAGCCGCCTGCGCGTGTCAATATCGGCGCGAGGGGGGGCGGGTACGCTCTATAGGAGAGTAGGTTAGAAGCCAAGGCGTAGAGGGTGTAGACAGAGACGTACGAGTCAGCAGCACGTGGATGCGGACATGCGATGCGGAGGGAGGGAGTGATGCGCGGCATCTGTGTGGGTGTGCGTGAGTTAAAGCAGGAAGAGACCGTTACAATACACACCTCTTTCGGCCACGACTCCCAGCACGTCGAGCGGCAAGCTTGTCGTTATCGCGATCTGTTTGTGCGGGCAGGGCTATGGAAGGAGAGGAAAAAGACAGAGTTAGCACGAGTGGGGGTTTGGAAGCAACGAGGAAGAGACGTACAACACCCTACATCCCACCATACGCCGCCGACGACCCCTGGCTCGCCGTCAGCGCGTCTGCATCATCAGCGCGGGGCTGCCCGTCCGCCCATCCCCAGCGTACATCATCCCCGTGCCCGGCTCGTGCGCCCCATTTGCGTCATCGCAATCGACTCCCCACCCGCACCTCAGTCCGCCGGCGGCGCGCCGTGCACGCCCTCGTTGAACGTCTGCGGCACGGGCCCGTGGTAGGGATCGTAGTATGCTCCACCTTGTGCATTGGGGTCGTCGCGGGTACGGTCCCCCGAGCCCGGGTTCATGTGTGGGAGGGGTGATACGGCTTACGGGTCATCTTGCGTGTTGGAAGTCGGCGGTGCTGGCAGCATAGGTGGACGACGCGCACGGCATCGCGTCGTCCCCGTCGATGAAGCCTCGCTCTGCGTTCACAGGCAAGGCATGGTCGTTCCTCGCGCCCGAGTTCGCGTTCGCCGTCGAGCTCCAGACGAAGAACTCAATGAAGCAGATGAGGGTTGTGACGCCCGCGACGGCGAGCCCGAGATGCCGCCCGTGCTGGGGATGCTGCGCGCCGCTAATGTTATTATCAGCAGCGGCGGCGTTGGAGTCCCTCTGGACGTTGGCGGCGGCCGCGACAGAGAGCAGGCACAGGAGATACGTGCGCGCGTGTGACGGTGTGACTCGCCTTTCTTTGACATCAATTGGTCGCTGTCGGCGTCTCGGTCACTCTGCAGCACTCCCAAGGAAATAAATTGAGGACACCACCATCCCAACACAACTTGTAATTAGCAACGGCGTCGGCAACAGATAAGAAGAGAGGAAAAAATATGATTCAGAACTCGGGCAGAGCAAAAGTGGTAGTCTCTCCTAGGCAGACGCTTCAACAAAGTTTGAGCTCGTACCTCACTTTTTGAAGTCTGCTGTTTACCGCGGGGGTTGGATCGCAGTAAAAGCTTATTATGTAATTTTAGGTAAGCAGATTCCGATTTTCTTCCTGCCACATGGGAAACACAGATTTTGACAAGATTCTTGGGGGATGACCTCTTTCGTTGTACTCCTAGCATTTGACCACTCAACAATTTTAAATAAGAGGTGTAATCAAGGGGCAGTCGGGATTCGAAATTCGTATATGACGTCGAAAAGTGATTTAAGGGCCTGGACCTGACCACTCTGTCCGAACCGCCATTAGGGACCTTCCGTTTCGGGAAGAGCACCGCCACCTTGCCGACGGCTCCCTGGGCGGAGCCTGAACTTGAAGCCGCGAGGCACGTGCCAAACAAGCGCTCTCCTTCCTTCTTCCTCTCCCTTCGCGCCGACATCATCGTTTACCATGGAGGATCTCGTGGCATCATTCCAACCAGCCGACCACTTCTGGGTCCCTTCCCCCATGACATTCGTCGAGGCCATCAAAGCATAGGTCATTCAGCTGCACCCGGATGACGGCCAGTCGTGTCGCGCATGGGCGAAACGGCTAAAGGAGTGGGCACCTGCTCGGATTCAAGTTCAAGGCCGAGCCCCTCCTATACACTCGAACCTCGCCCACAACGTCTTTGTGCTCATGTTGCAGACCCGCTGGCAATGTTGATGGCGGGGGCGAGCAGTGGCAGCAAGGCGAAGTCAAGTAATGTGGCAACAAATGAAATGGTGCAAGCTCAGGTATGTATTCGCCATTAACCTTTACATTATTTGGTCTAATTGACTTGGACTAGCCCGGTCTCCTCCCTGTAATGTGCGCTGCCTTCTATTGTACCCGCGATATCGTGCTGGGGCTCGGCGTCGTGGCAAGGCTTCCCGTCCCCCAAGAAGCTCGCCGCCGAGGAGACCCCGCCCACGCGCTCCACTGGTTCCGATGAGGCAACCTTTTGGTGCATCGGCAAAGCGATCTCGACATACCCCACCAGCTTCACCCCGCACCGCAACCTCGCCTGTATCCTTTCTACCTGCGGTAAAACCGTGGAGGAGGGCACGAACATCGACTGGTTCACCGCCGAGGCTCTTGTGCTTGGTTCCCTGACCCTCAAGAAGATCCACGTTTCGGGGCAGGATGTTGAGCGCGGGACGTTCTCGCAACGCCACACCGTCATCCACGACCAGCAGCAGTACATCCCACTCAATGACCTTGGCTTTTCCCAGGTGTGCTTCGTCATCTGCAACTTGTCGCTGTCCGAGTACGGAACCCTCAGCTTCGAGCTCGGGTACTCGCTCGTCTCGCCTGACTCGCTGATCGTGTGGGAGGCGCAGTTTGGTGACTTTGCAATTAACGCGCAGTGCATCATTGACCAGTTCATTGCTGCTAGAGAGCGCAAGTGGCTGAAGCGCACCAGGCTGGTGATGAACTTGCCGCATAGATATGATGGCCAGGGCCCGTAGCATTCAAGCGGACACATGTAATAATACAAGTAGATTTGTACATTCATAGACAAGTAATAGAGCTTGTTGTACTGTCGCTGGACTTGGCGGTTTCACGCCTTGGTTTGAAACTCCGCCCAGTGAGCCGTCGGCATGGAGGCAGTGCTCTTCCCGAAATGGAAGGTGTTTAATGGCGGTTCGGACGCAACTCGACCTGACCCCCCCCCCCCCAAATCGGGAAGGAGTTTCTCACGAATCACGTGTTCTTATCAAACTCCTCTGTTCCAGCCTCTTGTGGCCCGCTATTTCAGCACTCCTGGCAATCCAGTACTCTCTGCAGCTTTCAATAAGCATTACTCAACCACTCAAACCATCTTCTATTTTTTTTTCTGCAGCACAAGATGTAGTTACAATCCAGCTCAACACCGTTTTGCGGTACGACACAAGTTGCAGGCCCAGTTTTTTGGCAGCTTCTCTTAGAGACTGTCAGTGCACTCACTGTGAAACTGCAATTCATTTGTCAGGTGGAGGTTAATTTATAAGAGTTGATTGAAACGAACCCAGCACATCTTACACCCTTTTTTCGAACACTCAGCAACTTTTGATGTGTCACCCTTTTCCACTTCCATGATCAGTTTTATTGGCACGGAATCTGTCGGCCAACCCATGCACCACTTGGTTTTTCTTCGCTTTCGGCATTATTTGGCTGATACGTGGGAAGCGAAAATAGTTCTCTCGTACACGTGCACGTGTGATCGGCCCAAATCGGTTCGGCACTGTTCGGGCTTAAGCCGGATGGTCTCTCAATGGAACAGAAATGATGCAGAATGGTTGCAGCATCCTCAGGAACAGTTCTGAGGTGGTTTCTGAGCTATTTGAACCTATTTCAAAATCTACTATAAAAGGTTTTTTAAGGACCTGGTCGGGACCCCTCCCCCCCCCCCTCCCCATATCCGGATTCGGATCCTGACTGCCCCTTGGGTGTAATGCACTCATTAGAACAAGCCGTTTTAGCTTGCGATTGCCACGTGATTGATGGCTCAAACTTCGGCTGAGACGCAAGTCAGTCAAGACTTGACTGGAAATAAATTGGAGAAAAATGCAGGAGCATCTAGTACTTGAGGATATGTTCCTGGAGTGAAAATAGCGCATATTTTTTACCGTGTATACGGAGGAAAACGAATATGAGGCAAATCACGCGGCCATCAATTAGGTATAAGCTTTTACTACGATCAGAGCCCGCAGTAAACAACAGACTAC